>OY978225.1:38875328-39370328 GCA_963854785.1 Vaccinium vitis-idaea | reverse complement strand
AAATTTGCACCGAGTTGTCAATGATATCATATCTAAAGCGATGGCAGCATTTTCTGCTACTGGGATGGATCCATACAGGTACATAACCGTTGTTTCGTCTTGGTACCTCTACTTGTGTAGGCTGGTATATTTGGTTTGGTTATGGATGTATATTAACGTTGCATAGCTCTCCTGAGGCTAATAGTGATGCAGGCCAATATTTTAAATAACCTAGAAATATATTAATTTTACTTTTTTATTTTAAAGTTAGTATTTTATAAGGAATCTTTCAGTTTTAGCATAAATTTCCCAGAATATTAGGTTTTCTTATTTAGGTTGATTATGTTTCCTTTTTATTGTTTTCTTGCTCTTCAAGATTTAGATTTAGCTTTCCTTTATTTTATTTCTTAGTAAGTATTTTTAGGCTATCATGATAAATAAGCGATGTAAGCCTTAGGACAAAGGAGTTGATTGATATATTGAGTGTTTTCATAAGAGAGAGTATCTCTTCTTTTCCTATTATTCTACTAATCTGCAGGTTATTAGATTGTAGAAGAGTTGTTCTTTGTTTGTGGAGTGGTTCTGTTCTTGTTCACGTTTCTACGCTGCGTCAAATAGCTAATGATATTGTACTTTGCAGCGTTCTTCCGGAAGATGACTGGTTTACTGATGTTTGCCAAGATGCAATGGAGAGATTGAGTGGAAAACCTAAAGTTGCCAATGGTGATCGGGATCTTAGTAGTCCAACGGCTTCCGTGTCAGCGCAATCAATTTCTTCCAACAGATCTCATGGGAGTTCTTAATGCACAACTGTATCCCCTTGTGTAAAATAGAGGACATCAACCGTCCCTCATGGATTCACAAGCAGTCCTTGTATTCATAGTAGCTTTTTTTTCCCCCTTCTATTTTCCATTTTCTCATTTCCTACATGATTCTACCATGCTATTGCTTGGTGTTTGTATTGTCATAAGAATAGGATTTTTTTTAAATTTCCGGCTGTGGGATTTTTTGTGATGTAGATTGAGCATCTATCGGTCTTGAATCCAAATTGGTTATATTCTTTGACTACTCCCATTCCAGGAGCATTTGAGTTTGTGCAGTATTGATTACATCCATTTGATCTTTTACTCCCGAATCCAAGTTTGTTCTCTTCATCGATCATCGGCTTATGCAGTGATGTCAATACACATGAGATGCATGTAAAGGTAAGTCTTGTAGTTTGTTCTTTTGATGTTTTTCCTATTCTTTGTCCAATGTCAAACTTAAGATGATGTTTTGTCAGCTCTCTCAAAAGAATTTGTAGGAACTGTTCTACATGAAGGGAATATAAGCTAAACAGGTGTTGCATCATATCATAAAAATAGAGGGGTGATTCAACAACAGGGTAGGGCATGAAAACCTCCCAAATAACTGGACACCTACTGTCTAGACATTATGCTTGATTTGTACAAGAATAGAAATTAGGATGGTTAAGTTTCTAGCAATGCATATTGTTGCATATGATCATCTTTCTTCATTAATTTCTACAATTTCTGTGGTTTCATGGATTGGGGTACTGGTTTGTGTCGTAGCAAACCCGTCATTGGGCGAGAAAATCTGTTCAGCATGCTGAGAATCGCTTGCTGCTGGAATTTGTGGACAATCAGCTGTTGCTGCTGCAGGCATTGCCATGCTTTCGCCAGTTGGGGTTTTCCTCTTGGATGCATCAGATAAATTGTCTTTTTTCTCATCGAAAGTTTTAGCCATTGCAACAAGCTTTTGGCGGATTGACAAGTCATTAGAGGCTAAGATGTCCCAGTTGTCGTATAGGAAGAGAGACAAGAATAAGATGATAGCAGAAAGGGAAGCTACAGCAGCAACTAGGAAAAGACCTTTAAAATTATCAAGACCGAGGCTGTTGGAGGTGAATGTGGAACCATCTTGCTCTGCACAAGTAGATCCTTCCCCCAACCATTCTTCTTCGATTCTAGTCATTACATCTTCCTCTGTTACATTTAAGATTGCTCTGGAAACGTCAGGTACTATGGGAGATCCCTTTGGGAATGCCTGCAAGTAAAGATCCCACATACATGTTTAAGAGGATGTAGAGTGGTGGCCTGGGAATATAAAAAATTGCACGGATAGCGCTACTCAAATCGCACTTCTAATTAAATCTTATGCTTTCATTTAATAATAAAACATCCACCAATGTAATAATATTGGGACTACTTTGATTCATTTCTTGAATCATTTTCAAAGCACGGCAGGGTATATTTCATGCTGGTGCTGCCCTAGACAACACACACACACGCGCACAGAGAGAGAGAGAGAGAGAGAGAGAGAGAGAGAGAGAGAGAGAGAGAGAGAGAGAGAGAGAGACTCACAAATCCAAAGCCTGCGGTCCTGTAGATAGGTCCTACCATTGTGTACTTAGCACAATATGTGGGATTGGAAAGGAAGAGCCTTATATAAGGAATTTCATCAATAATTGCAGCAACTCCTCCATTCTTACTACCAGATGAAAGGGCTTTGTCGTACTCTTCGAACGTACTATAATTCTTGATTTTGGAAGCATCAAATCCCTTATTCTTCAGTATCCCCTCAACAAAAGAAGCCCACTGGTAGCCGACATACTCCTTATTCCGTATAAGGTCTCTTATATCTGTGACAGAAGGCTTTAGCTTTTGCACAGTTAACATTGATGTTAAGCTAGCTGTATAGCTTGATGTGAGTACAAGCACCACGAAAACCCACACAATTATAACAAATCTAGATAAGTGGCTGATCAACTTCTCCTCTGTGAACAAACAAAAAACCAAGTTCCTCTTTGTGTGAGAAAAATTTGACAACAAGTACTATAATGATGTTTGCAGTGCTATTCAATTATGCGTTAAGCATGTTAAATTAGAAGAAGTATGTTGTTTTCATCAAATTTTGAGACGATTAAGACTTAGAGAAAACAACTCAAAAGAGAAACATATGAAACTAAACATTGTGCCAAGTTTTAAATAACAGCATCAATCACAAATATTTGTTACAGTTAGTTAAAACGGTGACACGAGTATAAACCAAGGGGTTGGTAAAGTGGTATTGCCTTAGAACTTAGGGAATTGTTTCCACCTAAGGTCGCAAGTTCGATTCCACTTGCTAGCAAACTCTTGAGGCCACTGGGGGTTATGCTTGGGCGCGTTGGAAGAATGCTTTCCTAAAGATAGTATTTGCCCCCACCATATGGTCTGCACTGGGTTAACAACAAATCCGCCTTGAATTTTAGGAAGAGAGAGAGAGAGAGAGAGAGAGAGAGAGAGAGAGAGAGAGAGAGAGAGAGAGAGAGAGAGAGAGAGAGAGAGAGAGAGCAATTCACTAAGGCATTGTTTTGGTGTATATATAGACCCATTAGCACCTCTTTGTGAAAAATTGTCTTTAGTAGACACGCATTAGGAATAAACATGTCTTTTGTGGACTTTAATGTGGAAGTCTCATGTCTTTTAAAGACCAATTAATTAAGAAACACCATGCCTCTTTGTATGCACTCTCTTGTGAAGAGTCATGCGCTAATTTAATTAAGAAGGGTCATGCCTCTTGGAAACACCATGTTTCACATCCCTTCTTAATAAACACACCCTTTCCAAATAAACACATTCCTAACAAATGGGTATTATAACCATTCACAAAAAGTCACATCTCATGTGTAAATGTATCACAACCTTTCACACAAATCTCCCTCAATTCATATTCAAAAATACAAACCAAAAATCATTTATTATTTTGAAAATTCCCAACAGATAGGAGTACAACACTACATGTGCATGTGTCAGGAATCGGATGATGTGGTCTTGTAATTTTCAATCATCAACTGCAAAAAAGGCAGCTGAATTTAGCCTTATCAACTGCAAACCAGGTTACGTATCCACACTCCACAGAAACGAATTACACTTGGGGCCACAGCAATATCTGGAGATCCAAAAATTTCATATTATGGCTATTTGTGTATCTTAATATAGAGGGAGTTGGTGATAATGGACTTACTTTGGGCAAAAACAAGTGTGGAAAAGGAGAACCAGAATATCATTCCAACTTGCTTGCCAAGTGGGCCTCGGAATTCTTTGTTTACGCGATGCTCAACAAGCCAAACCACGAATCCAATGAAGATGAAGAAAAACACCGTCGTTAACCACAGGTCCTTTTTTAGGGGTTTCATGAAAATCCATGCATTCTTCCTGTCATCATCCTCGAATGGAACGATCATTGCCACATCAGACTCTGTGTATGGCAATGTAAAATCAACAAACCTTGATCTGTTCGATACAATGGTTACATCACCCACAACAGCTTCATAGTTCTGGAGATGGACACAAAGCTTTAGATACTTACTTAACAAAGAGAAAGAATTAATAAATAAATAAAACATCCTCAAATTCAAGTTGGAAATTCGATTACCCCAAGAAAGATCTGATAGACAAGATCATTGTAACTTCCAGCGCTCTCGCCATCAGGAGTTTCGAAGGGAATAAACTCGTACGGGAAAGCATATGGCAATGACTTCATAACTTCTTTGAACACATCAATGCAGAAACCAGTGGCAATCACAGCATTAGTTTGAGGATCCCTTTCCACTGAGATAAATTCACGAAAGGTGCTAGCTTTGACCGGAACCCCAACCCTCAACTTCTTTTCACCTGTCGGCATCTCCCAACCTTTGGGCACAATAGTTGATTCACCAGGCCATATGATAGCTCCAAGATCTTCTTTGTTGGTCGTGTAATTCTTACCACTAGGCACTATTAGATTTTTTGATATGCCATGTTCTCGAGTCCAGAATCCAATTCCCCTATCCCCTCTTCCAATTACATTGACTATTTGAAAGGCTGATGGTTGTAACTGTCTGTTAACTAGATGGAAGTCACCACTCAAGCCCTTGAATTTAATTTTCTGGATTGATTGAAGGAGCCTTGGTCCCATTTCTGAGGTTCCGATTGCTGCTAAATCTGTCAAGTTCTCCATAGCAACTGGTTTCTTGAACTTTGATACACTAATACCAGATCTCTCTACAGCCATTGCTAACGCTGTGACACTATCATATGCCCATAGCCCAAATACATTCATTTCAACTCTATCCGTGTCGGGATTCTCTTGATGAAATCTCTTTCTCCATCTCACTGTGAAGTTCTCAAGCTTTCTGGATTTCGGAACATGAGGTTTCACACCTATTACCCCTTGCATAGAATTTATAACTGCAGGATCCATAGAATCCAAGAGAGCTGTAAGCCCATCCGTAATAATCCAGGCATATCCCTCGTTCATCATTCCAACTTGTTTCACTTTGGTAAAAAAGCAGGAAGCGAGAGATGGTAACATATGCAACACGAAAACCCTGGTTTGCATTGTCATGAGCTTGTAGAGTTCTTCAAGGATGTGATCATCTGAGGCTGAAAGGGAAAAAACACTTTGATGCCTGACTTGAGTACCGATCCGTTGGAAAGAATCAGTTAAATAAGGCACTACGCCCCTCCCATACTCGGTGTCTTCATATATTAATACTACCTCCCTCCAACCAAAGGTCTTAATTATAGCGGTAAGGGATTTAACCTGGGAAGATCCACTCTGTGCCCCTCGAATGAAGTATTGGTTGTCCGCGGGTGACAGAGAAGGACTCGTCGCTTGTGAAATTACAGGAACTTGTGTTTTGTTCCCAATGTCAATAACAAATTCTGCTTGTGAGGAACTTTGTGGACCTAGTATAGCCTGTACTTGGACATTTTTCAACAAGTCTATGGCTGCAAAGAGAAGTTCAGTAAAAATGAGATCCTTATACAATTAAACTTGAATTGGCTGTGCAGTGAAATCCTGTAAAACATATCAACCAGGTAGCATATCATGGCATAGATAACCAACGACTAGCAGAAAGAAAAAAGGAAAATAGTTTTTGAACCATGTTATTTCCATGATCAAAGTGGAAAGGAAGCATGAGCACCTGTACGAGAAAGAGAAACCCGAATTAACAATACATTATCCTTATTTAGATTGTTTTCCCCAACTGTGTAAAAGCCGATGAATATGAGTTCTTATATACATGTTTTTATTGTTAAAGCTGATGAAGTATGACACTAGAAGTGTCTTCTGAGTACTATAAATCCTGAAAACAAACCAGGGCAAAAGCCAGAAACTACAAAATTACAGATTTAACCAAACTGAGTGTCGAATAGGTAAAACTCAAGATGAGCGAAGGTGTATGTTGTCAGCGCTAGCTGGTGGAAATGAAGAAAAGAGTGAACATTGAAGGTAAATAGTCACGCGCGCCTAATGGAGCATAAAAAACAGAACAATATAGCCAACCACAGTAGGATGGGGAAGGGTCGTTTGGCTTTGCGCTATTGGTTTGCAGCGTTTTCTTAAACAACTGGTTTGCTTTCTCAAACGGTAAGCTCTAAGAGAAGTCATCAGTAGGATGGGGAAAATGATTCAAGATCGATGAAATGTACTATATAAAACCTTTGCTCAAAGTCTGTCACAAAAAGTTGACAATTAGTTGAGGGAACTATATATGAAATGCAGCCACGGAATCGAACTACAAATGAAAGCCTGAGATAATCCACCAAATATTATACTGTTTGATTGTTTTTTCGACCCCCTTGAGCATTTCAAAGTTTGAAGTACACATGAACGAACATAGATCACATACAGCGCCCCAATTGCTGTCAGTGGTGTAGCCATAAATCTTTTATAAGTGTGGACACAAAATTTAGCACCTGCTTTTTTTTTATTATTTAAAAAATCCACAATAATCTATTTTGTTTTAAGAATCTAAAACACATAATTAATTTTTTTTATACGATTTCTTCAAGATCCTTATTTTTAAAAAGGTGTTTTATTTCCGCATTATCTTAAAGAAGCTATGGAAAACAAAAAAAAAAAAATCAAAATATTCATATGGTTCAAACAAATTTACATTTTTCTAATCATTTTCACGTGTAAAATAAGTAAATCTTCGTTTACAAGTTGTTGATAATAAATACAAGAAGAGTAAGTAAGAGAGAAAGAAGGGAAAATGTGAAAAGAGCCCGATTTCACTTATATTTTGAAACGAGATAGTAACTATGATTGCGTAAGCCCCTGATAGTTTGGATGTTAAAGTTGTGTAAATCAAGGCTTGGTCATATGTAGCTAGTAGTAATCTACTTAGACTTTGTACAAAAATTTAAAGGAGCTTATATGTTTAAAAACTTGAAGGAGCTTAATTACTACTCCCTCCGTCCCAGTTTAAATGTCCCTTATGGGAGACCGGACAAGTTTGACTTTAAAAAATAAAATGCTTTCAGAATTACTTTTTTAAATTTTTTTGCACTGTTCAAAAGATATCAACGAGTACTTTTGAATAGTGTAAAAAGTTTTGAAAAAAAAAAAATCTAGAAATATGTTTTCTTTTAAAGTCAAAATGACACGATTTTACATAGAGGACATTTAAAATGGGACAGAGAGAGTACATATTTTGGAACTTTCCTTCAGTTTCACTCGAGTTGAACACCTGCCAAACTCTTGTAGCTTATCGAGCTCGAGCTCACATACCATGTATTCTATTTTTAGCCATTCCCTAAAATATATTCTAACTTGACTTTCCTAACATGATTACAAAAAAAGTAGGTTTTTCCAAAGACAACTCTAGCTAGGTTGAGTAGCTCCGTTCATTTTATAACTTTTCACAACACATTCTACTATAAGGATTCTCACTAAAGTAAGCATGAACAAATTTAAGGCCCTAATTTGGTTTTGACATCATTTTTTGAACTGTACTACGTTGGTTTTTTTTTTTTTTTTGAACTGCTACTACGTTGGTTCAATCCCACTCCATTCTATTCTCTCATACCAAACACGGCCTAAACTCTTTTTCAGATGGGATTAATCTCTTAAGAACTTAGAATCTCCATAAATTTTAGAGCATACTGCATACATACAGTGCTGGTAATAAATGTTATTCATTTACATAAATATGGTGCCATTTTTGGTGCTATGATAAGGTTTTAGTTAACATGTGCCCCATAGGCATATGATAATTAAGGAGTACATTAAATCCTTTATCATGTTTGCATGGGAAATCAAAGTTTGAAACACTAGCCATAAACTCTTTTACCATACGTTTTGCATGGAAAATCTAAATATATCAACCAATGTTACTACTTTTTATAAAAGTGGATTTAATTAGGCTCATTTAATAAACATTATCATGTGCCTTAGAGGCACATAATTAAAAAAACCTTACGAAGTAACTGGGAAACAAATTGGACGAAAAAAATAAAGGGAAATCAATGGTAAGCATTATTTATGACTTCAGAAGTACATTGACAGATCGAAGCCATTTGTGATAATGAACTTACCTGCATCTGCTGCCTCCACAACATCACCCTTGGAATCCCTTGTGTGAAGTACAATCCTTCTTGTGCTATGATTTTGATTTAGTGTATAGAAATCTTCAAGAGCCATAGATATGCAAGTGTGGGTAACCTTTCCAACAATACTATCAGCATCAAGAATCACCCCAACATCAACTGCCTCTATTAACCCACTACCATGTTGGCCGGATATTGGCACAACATGTAAAAAGCTCACAATGAAGAGTAGTGGTGGCAACACAAGCAGGTGGGAAAAGTATCTTCCACGCCTCTGCATGTTTACACAGAGAGAGAGAGAGAGAGAGAGAGAGAGAGAGAGAGAGAGAGAGAGAGAGAGAGAGAGAGAGAGATTGCAAAATACTACTATACTAAGCTTTTGCTTGTGTCAAACCTTTTTGGAGAGAGGAATGATTGGTTGTTTGATCTCTCCGTTTATTCTATGCTCTATATATAGTGAGATGCATATCAACGGTTGGTTCCATGGACACAACGAATAACACAACAATTGACACAATAATAATCAGAGCTCCACGCTTACAATCGGACTCGTTCAAGTTGTTTAAATTTTTTTTTAAAGATTACTTGTAAAAAATCAACTCATTTGGTTATCGGTAAAGACTTGATCAGTTCATTCAAATTTATCCTGTAAAATCTGACAGGAATCAACTAAATGAATTGATTTTTTTTCAGGTAATCTTAAAAACATATTTTAAATAAATTGAATGCCTCCGATCATTCGCGTGGGGTTCACAAAAAGAATTTATGTCAAATGTTGTGTTATTCGTTGTGTCAACGAAACCGCCCCCTAATTAATTATTCATTTCACATTTGGTGGACTAGTCAACTAAGTCAAGCTACAACCCCCCACAAAAAAAAAAGAAAGAAAGAAAGAAAGAAAGAAAGAAAGAAAGAAAGAAAGAGTCAAGCTACACCGAATATATGTGTCCTCTCTCCATAGATTTTCAATAGGAGAGGTTCTGCTCACAACATTTGACATATCTTTTAACGTAAAGTAATCGGAGCTAGCCCGCAATAATCGATAAGGGCTTGATCGCTTGCATGCATGGTCGAATACTACATACGGAGGTCAAACATTTCAAATCTTAGGTCACTGAGAGGATTTGCATAGTCGTTCACTTCAGGATCTAAAACTTAGTCGCGTGAAGTTAATTTTAACTGTGGTTAATTGTACCTATTTTGAACGTTATGTCCATTTTCACTACAACAATGGTAAGAAACGTGAGATTGCATGGAGGTCAAACATTCTTAATCTGAGGTACACTAGAAGATTGTCTAACATTAATTAATTTCATGGTTCAAAATATTACTCGAGAAATGTGCAAGTTGACATGGAAATCCGATTACATAAAAAAGGACAGTGGTAAAAAACATGAAAAAACGTAGGTACTACATTTAGACCACCATAGCATAGCATTCTTCGTCAGCCGATTTTAACTATACAATTTACAAACACGCAAGCTGCAGGAATATTGCACACCCTAATTTCACTTTTACCTCACGTTTCCTGATTAAGCTTGATTTCTTAATTTTGACCAAGTCTGATAGTATTTGATAAAGAGCAAATCATAGTGTGTGCCACATAATTAATGTTTCTTCTCAATCCTGTGATTTTGCCACAATCACCAATGGCCCTTAATTATTCCACGTAATACATTTATTTAAAACCGCTCTCCCTTGTAATGTTGATATTCTTGGACATACTATTTTATGAACTTATGACTTATATGTCATATCTCTCATTAAATGGATAAGATAACAATAATAACTTATCTTGAATTGGTGATCGGATTAGTTCAAACGTTGCTAAGATCCTCTATTCCAATTCCAAAACATTGAAAATTATAGGGATCCAGATCCTCTATGAGGATCTTGTGAGGGTTTTGTTGTGGGCTTGACAACACACCAAGAAAGAGATCCAATGGCTCACAACCTTCTTCCTTGTTTTTAAATCAAAACGGCGCCATTTCGTGGAATTTTTTTTGACTGGATGGCAAGCCACACAAGCGGCAGTTTCTTCTGCCGTTAATTTTTCTTCTTCTCTGTTAGTGTTACTCAAATTTCAAGCGGCTTAATCTTTTTTTCCTTTATTCATTTTTTCTCAGATTTTTATTCATTTTTTCTCAGATTTGTTCTTCTTTGTTCGCTCAAATTTTAATTGCCTTAATTTTTTTCCCTTATTCAATTTTTTCCCAAATTGTTAGTTTATCTCTTACCTCAATTTTTTGGTTAGTCTTATAAAAAATCATTTGAATTAGATAATTGTAAACAAAAAATCTAATTTTCAATTTTTTTATTCAAAATTTAGGATCCTGAATACTAATTGAATTTCAAATAAAAAAAAAAGTTAAATGATCATGTACTTAGTATTCCTGTGATCTGAATCAGAGACATTAGGGCTTACACCCAACTAAAGGCAAAAACTATTTACCCAAAAAGAAAAGGCAAAAACTCAATTCACTGTTGGCAATGGCT
The DNA here is from genome assembly GCA_963854785.1 of Vaccinium vitis-idaea. Taxonomy (NCBI): domain Eukaryota; kingdom Viridiplantae; phylum Streptophyta; class Magnoliopsida; order Ericales; family Ericaceae; genus Vaccinium; species Vaccinium vitis-idaea. The sequence goes on along the minus strand of OY978225.1, from coordinate 39,359,490 downwards.
TGAGGAACTTGTTCGGCATTAGAAGAGAATAAAGGGGTTTCTTTCTTTGCTATGATGAAATGGAGAAGAACCGTTTGGGGAAGAAAATAACGAAGGAAGAAGAAGAAAACGTTGTTTGTGGTGGCTTACTATTCCGTGAGATTTTTTTTCTAATAAAACGACGCCGTTTTGATTTAAAAACAAGGGTGCTGTGAGTCATTGGATCTCCTTTTTGATGTGTTATCAAGTGCACAACAAAACCCTCACAAGATCCTCACAGAGAAATCCTCATAGAGGATCCGGATCAAAATTATAGAGGCTTGGCCAAAGTACATTAACAAATTTCTTTAACTGTAAAGGATAACTTGTGCGTAAATTAATTGTCAAATTTGGAAAATTGGAGAGGAAAGGAAGTTACCCACAAAGAGGATATTCAAAACTGAAATGGAAGAGAATATTCTTTTGATGAGTTAGTAGTTAGTACAGCTTGACATTAGAAATTAAGAAGAGATATTTGGTGGCCATTTGACGAGTTAAATAACAAGTTTCTCAGTAGGATCGAGTCTCATTCCCTTCTTCTCTATGTAAAAATGACGAATGAAAAAAAAAAAAAAAACTCCAAGAGGTTCAATTAATTATGGTCTATTATACCATATTGTTATCGGATGCCCCGAAGGGACAGGTTTCGAGAGAACTCTATAATATTACTAGGATTTGGGAGTCAGACATTGGACGTGCAAATAAGAGAAACTACAAGGTAATAATCCCAGTTGACATTGGACTTAACAAGAGAAGCTAAAAGGAAATACTCATCCCAAGGGGAACTCGATCGAGGCTTTCCTTCTTCTTCTTTTTTCTCAACCACAAAAAATTCATATTTGGGGCCACAAAAATCTTAAATGGTGTACCAATACGTCTGAAAATAAAATGAACCTCAAAAAATCATAAAAGAAGCCATAGAAATTCGCAAAATGAGCCAAAAAAAATTCATAAAGGGATGACAATTATTGAATACATTTCCCCACTTTTGTCACAAACTTTAAGAGGATGGTGTATTTTTTTTTTTTTTGTTTTACTAATAAAAAACCCCCTAAAATATGATGTCTTTTCCTTGTGAATGCGTGGAGCATTGCTCCAAGAGTGCTCAATGACACTCTGGATCCGCTGTCCCCCATTGGTGTCCTACCCTTCCATAGCTGCCACATGGCACACTGAAAAGCCTATTTTAGTCTGTTAAACCCATTCTCCGTTAGGACCTCCCCTTTCATACGTTTAGTCATAAGCAATTGGCACTCGTCATTCCTTCCAAACCGTCTTCTACTTTTTCGTTGTTTTGACTCAGATTAGTTTCGTCCACAAGTAGATGTTTCTGTATTGAAACTCTTCTTCCTTTTGTCTTCGTTTCGCCATTTCTGCTTCGATGTAGTGCATTTTCTTTTTCGAGAAATGGAAGGTTGTGTTTGGTTTAGGTTTTGAGTTTTGGTTTTTGTAATGATTAGAGGGAGAAATAAGGATAATAATTAAAAAGTAGGTATTAATGATTGGAGAGAGATAGAGAGATAAATAAAAATAATATTTAAAAATATGAGTAATAATTGAATAATAATTGAGAAAACTGGTTCTTGAAAACTAAAACGAACAAGGCCGGAATTTTTCGGAATCTATTCCTTAGCAGTTAATTGGAGGGAATGATGACGGAGGTTCTAACGGAGAATGGGAAACGCAATTTGTTAGTCGCTGGAATAGAGTTTTAGTCACTGAAACGCATTTTTTTGAATTGCAATTTTGATTTTTTAGTCACTGGAACAGAGCTTTGGAGGAAGGATAGTTTCCAAAGGAGGTTCTGATCGACGGAGAATGGGAAACACAATTTTGAGTCTAGAAAGATCGAACTGAAAAGGAGGTTCTAACGAAGAATGAGTTTTAACGGACAAAGGATTTAACGGACCAAGAGGGTTTTTTTAGTGTGCCACGTGGCAGCTGTGGAGGGGTAGGACACCAAATGGGGACACCAAAGGGGGACGTCGGATCCGGGGTGGCTCAATGATCTCTCTGTTAAGGAAATAGAGTCTCACATTACTTAGGAGTGGGATGAGTGGTCATTTAATGTATGCTGGGAACTCTCCACTATTTGCCAATTAGTTTTGAGATGGATATAAAGTTTCCATATGGTATTCAGAGCAGGGCCCATTCTACTCCACATTAAAAAAAAAAAATTCACAATCCACGTCCCACGATGATAGATCAGTAGAAAGACTGCACGATGATAGGAGCCAAAAAGTGGCCACAAGTGACATATCTCAAATGCATCAGCATGTGAGGGGGGATGTTAAGGAATTAGTGTCCTTGGGCCACTAAAGTTTCGTCGTTTCTTCGTGATAAGGGGAGGTAAAGTGGGCTGGGCTTCTTTCACTCACTCACTTTTGTTTTGGAGATAGCATTGTGGAGCAGCAAAAGGCATAAGGGGAGTCAGAATGGAATAAAGCCCCCATCAATTCCTTTGAGTTTCATTCTTGCGAACGTACTGCATTTTTGATCTTCTGGGATTGAATTGTTGTAACTGGATAGTTCTACCCCCTATCCAATAGCCGCTAGGTCTAGAGGGGTGCCAGTGCTCTAGACAGGGAAACTTGACAAAAAAGGGGAAGGTCTAAGATTCGAGTCAGTGAAGGTTTGGGGTTTGTAAACATGTAGTTTGGAGGCAAAAATTCAGTGAATTGAGACTTGTTTGTGAGTAATTAGTTATTCAGTAGCTCTGGGGTATCGCCATGTGATGCCCTAACTCCCCCAACAATCTCGTATGGCCAATCTTATTACAGTATGTACATTTCCTGGTCTCATTAGGATTTTGAGCTCCTCTCCCACGGCCTCTACCACGACAACCTCCACTTGTAACTAAAGCAGACCTCTCAGCTGTATCAGGAATAGGGGGCCTCGACACTGGGATGGATACCCGAGTTTGGTATCAGTCCCACCTACCGATCAATTGTACCCCTCCCATCGGAGGATATACGCTGCCATTCCAGTCGAATAAGTGAAATAGATCAACTTTTATCTTTTTCACTTATTTATTAATTTATTATCTATTTCACTTATTAAATTTAATTTCACTCATTTATTATTTAGATAAGCGATGCAAGCTTAGTTTTCCAAGAACTTATTGGTGCATGGGAAATGAAACTTTCAGGCCAATGGAATTCTGGTCATTTCCGTCGATATCAACACGACTCCTACGTCCCACTTCCGTCTTCATTCATAGCGCCGTCAAAATAGAGGGTCCCCTTTCTAAGTTCTATCCATATATGTTCTGATCGCCAACTCATACTCGATTTGAATTCACCCTATCTTAGAGTACTCATTTTGGGAACGTCCAGTACCAAAGTCACTGAACAGATAAGTCACCAATCCTTAAAACAACAAATTATGTAATTTAGAGGAAAAATAGACAGTGGCTATTCATTCCACTGCGTCAGATCGATAATCTATCTGTGAATTTCCGTATAGAAAGAAATAGAATTTGAGATTGTTCCTTTTAATCGTAATCAAAGATGTTTTCTTGTTGCTTGAATCACACTTTCAAATTTGTTGTTTTAAGGATTGGTGACTTATCCGTTCAATGACTTTGGTACTGGACGTTCCCAAAATGAGTACTCTAAGATAGGGTGAATTCATGGCCTAAAAGATATTTTAGAAGCTCATAAAGGTCAATTTACAGGTTAGCTAACTCCAAAAACCCATCCTCAGTTCGGATTGCAGGCTGCAACTCGCCTGCATGAATACGCTGTCATCGAAACCGAAATAAGGGGGGTGTACCATGCAAGCATTGTTTGTGCAATTCGTTAACCTATTGAACAAAATCCACAATTCCGATTCAATGATCCCCGGATTAGTCAACTTTTGTCTCTCTCGGTATAACAACGACAACGAAAAGAAGATTGTATTTGTAATAAAGTTTGGCTGGTTGGTTAATTAGTCACTTAATATATGCTGAGACCTCTCCACTTATTGCTAATTAGTTAATGAATATAAAGTTTCTACACTATTGAGATTTTGGGCTAACTTTTGTAATGTCTTTTTGCATGCTGCCCTCCGGGTACGCAGCAACCAGCCCGACGCCGTCATCGTACCGGACAATGTCCGAAGAATGGTTGACTTAATCTCAGAAGGATGGTTGACTTAACCTCGTCCCCCCCAAAAACAAATGTGATCTCGGTTTGTAGTAGTAATAAATTTCAGAGATCTTAAAAGTAAAATATAGTAATACTATCGATCTTGGGAAAAGAAATGGCTGACCCCGGAAGCCCGGAACAAGGAGACAACTTTTTTTGTGAATCTTTAGACGTCGAGCACTAAAAGAGAGATTATGCTAATTGACTAGTAATTAAGATTGATCACTCATGGTCTTCTTGGCCTTTCATTCTTCAAACAGACCGAAACAAGCAAAATGGTTGACTTTTAATCTATATTTTCTCAAGTATTTTAAATCACCAATAACTGAAATGACATATGATTGGACCCATGCACGTTGGAATCTCAAAAGTTTCAGGAATTTTTAAATTGCTTAGTTAATTATTGGTGATCCAAGAATATACTAGACCAGTTCATCTTGACCCGCAGGGTCATTTTTTATTTTTTAATCCCTATACGGTAGGGGAAAATATACGGTAGGGGAAAATAAAAGGGGAGGTGGCACGTGTCACACCCCATTCCACTCGTTCCATTTTTTTTTTTTTACAAACCAAAAAGTAACTAGCTTGTGTGGACACCCCTGTTTTAGATATTTCATGAACAAAGCTCTTGCATAAACCCGCTTCGATCTTGTTCGGCAATATCAGACGATGGCCGGAGGATGGCAACTTTGACATGTGGTGGGACTTCGACATGCTTCGATTCCAAATTGTAGTGTATGAAAATGACATTGGTTAGAATGATACAAATAATTCAATTTATAACGGGGATAAGTTGGTTGTCCAGACTCATCCGCCCATTGATCCGTCCTTGGTACTAAGCGAAGCCATATTGATCTTTAATTAGATCTTTAATTCGGCGTATAATTAGATTTTTAATGCGGTGGAAAGAAATTGTAAATTTATGCTTGGAAGTACTTTAGTTTTTGGTTCTAAAACTGCACGTCTTTTCTTAGGGAACACTTATTTTGAGACGTAGGGAGTATTACTTTGTACAAATATTGTAAAAATTACAATTTAAAGAATGGTCTGTCGGATCAAGGAAAATTAATATCTTAATATCTTCCATTTGAATATCATAAGAGAGTTGAAGCAACCTAATACTAGCTAATACTAACTATATATATGATTTTATACTTAATTTTCTTCTTTATATTTTTCGCATAACATGTAAGTAGATTTTCATTGAACGATACTATCTCGCGTCTGAATTCTGGCTCCGCCATTGCTCGTATAAAATTACCCCATACTCATATAGTGTCTAATCAAATGATCAAACTCAAGTAGGAGGAGTACTTTATCAAATAGGAGTATGAGGTGTATTAAGCTCACTCTCTCCCTTCTTTTTCTTTTGTTTCATGATTTTTTCTGCTCATCGCAAGCCTCTTCTAGCTAGCATTACTGACAATGATAATAATGGAACTGTAGTGAGCTGCTCACTACAGGGTGTGTAGTAAGCATCTCAGTCGTTCATTTTGATAATCAATGGTTCTCATATATGTTTTTATACTCTAACCGGTTATAGTACACTTTGACCGGTAAAAATGCCTAGCGAATCTGAACCATCGATCCCGGAGATCAACAGTCTATGATTTATTACACCTGTAGTGAGAAATGCTCACTGTAGACTTGCTTCGGGGAGAATATGCTGAAATTGGAAACTCGGGAAGCAATTCACGAGATTTTTTTATTCATTCATGTCTAGAGACTTCTTTACAAGCATTTGTACTAGTCACATTGGACTTGGGCCTAATCTAGAACTTTACATACAAGGACCCAACTAAACAAAACACTAAAATAAAAGGGCCCAATACAAACATAACATGGCCTATTTACATACTTAGCCCAAATACAAAATAACAACATGATATAAACGGCCCAATTGAATGCGGGATGAGTTTCGAGGTATAAAATAGTAGGGGATAAGATAGTAGATGGTTTCATTTATAGAGGGTGAACCCACATTAATGTGACATTTATGAAAGGTGGGTTAAATAATAATTGGTTTGGAAGATTTTGGTAAGGGGATAAAATAGTACGGAGTACTTCGTTTGTTTTATAGTTCAAGTTGGGGATAATGATAAATAAGAGGGTCTGTGGTGGATTGGGGGTATTAGTACTAATGAATAACTGCCCTTGAACTGTTATTAGTTAATACCTCTGGGCCTCACTATTTAGTCCCAACAGTGACTTGGGATGATTTAATAGCCCTATGCTTTTGCTTGCCAAACCATGCCAAAAAAGTCCTATCAACACCTCATCGCTCATCCCCTTATTACCTGATACCCCTCCCATATCATCCACCTTAACACTCCCCCTAATGACTTGTTTTGTGGCACACAACATTTCTAAAGTATTGAAACCTATCCTTTGAAAGAGCTTTGGTGAAGATGTCTGCCATTTGATCTTCGGTCTTGCAATACTTGAGTTGAATCTCAACATCCTCCACGGCCTCCCGGATAAAGTGATGCTTGATGACAATGTGTTTTGTTCAATTATGGTAGACGGCAATGTTTTGAAACCCGGGCCGGAGAGCGAACCGGAAAGGGGACCGGGCGGACGGGTCACTGGTTGAACCGCTATCGAACCGTGACGTCATTAATATATATATTTTAATATCTAATAAAAAAAGAAATATGAAAAACAAAACTTGGAAAAGAAAGATGGCATGGGAAAAATGGGAGAGATGAAATTCTGTTGGTGGGGTTTTAGTCCCACATCGCTCAAAGTGGTGGTTTGAGACAACCAAAAGCATTATAAAACGCAAGGGCGGGCGTCAGTCATGGGCAATTGAGCAAGTAAAAGCCTGACCGGAAGCCTACGTGGACACTTCGGCTTCGAAATGCAGCAGTAAAAGCGCAAGTTCAAACTTTTAATGTTCCGGGTCGGTCCGACTGACCCGCGATTGAGTTTAATGGTTCGCTGGTTGAACCGTTATTTTCCACCGGTTTTTTACAAAGGAGACCGGTTTTGGAAAATTGATGATTCCTTGAGTCACCCAGAACGGAATAAGGTCTGGTTGATGAGTCAACCGGTCGAGTTGGCTGGTCCGATCCGGTTTTTAAAATATTGGTAGACGGGATTCTTTGTCATGGCAAACGCGGAATTGTTACACCAAATTGGAGTAGGTTCTCCTTACTTTTCACCAACATCTTCCAAAAACTTCTTTAGCCAAATTGTTTGAGAAGTCGCCAATGATGTCTATACATATTTAACAACTTGGTTGTGGACAAAAGGAATCGTGGAATAACTAACTCTAATATACTAGCACTTCCCTTAAAGAAAGGCAGGAAAGTAGCGAATCACATATTGTTGGCGAATCACATATTGTCTATTCCTTGCAGTAGTGTTTTCTAAATTTCGAAATGGTATCGTCAGCTCGGTCGTACTTTGGTGGAAGATTGTGTCACCGTTTGTTGCTTCTTAGATGCCCATAAAAAGACACCCGAGTCAAGAGAAAATGCATGACCGGAAGTGCTATTCGTGTCATCCACACAACCAGCCCAATCACTATCGCAAAATCCAATCAACTTTGTATACAAATTTTTCAACATCTGTTTGTGTGAAGCGTTTATGAGACTTCGTATGTCATCGGTTTTCTCTGTATTTTGACCAGTTTTCTGGCACGATGTTACTCCCGCTATACCTGTGTTTTTCCTTTACAGAGATAATCTTTTACTGGTATTGACTGGGATCCGATGCCTTGGGTTTTAAACCTTTTCTTTTTTCAACAGCACTTTGAAAGAGAGATCAGATTGTAGTTTCGGAAGCAAAAGAAAAGAAGACATGAACTCCAGCAGTACTTTTATCAGACTGCTATTACTGAGCGAAGGCAAAAATTAGCTGATCAGCTTGCTGAAGCCGCTCGTCAACCTTCTACCCGTGGCAGTGAGCTTCGCGCAGCTATTCTGCTTTTAAAAAGCTCGGAGATGGCCCCCGTGCCCATAGTTTGCTTCTCAATGCACATTACCAAATATATCAGTCTAAAATGCAGAGTCTTCGTCCATCAAGCACCTCATATGGAGGAGCATATACTGCAGTTCTCTCGCAGCTAGTGTTCTCTGCGATTTCTCACACGTGGAAATGGTGATGTAATGGAATGGTTGCCTTCCTCAATATTCCAGGTACTTATAAGTCCTGGATGTTTTATTTTTATTTTTTTATAATGGCTTTCACCGGCATTTTCTGGTCTTTTGGTTCACATACCATGTCTTGCTTGCACAAGTATTCTATTATTTTTGCAATGGATCTCATTATTGGATGTTTTATCATTTTATGCACTTTTTGCATTTTTGCATGTCTTCTTTCTTGCATGTGTCTCTTACCTTCTATTTCTACTGTTTGCTGTTAGACTTGATTAACAGTTTGAAATCTCAGCATCAACCTGTGGTAATGGTGGATTCTATTTTTCTGCGTTGGTAGTTGGCTACCATATATACAGTACTAGCTGATCCAGCATCTCATGCTCGTCCATGTTAACTTTTATTTCGTCGATTGTCTCTTCAATTCCTAGAGTCTGGCATTAGAAGACTCGGTACAGGACCGTCTGCAACAATCTTAAGTAGCTGGAAAGAAGACTTGTGAATACAATTTTTTTTTGATGATGTGTGAATACAAATTGATTAAGCTTCTTTTTGGACTTTGATTCATGCAATATTTATCATTAGCCGTTTTCTTCAATGTTTAGGCGATTTGAATTAACTTTGTGGCCATTTCTTAATTTAATGCTAGTCTTTTAATTGAAAGTTCTTATATTTTGTTATTCAATGTCTCTATCACTATTCAGGACCTTTATGCCAAGCTTAACAGAGTGGCTAGTATAGCATCAGACATGTTTGTCGGTCGGGAAAGATTCGCAACATTGTTATTGATGAGACTTACAGAAACGGTCATCTTATGGCTTTCTGAAGATCAAAGTTTTTGGGATGATACTGAGGACGGACCGAGGCCATTAGGTCCTCTTGGTCTTCAACAGGTTTGGAAAGTTGATACCCCTTGATTCACAGGTGCTCCATGTTACATGAATTGCGGATATCAGTTTTTGCTTACCTGTTGATTGTTGTGCGGTTCTATTTGGATATGAAGTTTGTCGTCTGCTTTGCTTCCCAAGGGCGTCACTTATCTTGGAATTTGCACCGAGTTGTCAATGATATCATATCTAAAGCGATGGCAGCATTTTCTGCTACTGGGATGGATCCACAGAGGTACATAACCGTTGTTTCTTGTCTGTTTGTCTTGGTACCTCTACTTGTACAGGCTAGTATATTTGGTTTGGTTTTGGATTTTTGAGTTCGTGCAGTGTTGAATACATCTATTTGATCTTTTTGCTCCCAAATCCAAGTTTGTTCTTTTCATCCATCATCAAGTAATGCATTGATGTCAATACACAAGGAATGCTTGTGAAGGAAAGTCTTGTAGTTTGTTCTTTTTATGTCTTTTCCTATTCTCTGTCCAATGTCAAACTTAAGATGGATGGTTTGTCAGCTCGCTCAAAAGAATTAGTAGAAATAGTTCAACATGAAGAAAATATAAATTAAATAGGTGTTGCATCATATCATGCAAATATACAACAAGGTAGGACACGGAAACCTCCCAATTAACTATATACCTATTCTCTAGATATTTTGCTCAAGTTGTACAAGAAAACAAATTAGGACGGTCACATTTCTAGCAATGCATATGATCATCTTTATTCAGTACTTTCTACAATTTCTATGTTTTCATGAATTGGGGTATTGGATTCTGTTGTAGAAAACCCTCCATCGTGAGAGAAAATCCATTCAACAAGCTGTGACTCGCTTATTGCTGGACTTTGTGGACGATCAGCTGCTGCTGCTGCCGGCACTGCTATGCTTTCGCTTCTCGGGTTTTTTCTCTTGGATGTGTCAGATGAATTTTCTTTTTCCTCATCAAAAGTTTTAGCCATGGCAAAAGCTTTTTGCCGGATTGACAAGTCATTAGAGGCTAAGATGTTCCGGTTGTCATAGAGGAATAAGGACAGGAATAAGATGATAGCAGAAAGGGAAGCTACTGCGGTAGCTAGGAAAAGACCCTTAAAACTATCAAGCGTGAGGCTATCGGAGGTGACCCTGGCACCGTCTTGCTCCGCACAAGTAGCTCCTTCACCCAACCATTTGCCTTCGATTCCAGATATTACGTCTTCCTCTGTTATACTTAAGATTGCTCTGGAAAAGTCAGGTACCAGGGGAGATCCCTTTGGGAATGCCTGCAATTAAAGATCCACATACATGTCAAGAGGATTTAGAGCTGGTGGCTTGGCAATATAAGAAATTCCAAACATCATTTTTTAAATAGAAATCCAAATGATGCAAACTCTTAGCCGGATACCATCCACCAATATACAATATTGAAACTGCTTTTATTATATTTTTTAATCGTTTTCAAAAACTTTGCAGGGTACATTTCATGTTGATGCTGCCGTACCCAACACACGCGCGCGCGCTCACACACACACACACACACACACAGAGAGAGAGAGAGAGAGAGAGAGAGAGAGAGAGAGAGAGAGAGAGAGAGAGAGAGAGAGAGAGAGAGAGAGAGAGACTCACAAATCCGAAGCCTGCACTCACAAATCCAAAGCCTGCAGTCTTGTTGATAGGTACTACCATGGTGTACTTGGCACAATATTTGGGATGGGAAAGGAAGAGTCTTATATAAGGGAGTTCATCAATAATTGCAGCAACGCCTCCATTCTTACTTCCTTTAGAAAGGGCTTCATCAAACTCTTCAAACGTGCTATAACTCTTGATATTGGTGGTATCAAACCTGTTATTCTTCAGTAGCCCCTCAACAAAACAACCCTCCTGGTAGCCAACATGCTCTTTATTCTCTATGAGGTCTCTTATATCTGTGAAAGAGGGCTTTAGCTTTTCCACTGTTAACATTGACGTTAAGCTAGCTGTATAACTCGATGTCAGTACCAGCACCACAAAAACCCACACGCTTACAACAAATCTAGATAAGTTGCTGATCAACTTCTCCCCTGCGAATAAACAAAAAAACCATGTTCCTCTTTCTGTAAGAAAACTTTGTTAACAAATAGTATAATGATGTTTGCATTTGCAGTGCTATTCAACTATGCATTAAGAATGCTAAACGAGAAGAAGCATGATTCAATCATCAGCTGCGAAAAGGCAGCCAGATTAAGCCATATCAACTTCGAACCATGTTATGTATCAACCGTAAACCGATAGGAACTCTGCACCGGGCCAGTAGAAAGGGATTATGTACTTGGGGCCACATTGGTATCTGGAGACCCTAGAATTTGATATTATGGTCTCTTATGTATTTTAATAAGGAGGGAGTCAGTGATAATGGACTTACTGTGGGCATAAACAAGTGTGGAGAAGGAGAACCAGAATATCAATCCAATTTGCTTGCCAGGTGGGCCTCGGAATTCTTTGTTCACGCGATGCTCAACAAACCAAACCACGAATCCAGTTAAGATGAAGAAAAACCCCGTTGTTAACCAAAGATCCATTTCTAGGGGTTTCATGAAAATCCATGCATTCTTCCTGTCATCATTCTCAAATGGAACGACCATTGCCACACCGGACTCCGTGTATGGAAACGTAAAATCAACAAGCGTTGATCTGTTTGATACAATGGCTATATCACCCACAACAGCATCATAGTTCTGGAGATGGACAAAAAACTTTAGCTACTTAACAAAGAGAAAATGAAATATTAAAACATCTCAAATTCGAGTTGCAAATGCAATTACCCCGAGAGAGATCTCATTGACAAGATCATCGTAACTACCAGCGCTCTCGCCATCAGAAGTTTCAAAGGGAAGAAACTCGTAGGGGACAGCATATGGCAATAACTCGATAACTTCTTTGAACACATCGATGCAGAAACCAGTGGCAATCACAGCATTAGTTTGAGGATCCCTTTCCACTGAGATAAATTCATGAAATCCACCTTTGACAGGAACCCCAACCCTCAACTTCTTTTCACTTGTCGGCATCTCCCAACCTTTAGGCACAATATTTGATTCACCAGGCCATTTGATAGCTCCAAGGTCTTCTTTTCTGGTCGTGTAATTCTTATTACTTGCCAAACTCAGGTTTTTTGATATGCCATATTCTCGAGTCCAGAATCCAACTCCTTTAATTTCTCCTCTTCCAATTACATTGACTATTTGAAAGGCTAATGGTTGTAATTGTCCGTTAACTAGATGGAAGTCACCACTCAAGCCCTTGAATTTAATGTTCTGAATTGATTGAAGGAGCCTTGGTCCCATTTCTGAGGTTCCGATTGCTGCTAAATCTGTCAAGTTCTCCGTAGCAACTGGTTTCTTGAACTTTGATTCACCAATACCGGATCTCCCTACAGCCATTGCTAACGCTGTGACACTATCATATGCCCATAGCCCAAAAACATTCAATTCAATTCTATCCCTGTCTGCATTCTCTTGCTGAAATCTCTTTCTCCATCTCACTTTGAAGTTTTCAAGCTGACTAGATTTCGGCACATAAGGTTTCACACCTATTACCCCTTGCATACTATTTATAGCTGCAGAATCCATAGAATCCAAGAGAGCTGTAAGCCCATCCGTAATAATCCAGGCATATCCCTTGTTCATCATTCCAACTTGTTTCACTTTTGTGAAAAAGCGAGAAGCTAGAGGTGGTAACATATGCAACACGAAAACCCTTGTTTGCATTGTCATGAGCTTGTAGAGTTCTTGAAGGATACGATCATCTGAGGCTGAAAGAGACAGAACACTTCGATGCCTTACTCTAGTGTTGATCCGTTGGAAAGAATCTGTTAAATAAGGCATGATGCCCCTCCCATAGTCCGTGTCTTCATAAATTAATACTACCTCCCTCCAACCAAAGGCTTGAATTATAGAGGTAAGGGATTCAACCTGAGAAGATCCACTCTGAGCCCCTCGGATGAAGTATGGGTTATCCACGGGTGAGAGAGAAGGACTCACTGCCTGAGAAATTATAGGAACTTGCACTTTGTTCCCAATATCAATTACAAATTCTGCTTGTGAGGATCTTTGTGGACCTAGTATTGCCTGTACTTGAACATTTTTCAACAAGTCTATGGCTGCAAATAGAAGTTCAATAAAAAATGAGATCCCTCTGACTGAATTGGCTGTCCAGGCAGCATTTCATGTTCATGGCATAAATAACTAACTAGTAGCAGAAAGAAAATGGTGAATGGTTTTTGAAACGTGCTATTTCCATGGTCTAAGAGGAAAGGAACAGCATGCACCAGTTCAAGAAACAAAACCTGACTCAACCATACACTACTCTTATTTAAATAGCTTTTCTCAACTGCTTAAATAAAGTAGTAGAATAATATGAATTCGTTACAAAATTTAATAATCAGGGCAAAAAGTTACAAAATTTGATTTAACCAAACTGACTGTCGAATAGCTAAAATTCAAGATGAGATAAGCATGTATGTTGTCATCACGGTTGAAACGAACATAATCAATTACTTAAGAAAACAAATGCAGGAAATCAGAGAGAAATAATCACCCCTAAACATTGATCCAGCTAAACAGTTTGTCCATTCTTCCTTACCCCACCTTATCACCTCATCTACACGTCTACTCTTTATTCTTGAATCCTCAATGCAAGGTTTTTAAACCCAAGCTTCAAATGAGATTTGCTTTTCATAATGATAGCCGGAGAGGGTTGAAGGGTTGTTTGGCTTGTAGCAATTGGATTGCGGTGTTTTCTCAAACACCTAGTTGCTTTCTCAAAGAACTCAACATCACGAGTGGGAAAATGATTCAAGATGAACTGTGTATAAAACCTTGGCTCAATGTCTTGCATGAAAAACTTAACCACTAGAGTCTAGACGAAAGCCTAACATGATCCAACTTATTTAATGTTCTCAGTTTCGTGACACTAAACTCAGCAAGATTTTGAATCATAGTCATTTACTTCGATTCTGAAAACTGCTAGTTTACTGTTAGTATTAATGTAGGGGATGATAGTTTATTTTAGTTGCGCTCAAAGTGTGTCGTTTCATGGTACAGGCATTTATCAGTAGTTCTATAACTAATTAAGAGAAAGCGTCTGTTCACGGAGATTGGTCGTTCTAGTTTTCGTAGTTGATTTTATTTTGAATTTTCTTTTTGTCCTATTATAAAATAACTGGGAAATAAATTCTGACAATAAAATATAGGAAATCAATGGTAAGTTCAGAATTACGATTGAATAACATGTTTAAAGGGCAGAAGTACCCGGAGAGAACATATAATGAACGTACCCGCAGACGCTGCCTCCACATCATCACCCTTGGAATCCCTTGTGTGAAGTACAATCCTTGTTGTGCTCTGATTTTGATGATTTAATGTATAGAAATCTTCAAGGGCCATAGAGATGCAGGTCTGGCTGACCTTTCCAACAATATTATCAGCATCAAGAATCACCCCAACATCAACGGCCTCTGTTTGGCCAGATATTATTGGTACGACACATAAAAAGCTCACAATGAAGGGTAGTGGCAAAACAAGCAGGTAGGAGAAGTATCTTTGCATGCCTCGAATTGAGAGAGAGAGAGAGAGAGAGAGAGAGAGAGAGAGGAGAGAGATATTTCAATGTAGTATATAAAGCTTTTGCTCGTGTCAAAACTTTTTGGAGAGAGGAATGATTGGTTGTTCCTTTAATTCTAATGCCTATATATATAGTGATGGTGATATGACTATTCTTAACGTGTAAGAAAATATTCATTTCACATTTTGGTGTATGTAGTCAACCTTTACCCGCTCCATACTTTTCCTCAATAGTCTGTCTTTCGGTCGGTATATTGTGTTATTTTTTACTTTGTATATATAATTCAAGATAACCGAATTTTATAGATCATTTTACAAACGGGGCATTGGCAGAACTGTATAGGGGCCGGGTGGGGCCCCGCCCCCTTAACTTTTAATTTTTTTATTAATACGATACTAATTTTGAGTATTACTAATATTATCATTGTAATCGCTTCTTATAATCATAAAAATTGGGTTTGATTTAATAAAAAATAAGTTATATAGCCTTCTTTCATTAATACAATAAAAGTATGTGAATGTTGCAGTAGCCTAATGAAATAGAACAAAACGTTTCATTTGATTTTATTGCAATAGGCTAGAATTAGAAATTTTAATGTCCAACTATATATATTGGAAATCAAAAGCTTTATGACATCTTAATTGTACATATAGATAAAAGCATGTTATTTACCAAAAAAAAATAAAAATAGATAAAAGCAAGTCCACTAAATCAACTCCCTAAGGCTGAAATTCTAGCTCTGCCACTAAATGGCAGACCCGATTAAAACCGGCGCCAAGTCCTCTGTGGGGTTGGCCCCCCAAGAATTGATAACTTGTGGCTTTATATATATAGGATCCGGATCTTATAAGGGTTCCCTTACAAATTTTATGCGGGAAAGTCATCTGCACCGTCGGATCGCCTAAGCCAGTCAACGGCTGAGATTGGAGGATATACACGCGGGTCATTTAAAACCGGGCAAAACCATCCGCGGGTCAGGATCCGGGTTTAATCACCCATCCGGATCCCACCCCTCTCATTTGACGCGTTCGACACACCAGAGAAGAGAGAGAGAGGGAGAGAATGGCGATTTGAAAACCCCAACCCTCCTTTCGATCAATCGAGCTCCGACGAAGGTAGAATCACTCTCTTCTCTCTCTTCCCTCCTTGTTCTTGACGACATCTTCTTCTCGAACTCGGTTTTTGAATTGGGTGTTTTTCAAATTCTAGGGTTTCTGCGAACAGAAACCGAGATCGCGTACAAATTCGATTTACTCGAAGGTTCCTCTCTCTCTCTCTCTCTCTCTCTCTCTGTCTCTCTCTCTCTCTCTAACTTCGTTGTTCTTCAAACCCTAAGCTCGATTTAGGGTTTCCTGTACGTGCATTTTCTAACTCCTTTTTTATGTTTTCGATGTTTAGGGTTTCCAGAAGAACAAGAAGAGGTACATCCTTTGATAAAGGTTGATTTTCGAAGAAGAGGAAGAACTTCTTAAGTCAAAGGTAAATCGGAGAAAAAAAATTTGAAACCCTAAATTTTTTTTTTTCAAAATTTGAATTTTTGAAATTTGAACCTTAATTTTTTTTTTTTTTGGCCTCTGAGATATGTGACTCTTTCTGATAATCTCATCCCTTTTGGGTGACATATTGACTGGCCCAGATGAATGCCATTCAATTTCCAAACCACAAATTAGTAGTATTATTACAGTGGTTTTTAATAGATGCATACATATTGACTGGCCCAGATGAATGCCATTCAATTTCCAAACCACAAATTAGTAGTATTATTACAGTGGTTTTTAATAGATGCATACATATTGACTGGCCCAGATGAATGCCATATTATTGCGGACCCATTTACATGCAAAGAATGACGTTGTGCATGAAGGTTCTTGCGGACACTTATTTTGATCCTAGCTCACACCAAATGGTCAAAGTTGAGTGCAGCAGTGAAATTGCGTTGCCAATTGGAATAATAGTGTATGAGCAGTAATAGTCTATGAGCAGATGAAATTGTGTAGCGGTTAAACTGCGTGCCTATTATCACAAAACATTAGTAGTCTATGAGCAGATGATTTCAAAATTATGCTCACCCACTTTGGTGGCAACTTCTTTCCAAATGCTTTAGGATAACCTTGTGACCCAAGAATTAAACAGTTTCCTTCAGTTGGGGTGTGTACTAAGCTAGCTTACAACCTTTTTTGTTGTTTATGTTTCCATAGCAATGCCATACTATTGGGTGGTTTTCGTCGGGCGTAATCCAGGGATTTATTCAACTTGGGAGGAAGCTGAAGCCGAGATTATTGGATACTCGGGGAAGGACAATAAGCTGAAGCCGAGAAAGTACAATACGTTGGAAGAGGCAGAAGAAGCGTTGTGCAAATTTCACGAGGACAAATTCAGTCAACTAAAAAAGAAAAGTAGCGTTGGTGCTTGTGCTTCCACGTCGGCAAGGCCATTGAACTTACAAATCGTGGTCGAGCGCGAGCCCAATGTTCGAAGTTTGGCCTTTCTTGCCGCTTTCTTCATAGGTTTCGTTGCTTGTATATTGTTGGCACATTTCTTTGATTCGGAATGAAGTTGTATTCTGTACGGAGATGAAGTAATGACCTTTGGCTAGAATTTTTGTAATTAACTAATCCTTTTGTCACATTTCCGTACCTTAGTCTATGGGATGGTGAACTTGGCTATGAATTATGAAATGTATTCCTAGTTGACTTATGAAATGCATTTCTTGTGAAGTTATGAAGTTACTGAAATGGTGAAATATTATGGTTTGAAAACATGATTGCTGTTTGGACAAAATAGTACCACTTGTTTTTATATAAATTTAAGAGATCACTCATGGTCCCTGTTTGTTTGATCACACATGGTAATATAGGACAAGGAAATTTATTCAATATCCCACTCCCTACTCAAAAAATCTGCCAGAATTAATTCTCAAAGCGCAACACATGAAAAAACCTGCCAGATACACCATTAAAGCACAACAAATGAAGAAAAATCATGTTCCCTTGATGACATGTTTCATTTAATAAAATAACACAAGCACTAACGCTATGCCTCACTTTCATTGGAAAATCCCACCAAGATAAAACAACCATTCATTTGACAACTAATCCAGTGACTACTCCAAATTACAGTTTCAGAACTACCAACAGAGATACGAACAGAGCCAGCAAACTCAGAACTACCAACAGAGATACGAACAGATCCAACAAACTCAGATATACCAACAGAGCCAGGAAACTCAATTCTTCATCTTCATTTCCACAGAGCCAGCAAACCTATTTTCTTTTTAACCAAAAAAAAAAAAAAACAGATTAACAAACAGATTCAAACAGAATGCAGATTTAATTTCCAGATTAACACAACAGATTCAAACTTATATTGTAGGTTCAAATTGCTACCCCCTCATCTTGTAGGTTCAAATTTCCAGTTTCAAATTACAGATTCACACTGCCAAATTCCAGATTCAAATTACAGTTTCACTATGCCAAATTCCAGATTCAAATTACAGTTTCACACTGCCAAATTGCAGATTCATATTACAGTTTCACTATGCCAAATTCCAGATTCAAATTACAGTTTCACTATGCCAAATTCCATATTCAAATTCCAGATTCACACTGCCAAATTCCAGATTCAAATTACAGTTTGACTATGCCAAATTCCATATTCAAATTACAGTTTCACTATGCCAAATTCCAGATTCAAATTACAGTTTCACTATGCCAAATTCCATATTCAAATTACAGTTTCACTATGCCATATGCCAAATTCCAGATTCAAAATAAACCTCAAATTTAAACTTTAACCTAAAAACACTTACAATCATCGTCAGAGTCAAAATCGTCGTCTCCATCGTCATCATCATCATCATCGCCATCAGTCAAGACAACATCTTGCGAAGAGCTGAAAAAATGAAGGAGTACAACAATTAACATTGTAATTTATAATGTGGAATTATAAATGACGACATTAATAATTAAAAGAATGCACCTACATATTTTGAAGTTTAGGACAATTCCTTTTGTCGTGGGACTGTCCCGTTAACCCGCATCCAGTACAACGCCTAGCTTTTTTTATCGCCTTTTCTTTCCCTCCCTTCAATCTTTTGCCACAACCCTTTGACCTAACCTTAGGTGGTTCTTTAAAATGATGTTCGGCTGAAAGAGAAATACGTGGTTTACTACCACTCCCTTCACCATCTCCACTCCCTAACTTGATGTCAGCAAACCTTTTGAGAGTGGATAACAAATAGTCTTCATAAGCTTTACTCTCCTGTTCACTCAATACAACTTGCTCAACAACTGAAGCAGAAAGTGTGGAGAGCCTATTGTGCCTCACTACCAAATAAGTGTCACATACTTCCTTCCTTGTCCCATCCAAGTCTGCCGCAACTGAACGCACTGTTGCTGCTTTCGTCCACCTCCGCAAGATGTACTGATCAGGTACTTCTGTAATCAGTTTTTTAGTGAAGTATGCCAACATGTGCCGACAAGCCATCCCATCACTCTCAAATTTCATACAAGTACATTTAACATGATTTGATGACTTCTCTAATGAAACTTCACGGCCCTTGGAGTCACTCTCCGTTTCCCTGTGAACTTTGTACAAACACCGGTTCTCATCTTTAAATGTACTCCTAACCAAATACGCACCACTTTGCAAGAGTTCCTCTTGAAACTTATAGAAAATATTCCGTGTGTACACTTCACTCAATTTCAACTCCATGATCCGCTTGGTTGAAAGAAGTGGCTTCTCATTGATATCTTTATGATCGAGATCAAGTTCATTATGGCGTATCTTTGCAAGTGCTCTATCAAACCGTGTCACAAAATCCAACAACGAATTTTGTCTCGACACGTACTTCTTGAAGAATGAATGAGCACCTTCAGCTCTTTGACTACTAGTCATGTGAGCAGAAAATATGTGTCGCGTATATGCAGGAATCCATTGGTCACGAATTTGGTACAACGAATCTAACCATTCATTTCCTACCAAGTTAGCTTTTGCTAAAATCTCCATCCATCTACTTTCGAACTCCTCCGGGGACTCGGAATTCCATATACAACTACTAAACTGGTCATAATGTTGCTTATAGGCTATTGCACCTATTTTTTCGGAGAATTTACTCAGAATGTGCCAAATGCAAAACCTATGAAGCGTATTTGGAAGAAGACTAGCAACAACTTGTTTCATTGCTGGATCCTGATCAGTAATAATCATTTTCGGGGGCCCAGCCGGCATCGCCTTCAACCATTCCTCTAAAAGCCAATGAAAAGAGGACACATTTTCATGATTTAAGAAAGCACACCCAAATAGAGTTGTTTGGCCGTGGTGGTTAACTCCTAAAATCGGTGCAAATATCAAATCATATCTGTTGGTTTGGTAAGTTGTATCGAACACCACCACATCACCAAAATGTTTGTATGCCTTCTTAGAAGTTTCATCGGCCCAAAAACAATGACTCATGAACCCCGTACCATCATCTTGAAATGTAAATGTAAAACCTGGATTCATTTTTTGTTGACTTCGAAAATGCTCGTACAAAAGATTAGCATCATGTCCCTTCAAATCGTTCCTCCTATCCCTTTCCACATTATAAAGATCACGTTGTAAAAACCCCACCTTATCAAGACCTCCTGATTGGACATCGAAAAAACTCATTTGTTGGGAGGCGGACACATTTGCGTCCGATAGTTGTTGTGATAAGTTCTTTTTTGCAATTGAGATCTCACGATGAGAGCGCAACAAATGCACCCTCGTTGGCGTCGTAAGAGGGTGGTTATGACCCTCGACAAATACCTTGACAACAAATCCCGCACCATCCCGATTTTTGGCAACACACAATTTTGCCCCACAACCCTCTCTAGTTAAGCCCCGTCTACGTACCGTGTTTTGAGAAGGTTGTGGTATATTTTTTGTGGCCCTCAACCCTTCTTTGAAACAAACATACTCCTTCCTAACCACTTCACCTTCCTTATTCTTCTTGCTAGAATGTAGTCGCGTACCAAATCCACCCTCTCTACCATAATTGTTGTAAAATGTTTGAACGTCATCTAACGTATCAAACACTTGTCCAATTTTCGGTACCAAGTCGTTATTGACTTGGGGCGTGTAAAGTATTTGAGAAGAATTAGCAGATGAGTGAGATAGTTGAGATGGTTGAGATGGTGATGGTGACTGTGGTGGGACATATTGGGGAGGGTACACTCCCTGTGGTGGGTACCCATGTGGCGGATACCCTTGTGGTGGATACCCTTGTGACGGATACCCATGTGGCGGATACCCTTGTTGAGGAGGAGGAGGATATCCTTGAGGATACCCCTGAGGATACCCCTGTGGAGGAGGAGGAATATACCCTTGCGGAGTATGAGGAAGATACCCTTGCGGAGGATGAGCATACCCTTGCGGAAGAGGAGCATAACCTTGCGGAGGAGGAGGATACCCATGCGAAGGATAAACTGCACAACAAACAAAGCGATAATGCATTTGAGCGAAAAAATTGGATAGAATCAAACTCATCTGAATAAAAGAGCGAAATAATTGGAGACAGGATATAAGGTTACCTTGTGGAGGGGGGATGCCGACAGGGGGTAAGCCAACAGGGGGGGGTTCTTGGTTGTCACCCATGCTCAATCCCTATGATATAATGGAAACTGTTACAAATCAAACAAACAAACCAAAATGGTTCCCAATGAGCAGTTGCACCATCTTTCTGGTGCAACAATAACCACCAAATTAACTTGCAAGAGTAGTGATTTAATAATCATGGTAGCAAACTAGCTTTCTTAATTGATTATGCTGTCCAGCTTGAGCCTATATGATTTCCATCAATATTTCCATCTCAAGATAAAATTAACACATTCTAGTACTACATTTTAGCGTGAACTTGACAAAATAGTAAATACTTTAACATTCTTTGCATGTAAATGGGTCCGCAATAATATGGCATTCATCTGGGCCAGTCAATATGTATGCATCTATTAAAAACCACTGTAATAATACTACTAATTTGTGGTTTGGAAATTGAATGGCATTCATCTGGGCCAGTCAATATGTATGCATCTATTAAAAACCACTGTAATAATACTACTAATTTGTGGTTTGGAAATTGAATGGCATTCATCTGGGCCAGTCAATATGTCACCCAAAAGGGATGAGATTATCAGAAAGAGTCACATATCTCAGAGGCCAAAAAAAAAAAATTAAGGTTCAAATTTCAAAAATTCAAATTTTGAAAAAAAAAAATTTAGGGTTTCAAATTTTTTTTCTCCGATTTACCTTTGACTTAAGA
Source organism: Vaccinium vitis-idaea (assembly GCA_963854785.1). Lineage (NCBI taxonomy): Eukaryota > Viridiplantae > Streptophyta > Magnoliopsida > Ericales > Ericaceae > Vaccinium > Vaccinium vitis-idaea. The sequence goes on along the minus strand of OY978225.1, from coordinate 39,337,501 downwards.
AGTTCTTCCTCTTCTTCGAAAATCAACCTTTATCAAAGGATGTACCTCTTCTTGTTCTTCTGGAAACCCTAAACATCGAAAACATAAAAAAGGAGTTAGAAAATGCACGTACAGGAAACCCTAAATCGAGCTTAGGGTTTGAAGAACAACGAAGTTAGAGAGAGAGAGAGAGACAGAGAGAGAGAGAGAGAGAGAGAGAGAGGAACCTTCGAGTAAATCGAATTTGTACGCGATCTCGGTTTCTGTTCGCAGAAACCCTAGAATTTGAAAAACACCCAATTCAAAAACCGAGTTCGAGAAGAAGATGTCGTCAAGAACAAGGAGGGAAGAGAGAGAAGAGAGTGATTCTACCTTCGTCGGAGCTCGATTGATCGAAAGGAGGGTTGGGGTTTTCAAATCGCCATTCTCTCCCTCTCTCTCTCTTCTCTGGTGTGTCGAACGCGTCAAATGAGAGGGGTGGGATCCGGATGGGTGATTAAACCCGGATCCTGACCCGCGGATGGTTTTGCCCGGTTTTAAATGACCCGCGTGTATATCCTCCAATCTCAGCCGTTGACTGGCTTAGGCGATCCGACGGTGCAGATGACTTTCCCGCATAAAATTTGTAAGGGAACCCTTATAAGATCCGGATCCTAATATATATATAGGATCAACTTCTAATGAGGGATCCCTCATTTTATTTAAAATGAGGACCTCATGCTTCCCGACCAAATTTCGACGATCCGAACCGTTAGATGTGTTTAAAATGTGTTTTAAAGGTCCACCGCGAGGATTCGTCCAAAAAAAATACCCGCAAGGGCTTCATCCGATTTGTTTTTGTTAAAAACGCTATATATAACGTTTTAAACAAAAACTAATCGGATGAAGCCTTTGCGGGTATTTTTTTTGGACGAATCCTAGCGGTGGACCCTAAAAACACATTTTAAACGCATCTAACGGTTCGGATCGTCAAAATTTAGTTCGGAAAGTGGAAAAATTGCTTGGTCCTCTTTTTATTTAAAATGAGGGATCCCTCATTAGAAGTTGATCCTATATATATATATATGAACCCCTTCCTATCCAAACCACTATTTACGGACCTAACGTCCGGACCTCCACCTTCCCAATTTGTTTTTGAAAATCCGAATCGTTAGATGTGTTTAAAACGTGTTTTTAAGGTCCAACGCGAAGATTTGGCAAAAACAAATACCCGGAAGGGCTTGATCGGAGCAGTTTTTCATAAAAGTGCTATATTTGCGTTTTTATGAAAACTGCTCCGATCAAGCCCTTCCGGGTATTTTTTTTTTGCCAAATCTTCGTGTTGGACCATAAAAACACGTTTTAAACACATCTAACGGTTCGGATTTTCAAAAAAAAATTGGGAAGGTGGAGGTCCGGACGTTTTAAAATCCGGGAGTTTGGATAGGAAGTTTTTTGTATATATATATATATAGAGTTCACTTCTAATCCAGACTTTTAATTTCCGCACCTTATGATCCAAATTTTTTTTTGACGATCCGATCCGTCCAATGTGTTCAGAAGGTGTTTTCAAAGGTCCACGTGAAAAATCTTCAAAAAAAAAATACCGGGAAGGGTTTGATCCAAGCAGTTTTCGCAAAAAATATATATTTACATTTTTTGCGAAAACTGCTTGGATCAAGCCCTTCCCGGTATTTTTTTTTGAAGATTTTCCGCGTGGACCCTTGAAAACACCTTCTGAACACATTGGACGGATCGGATTTTCCAAAAAAAAATTTGCAACACAAAAAAACCCCATTTTTTCCTTAAATCTGGGAGTGTGGATAAGAAAATTTCCCTATATATATATATAAAACTCAAGATGTTCGGACTCATTTATAGATAGAGCCGATTCAAAATTGGCGCAAAGTCTCGTGTAAGGTGAGCCTACAAGAATTGACAACACGTAAGATATTTTAAATCTTAAATTTAAAAAAAGAATATATCTCTAGTCGCAATTCTATTTATAATCCATTTTTTAATATCTTAAATTTGTCCGGTCCGTCCCAAGACTATTTTGGTTGTTAATTATTGAATACTACTAGTACATCATTTGACCTTCAGAAGATTCAACGGTAATGATGCCGCGTAGTAGAAATTGCTACTTAGAAAAAGAAGAAGAAATTGCTGGGTAAATGGTTAGCGTTGACGAATTAAAGACTAACAAGTTCCTCAATAAATCACCAAGCGGTACAATTAAGGGGGAGTTTTTGAATGAATTTTATGAGATAAAATGAGAAATTTGATTTTAGTTGGTGTTTTATGGAGGGATGATAAAATCACTTTGTTTTCCCAATAGATAAAATCTAGTGTGATAACAGTTGTGGATAATATTGTGTGATAAAATCTAGTGTGATAAAATCACCTTCCTTTTATCTATTCGTAAAAGATGATGATAAAATCAAATAATCCATTGGAAAACTCCCCCTAAGGCGTCGTTCTATTACGCTTGACTTTTTGAGTCTTTTAGGGGGAGGGGGGGGGGGGGGGGGGGGGTGCTGCATATGTGTTCCGATAATGCACTTAACGATATCCGATCGAATTGATTTTTGGTGGAGTTGTAGTACTCAACGAGCTCTACGCGGTGGACGTTCGTCGGAACGATGCCGGCACGGCACCTAAAGCCGCTGCGCAGCACAATCCAGTTTTTTAATTAATGTATCTGTGGAAAATAACCTGTTTGATAAGAGTGAAAAACCAAAAAAATCCAAGAATTCACTTACTGAAACATGGCCATAAAGATATATAAATTTCACCAATAACATACTCCAACTATGATCTATTCTAGATTTGTTGGTCTTGTTCGAGAGAATTCTATGTTGTTGTTGCTTATACCTTACACTTAACATTATTATTATTATTATTTTTTGGGTAGTGATAAATGATAATGCCAAAACTCTTTTTTATTGTGCCAAAACTCCAATGCATAAAGAGCTTGTACTTTATACACGAGTACAAGACATTCATGCACTTGAGTTTTGACACAATCAAAAAGAGTTTTGGCATTAGCACTACCCTATTTTTTTTGATTCCTCTAACTGTCATTTTTATGGTTGATAAATATGCTAATGGGATTTGACTTTGACATAGGAGATGCAAGCAAGAGAAATTACATGGAAATATCATCCCAGTTGATATTGGACAAACAAGAGAAACTACAAGGAAATATCATCCCAAAGACGGAACTCGAGACCTTTTTGTGCCTGTGCAGTGTGTGTGTGTGTTTTTGTTTTGTTTTTTTTTTTTTTTGAAGTTGGAAAATTTTCACCAACCTGTTCTAAAGTCCGTGGTAGGGAAAAGCATTTAATACACTCCCATTTACGATTTTTTTGGCTCCTTTCATGATTTCTTGTGGCTCGATTACTTTCGAGTGTGTGGTACACCCTTTCTGAATTTTGTGGCTCATTTTATAAACTTGGGTGGTCCGAAATATGAAGTTTTCCGTGGTTCATTTTATGAAATTTTGTGGTGATATTTACGAATTTTTGTGGGATGTTTATAAATTTTGCGGTAAAAAGAGAGGTAAAAAAAACATAGGTACGGGGTACCTAACCGTTGTTTTCAATCTGTTTGTCAAGGTACCTCTAGTTGTATAGGCTGATATATTTGGCTGGTTTTCATTTAATACACTCCCATTTACGATTTTTTTTGGGCTCATTTTAGGAATTTTTATGGCTCCTTTCATGATTTCTTGTGGCTCGATTACTTTCGAGTGTATGGTACACCCTTTTTGAATTTTGTGGCTCATTTTATAAATTTGGGTGGTCCGAAATATGAAGTTTTCCGTGGTTCATTTTATGAAATTTTGTGGTGATATTTACGAATTTTTGTGGTGATGTTTATAAATTTTGCGGTAAAAAGAGAGGTAAAAAAAATATAGGTACGGGGTACGTACCTAACCGTTGTTTTCAATCTGTTTGTCAAGGTACCTCTAGTTGTATAGGCTGATATATTTGGTTTGGTTTTCAATGTATATTATTGTAGCATGTACTTGTTGGAATATGTGTGAACATTAAGGCCTACATTGGAAAAATAGAAAAATGATGAACCTAAATATACAATTCAGTGCTCATCACTTGGCTTGACCTTTTAAGTGGATATGAGTTATTCAATCTGTATTGGGCCCAATTGACGTGGCGGACTCTTTGTCGTTACTCCCCATAATATTGGGCTTTGTGCACGCCATTGCAAGATCAATGTGTCATGTACAAACTCCCAACAACTGGTGTTAGAGCCGATGGCTGACCATCTATGGACAAACTCTCGGTGCGCCATGAATGGGCTTGTACGAAGATCACTCTACGGAAAAAATCCAATAGTGCAGGTGATGGGCTGTGTCCACTGCAAGGTGATGCAAGCGAATGGAAAACATGTTGCACGTTGACTCGTCAGGGAGCATGGTGCTAGTGAATGGGCACGTTGGCTCTCAATGGAGTATGATGGATTGCTATGAGTTGATGGAATGGATATCCAGGTTACTCCCAATGAAGCAAAAATGGCTCGATGTTGAAGTGCCGTAATAGATAGCTCTGAATCGATTGAGGGGGTGCGGAAGAAGCCTAGTTTGGGAGAGAGGGTCAGAGAGTGGCAGATTAGAATCAAAATCAAGGGGGAATTTGGATGCAAAGAAAGAGAACAAGGCTCAATGTATGGTTCGCACATGAGCGGGATCAATGCATCGTGTACATACTTCCAACAACCATGTACCATTAGATTGAGCTCTCCTGAGGCTAATAGCCTAATGATATTGTACTTTGCAGCGTTCTTCCAGAAGATTGGTCTACTGATGTTTGCCAAGATGCCTTCCGTGTCAGCACAATCATGTTCTTCCAACAGATCTTCATGGGAGTTCTTAATGCACAATTGTTTCACTTTCCCCTTGTGTAAAATAGACATCAACTTTCCCTTCTGGATTCACAAGCAGTCCTCATATTCATAGTAGCTTTTTCCCTTTTAATTTTCCAAGTTCTAATTTCCTACATGATACTACCAGGCTTTAGCTTGGTGTTTGTATTGTCATAAGAATAAGAATTCTATTCAATTTCCTGTTGTGGGATTTGTTGTAATGTAGATTGAGCATCTATTGGTCTTGAATTCAAATAGGTTATATTCTTTGACGACTCCTTTTGCACGAGCATTTGAGTTTGTGCAGTGTTGTATACATCCATTCGATCTTTTACTCCCCCATCCAAATTGGTTATACTCTTTGACTACTCCCGTTGCAGGAACGTTTGAGTTTGTGCAGTGTTGAATACATCCATTTGATCTTTTGCTCCCAAATCCAAGTTTGTTCTCTTCATTCATCACCGGGTAATGCATTGATGTCAATACACATGGAATGCATGTAAAGTGCATTGCCTATTCATTTACTTGTCAAAGAAGTGCATTGCCTATGGGAAAGTCTTGTAGTTTGTTCTTTTGATGTCTTCCTATTCTTCGTCCAATGTCAAACTTAATATGGATGGTTTGTCTGATTGCTCAAAAGAATTAGTAGGAACAGTTTGAAGGGAATATAATAGGTGTTGCATCATATCATAAAATTTGATGGGTGATTCTACAACAGGGTGGTAGGGCATAAAAACCTCCCAACTAACTGGACACCTACTGTCTAAACATTTTGTTTGACTTGTACAAGAAAAGAAATTAGGATGGTCACGTTTCTAGCAGTGCATATCATCACCTTTCTTCATTACTTTCTATATCTATGGTTTCATGAACTGGGGTACTGGTTTCTGTTGTAGAAAACCCTTCATCGTGCGAGAAAATCCATTCAACAAGCTGAGAATCGTTTGATGCTGGACTTTGTGGACAATCAGCTCTTGCTGCTGCAAGCACCGCCGTGCTTTCGCCTGTTGGAGTTTTTCTCTTAGATGCATTAGATGAATTGTCTTTTTCCTCATCGAAAGTTTTAGCCATCACAACCAGCTTTTGCCGCATTGACAAGTCATTAGAGGCTAAGATGTTCGAGTTGTCATATAGGAAGATAGACATGAATATTATGAGAGCAGAAAGGGAAGCTACGCCGGCAACTAGGAAAAGACCCTTAAAACTATCAAGCGTGAGGCTGTCGGAGGTGACCCTAGCACCGTCTTGCTCTGCACAAGTAGCTCCTTCTCCTAACCATTTGTTTTGGATTCTAGTAAATGCATCTCCCTCGGTTACACTTAAGACTGCTCTGGAAACATCAGGCACTAGGGGAGATCCCTTTGGAAATGCCTGCAAATAAAGATCCACGTATATGTTAAGAGGACGTAGACTAGTTGACTGCATGGAAAATAAAAAATATTGCACGTATAACGCTATTCAAACATAAATCCAAATGATGCGAATTGTAATAATATTGAGATTGCTTTTATTCTTTTCTTGAATCATTTTCAAAACTCTGCAGGTTATATTTCATGCTGATGCTTCCCTAGACACGCGCGCGCGCACACACACACACACACACACACACACACACACACAGAGAGAGAGAGAGAGAGAGAGAGAGAGAGAGAGAGAGAGAGAGAGAGAGAGAGAGAGAGAGAGAGAGAGACTCACAAATCCAAAGCCTGCTGTCTTGTAGATAGGTCCTACCATGGTGTACTTGGCACAATATTTGGGATTGGAAAGGAAACGCCTTATATAAGGGAGTTCGTCAATAATTGCAGCAACTCCTCCATTTTTACTTCCTCTAGAAAGGGCTTCGTCATAATCTTCGAATGTGCTATAATTCTTAAAATTGGAAGGATCAAATGCCTTATTCTTCAGTAGCCCCGCAACAAAAGAATCCTGCTGGTAGCCAACATGCTCTTTAGCCTGTTTGAGGTCTCTTATATCTGTGACAGAAGGCTTTAGCTTTTGCACTGTTAACATTGATGTTAAGCTAGCTGTATAACTCGATGTCAGTACCAGCACCACGAAAACCCACACGATTACAACAAATCTGGATAAGTTGCTGATTAACTTCTCCTCTGCAAAATAAACAAAAAACCAAGCCTAGAATGATGTTTGCAGATTGCAGTGCTATTCAATCATAATAATGTTTGCAGATTGTGTGAGTAAACTTGTACAAATACTATAATAATGTTTGCAGATTGCAGTGCTATTCAATCATGCCTTAAACATGTTAAATGAGATGAAGCATGTTGTTTTCCTCAAATTTTGATTTGATTCAGACTTCAGAGAGAGAACAACTCAAAAGCAAGAAAAATATTAAATAAATACTAGAATGATGTTTGCAGTCCTGATTATAAGTTCACAATGGAGCATGTTTTAAATAGCGGCATTAGTTGCAACTTGCAGATATTTATGTGAGTTGAGTTAAAACAGTGACAGGAGTATAGCACTATAGGTGTCAAGAATTGGATGATGTGGTCTTGAAATATTCTATCATCAGCTGTAAAAAGGCAGCGAATTTAGCCTTATCAGTTGCGAACTGGGTTATGTATCAACCTTAAAGTGATAGGAATTGTGAACTGGCCCAGTAGAAAGGGATCCATTATATATGTCGGGTGATATTATGGCCCAGTAGAAAGGGATCCATTATCTGGAGATCCAAAATTTTGGTATTATGGCTGTTTACATATTTTAATGTGGAGGGATGATAATGGACTTACTGTGGGCGAAAACAAGTGTTGAGAAGGAGAACCAAAATATCATTCCAACTTGCTTGCCAGGTGAGCCTCGGAATTCTTTGTTTACACGATGCTCGAAAAGCCAAACCACGAATCCAGTGAAGACAAAGAGAAACCCCGTTGTTAACCATAGATCCATTTTGAGAGGTTTCATGAAAATCCATGCATTCTTCCTGTCATCATCCTTGAATGGAACGACCATTGCCACACCAGACTCTGTGTATGGCAATGTAAAATCAACAAACCTTGATCTGTTTGATACAATGGTTATATCACCCACAACAGCAGAATAGTTCTGGAGATGGACACAAAACTTTAGCTACTTAACAAAGAGAAAATGAAATATTAAAACATCTCAAATTCGAGTTGCAAATGCAATTACCCCGAGAAAGATCTCATAGACAAGATCATCGTAACTTCCAGCGCTCTCGCCATCAGGAGTTTCGAAGGGACAAAACTCGTATGGGACAACATATGGCAATGACTTCATAACTTCTTCGAACACTTCGATGCAGAAACCAGTGGCAATCACAGCATTAGTTTGAGGATCCCTTTCCACTGAGATAAATTCACGAAAGCCACCTTTGACAGGAACCCCAACCCTCAACTTCTTTTCACTTGTCGGCATCTCCCAACCTTTAGGCACAATATCTGATTCACCAGGCCAAATGACTCCAAGGTCTTCTTTGTTGGTCGTGTAATTCTTATTACTTGACAAACTCAGATTTTTTGATATGCCATATTCTCGAGTCCAGAATCCAACTCCTCTAATTTCTCCTCTTCCAATTACATTGACTATTTGAAAGGCTGATGGTTGTAACTGTCCATTAACTAGATGGAAGTCACCACTCAAGCCCTTGAATTTAATGTTCTGGATTGATTGAAGGAGCCTTGGTCCCATTTCTGAGGTTCCGATTGCTACTAAATCTGTCGAGTTCTCTGTAGCAACTGGTTTCTTGAACTTTGATTTACCAATACCAGATCTTCCTACAGCCATTGCTAATGCTGTGACACTATCATATGCCCATAGCCCAAAAATATTCAATTCAATTCTATCCATGTCTGCATTCTCTTGCTGAAATCTCTTTCTCCATCTCACTTTGAAGTTTTCAAGCTGACTGGATTTCGGTATGTAAGGTTTCACACCTATTACCCCTTGCATACAATTTATAACTCCAGGATCCATAGAATGCAAGAGAGCTGTAAGCCCATCCGTAATAATCCATGCATATCCCTTTTTCATCATTTCAAGTTGCTTCACTTTGGTGAAAAAGCGAGAAGCGAGAGATGGTAACATATGCACCACGAAAAGCCTGGTTCGCATTGTCATGAGCTTGTAGAGTTCTTGAAGGATATGATCATCTGAGGCTGAAAGAGGCAGAACACTTCGATGCTTGACTTGAGTATTGATCCCTACGAAAGCATCAGTTATATAAGGCACTAAGCCCCTTCCATAGTCGGTGTCTTCATAAATTAACACCACCTCCCTCCAACCAAAGGCCTTAATTATAGCGGTAAGGGATTCAACCTGGGAAGATCCAATATGTGCCCCTCGAATGAAGTATGGGTTGTCCGCGGGTGACAGAGAAGGACTCATCGCTTGAGAAATGATAGGAACTTGTGTTTTGCTCCCAATGTCAACCACAAATTCTGCTTGTGAGGATCTTTGTGGACCTAGTATAGCCTGTACTTTGACATTTTTCAACAAGTCTATGGCTGCAAAGAGAAGTTCAAGAAAAATGAGATCCTTATACAGTTATACTTGAGTTGTCTGTGCAGTGAACTCCTATAAAGCAGATCATCCAGGTAGCATTTCATGGCATAGATAACCAACGACTTGCAGAAAGAAAAAGGTAAATGGTTTTTGAAACGTGCTATTTCCATGATCGAAGAGGAAAGGAAGCGTGAGCGCCTGTACCAGAAAGAGAAACCTGACTTAACTATACATTAGGCTTAATTTAGATTGTTTTCCTCAACTGTGTAAAAGCTGATGAATATGAGTTTTTATATTGCCACATGCTTTACTGTTAAAGCTGATCAAGTATGACACTAGAAGTGGCTTTGAGTACTTCAAATCCTGAACACAGGCCAGGGCAAAAGCCAAAAGTATACAAAATTAGATTTACTCTAGAATCCTCATGGCAAGGTTTTACACCTCGAGCTTCAATGGTAATTGAGGTTTGTTTTTCATAATGATAGCCCAAGAGGGTTGAAGGGTCGTTTGGCTTGCGGCTATTGGTTTGCGACGTTTTCTCGAACAACTGGTTTGTTTTCTGAAATGGTAAGCTCTAAGAGAATCCATTGATAAAATTGCGAAAATGATTCAAGATGAACTGTTATAAAACCTTTGCTCAAAGTCTGTCACAAAAAGTTCACAATTAGTAGAAGGCGCTATATATATACAAATGCAGCCACTGAATCGAACTACAAATGAAAGCCTAACATAATCCAACTCTTGCAATGTCCTCAGTTTCTTAACACTGAACTTAACAAGAATGGGAATTGTGGTTTTAGTATGACAGTGTATCATTTACTTCGATTCTGAAACCTGCTAAAACCCACATCCATACCAAATATTATAGTAGTTAGATTGTTTTTTCCCTGAGCCTTTCAAAGTTCGAAATACACATGAATCTACGTAGCATCATACACAGCGCATCATACACAGCACCCCAGTTGCTGTCATGGCGCTGTAGTTCTAATTAGCCAGTGTGTAGTTTTTTAGGTACCTACCCAAACAAGAGTGAAATAGTTGGTGGATTTACAAGTTGTACTGGTTTAATTAGACTTTGTTTAGAAATTCAAAGAAGCTTATACATTCAAAAATTTAAAGGAGTTTACGATATATATTTTGGAACTTTCCTTCAGTTTCACTCCAGTTGAACACCAGCCGAACTCTTGTAGCTTATTGAGTTCGAGCTCACATACCATGTATTAACATGATATAAAATAACTAGGTTTTTTCATAGACAACTCAAGGCTCCGTTCATTTTACAACTTTTCACAACATGGTCTACTATTGATTATCAGGAACACTTTTAAGGCCCTAAAGGGTCTTGACATCAATTTTTTGAAATATTCTACTTATGTTCATTCTGTTCTCTCGTACCAAACACAACCTAAACTCTTCCTCAAATGGGACTAATATCTCTTACGAAATTAGAATCTCCATAAATTTTGGAGCATACTCTACAATGCTAGTAATAAATGTCATTCATTGACATATAATATGATTCCAGTTTTTGTTTTTAATTTGTCCTATTATAAAATAACTCGGAAACAAATTTTGACAATAAAATAGTATAGGGAAATCAATGGTAAGTTCAGAATTATGGTTGAATAACATGTTTCAAGGGCAGAAGTACGCGGAGAACATATAATGAACGTACCAGCAGATGCTGCCTCCAAATCATCTCCCTTGGAATCCCTTGTGTGAAGTACAATCCTTGTTGCGCTCTGATTTTGATGATTTAATGTATAGAAATCTTCAAGGGCCATAGAGATGCAGGTCTGGCTGACCTTTCCAACAATATTATCAGCATCAAGAATCACCCCAACATCAACGGCCTCTATTAACCCACTAACATTTTGCCCAGATATTATTGGTACAACACATAAAAAGCTCACAATGAAGAGTAGTGGTGGCAACACAAGCAGGTGGGAGCAGTATCTTTGCATGCCTCGAATTGAGAGAGAGAGAGAGAGAGAGAGAGAGAGAGAGATTTCTTCAGTGTTTATAATGCTTTCGCTTCTGTCAAAACTTTTTGGAGAGAGGAATAGAGATTTCAGTGTTTATTATAATGCTTTCGCTTCTGTCAAAACTTTTTGGAGAGAGGAATGATTGGTTGTTTGGTCTCTCCTTCATATTGTACGCTGTACCATATTAATATGCCTATTCTGATAACTAAGAAAATATTCATTTCACATTTTGGTGGACTTAGTCAAGCTACACCAAAAAATAAAAAGTCAAGCTATACAAAATATCTGTCCTCTCTCCGTAGTTTTTTTTTTTTTATAATTCAGATGTCCGAACTAACATAACACACACATATGGGGTAGACAAATTCTCTCATTCACAGGGCGAGGCCCGATTAACACTGGCGCAAAGTCCTGTGTGAAACTGACTCCACAAGAATCGATAACACCTATGAACTTTCAAGTCTGAAACTCAAAAATGAATATATCTATGTCTAAGTTCCACTACTACTTATATTTTTTAATATGCTATATATTTTCTGTTACACTCTGTCACATATCGGAAATCTACATGGATAATCTTGGGCCTATAACAGACCATGTGGATTACTCTAGTACCTAGGGCTTAAACATTTTGGGTTATGTGGTGTGGCTTGTGGATTAAAATCAAGGTAATGGGCCAGTAGTCTACTTGGGGTATAACAGTTGGTATCAGAGCGACCCATGTACACGACCGTGTGGGCTTAGACCAGAGAAAGACCTAGGTAAAGTTGTGGTGAATTTGGCTGCTAGAAAAAAGACCCGGGTAAAGCCGTGGTGACTCTAGCCACTAGGAGAAAGACCCGGGTAAGGTGACTCTAGTGCGCAACCTCGCGAGGACGCGATGGGTATAAAGTTGGGGAGATTGTTACACCCCATCCCACATCGGAAGTCTACATGGATGATCTTGGGCATATAACCATGTGGGCTATTACTAGTATGTACATTGACCTTAAGCATTTTGGGTTATATATGTTATGTGGCTTGTGGATCAAAATCAAGGTATTAGTCCAGTGGTTTGCTTGTTTCGTTACATTTTCAGTTCTTCACGAATACTATTATATCGTTTTGACTTTCAGAAGATTCAACGGTGATCATCATGGCGTGTGATATAGCACTTGTACTATTGCATTCTAGAATTTCTTCGCTAGGTGGAGTTGGTGTTTTTTTGACCGTTGACATTTTTTTGTTTTTGCCGGTCAGAGAGTTTCTAGGCATGCAGCTTACTCTGCTGCGCACACCTTAACTAAATTCCCTCTCAGTGTCTCTGGTCTAAGGCAAATTATCTACGCTGGGACTAGGAATTCACAAGAGAAGTTTTTACGGCCTTCCTTCAAGAAGTTGTCAAGTTTCGAATTGAAGATGCTTGAGTGAAAATCTTAATGGACAACAATGATTCCCAAGGAATCCATAGGTTGGTTTGAACATTTTGATAAACTGATCAAGTACCTTCAGTGAAATGTCCAACTCTAGAGTAACGTACATGCATGTAATTCTGAAAATAAGTATCCGTGTCTTGAGTCTCTTTGAATATGAATGTCATTTTCAAAGTTGAATTCAATTCATGAGTGCTGGACAAAATATTCATGCTAATTTGGCCCCCCAAGCAAAACTGGTCGAGCCTGACGAAGAGAAGCTCAGAAGCCCAAAGATGACCTCCTAGGAGCTAGCCGATCGAAGAGCCTGATCGGATACGTGCGGTCTGTGGAATGCTATTGCTAGGCGGAGCAATGAGGCATCAAAATGGGCTGGGTCCGGTCTGGTGAGCAAATGTGACAGGATAGAGCCATGTTAGCGTTGAGTAGCACGACTGGTCCGTTCACGTGTCACACGGCAATTGGCATGCACGACATCATTTGGGAGAACAATTACGAGTCGAGTGCTGGCATAGCAACAGGTTACATCCTAGGGCTAAGTACCGTCCCTTACCTAGGTTGAAAGAATTCACACACAGCCTCAAGCTTGATGAAGGCATACGATTTTGGATAAGAGGATTTAACTAGAGTATATGCACGTGAATTTTCTGTGGTTGTGATTGGAGATCGCCGTGCCCAAAAAATAGTGTGCCGAATTGTTTTGGGTCGTTGGATGGTGTGTTTTTTATGTTTTGTTTTAAAATTTTCATGTGATCCAATGCTGGAAATGCACCGGAACAGAGGAAATATGGAACATCCTGATTTGATTCCTGTGATTGGCAATCAAGTTTGACGAATGTGGTTTGGCTAGACTTTTCTCTTGGTCGGCCATCATATCATGTGCACTAGGATAGTGACGGTTCTGTTTTTTTCACCACAGCTGGTAATGTAATTGAGATTTCATGGCAGTGAACGTTAATAATGCACATCACATTAATATGACGCGGTATTTTGACGGGACCGGTCTCCCCCGGTTAGGGTCAGCTTTCTACGTCTGATGGAGCCATGACTGGTGCATACCCTCCTCCTAATTCCGTGATTGTTGAAGTTTGTGGTTCAGAAACTTAACACGTACGTTTTAGTTCGTTAGAAATGACTTTCAGTCTACATCGTTGCGGTGATTGTATTTTGAATTATACTATCATGTTCATTGTCACAAAGGAATGGTAAGAAACATCAAACACATCAAACACGAGATTGCATGTATGCATAGTCAAATCCTACGGAGGTCAAATATTTCAAATGTTAAGTAACTATGAGGATTTGCCTGGTCGTTAACTTCAAGGTCCCGAACTTAGTTGAGAAACGCGCAAGCTCTCTCTCTCTCTCTCTCTCTCTCTCTCTCTCTCTCTCTATATATATATATATATATATATATATATATATATATATATAGGGAATGCTTCTAAAAACGGGATTCCCGTTTCCGGACCTCCATGATCCAAACATTTTTTTGACGATCCGATCCGTCCAATGTGTTTAGAAGGTGTTTTCAAGGGTCCACGTGGGAAATCTTCAAAAAAAAATACCGGGAAGCGCTTGATCCAAGTTGGATCAAGCGCTTCCCGGTATTGGATCAAGCGCTTCCCGGTATTGGATCAAGCGCTTCCCGGTACTCCCTCCGTCCGGATTTGTTAGTCCACAAACATACTTTTTCAAGTCTGAAAATGTTTGTCCATTTTCAAAAGTTAAAGGATAAAGTATGAAGATTTTACCTTTTTGCCCCTTTTCTAAAATTTAAAATAACAACTCAAAAACTAATTTTTTTATAAATAATGTGTTTACATTTTTGAATTTTTTTTGCACCGTATTAAAGTTCTCAATGAGATCTATCAAACAAGATCCATATTGATAAAAAAATTTTTTTTGCAACTACATTATTTTTTAGTTTGAAAATTGCACGTAGTTTCGTAGTTGACTATCAAATTGGAATGGAGGGAGTATTAAATGGAGGGATTGAGGATAAAATAGGAAATTAACAAACTCAAAATGTAATGGAAAAAAAGTTGGAATCCCCAAAACGGACCAACAAATCCGGACGGAGGGAGTATTTTTTTTTTGAAGATTTCCCGCGTGGACCCTTGAAAACACCTTCTAAACACATTGCACGGCTCGAATTTTCCAAAAACAAATTGCAAAACAAAAAAAACACCAAAAAACCTCTAATCCGGGAGTCCGAATTAGAAGTTTTCTGTATATATATATATAACCAATAACAGAACTCATCTAGTCGCCACTCATTGGGGATATGGACGGGTATGATTAGAGACGGACCTAACCTTTGGCAATATGCACAAAGTGGCTACTCTCATAATACCACTAAAACAGTGGCCCCACTAAACCTCCAAGAAACGAGGAGCTACGTACAGGGAAGTTTTGCTGTAAAATCATATCTCCAAATCAAAGCCAAAAGACATCGGGGAGGGCAGACCTAGAGACCCAAATCAATTTTTGTCCTCATTACCATACTTCCTTCATTCATGGTCTAGAACATCTCACTAATGAGCATAGCTAATATATATATATATCCCCCTCATCTCCTTCTACCATTTATCTTCTTTTTCCAGTGTTTTCGTTTTTTTACCCAACAACTTTCAGATCTGTGCTAGCTTATGTTTCCGGCATCAACAGGGTTTGTAGCGATGATGGTGGTGTTGGGTTGGCGCTGCAGGTCAGTTGGCAGAGGTTTTGGAGGTGGAGGGGTGGTTACGATGGTAGTGGATGGGAGATGGTGGGTATGGTGCTGGTGGTGGGTGTTTCATATGCGATGGTGGTGTTGGTGTCTATCAGTACTTACGGTTTTTGGTGATATTTGGGGTGTCTCTAGTTAGGTCATCATTTGATTGGTCACCGTCGGGGTTGATGTTGTGGTTTTTTGTGATCTGTTTTGACATTAGCC
This sequence comes from Vaccinium vitis-idaea, assembly GCA_963854785.1. Classification (NCBI taxonomy): domain Eukaryota; kingdom Viridiplantae; phylum Streptophyta; class Magnoliopsida; order Ericales; family Ericaceae; genus Vaccinium; species Vaccinium vitis-idaea. The sequence continues at coordinate 39,321,839 of OY978225.1, read as the reverse complement.
TTGTAACGCCCCGATTTTCGGAAGCATTAATTAAGACAACTAATTAGGATTAATTTAATAAAAAGAGTTTCCATCAGAGTACACGTTGAAAAACGTGGAGTGCAACCCATTACAAAATACTTAGTACGGTTTGAGAAATTAATATTACAGATCCAACATTAAAATTTAAGGGGTGTGTTCTACAGATTAAGGTTCAACTCTGGATTCCACGGCTCCTCTTAAGCCTGGTCTGCCGGAAAACCCTCGGCTCCGAAATAACCGTCTCCTTCGACACCAACAGTACCTCCTTGATCACACTCTGACATAATATGTCCGACTCGCGAAGCAACATCATAGTATTATACCAGGGTCACATAAAGTGTAACACTGTGAGCGATAAATCACTCAATAGCTACTCTAACCCTCCCAACCCTTGCTAAACATACAAGTACAACATATATGATTGAAAAATAGTAATTAAAGGAATAAGCAGGAAATAAATCGTAAAGCAGAAATTAAACACATAGCTGATTTCATTACTAACCATTAACTTACATATTCATCTAAGTTCTCAACCTAGAGAACTTTCCTCTCGGTTAACCACTAAGGACTATGACCAAACTGTGATTTACTCCCCCCTTGCTTGCCCTTCACTCGGGGGCCCCGACGGAAGGCATAAGTTACGTACTTAATCCAGCCGTCAGCCGCCTCGCAAGGATGAGTTTCCTAGGGACGAAATTGTACCACTGGGCTACGTATGACAACTGCCAGGTCCTATAGGTATATAGCCGAAACTGGTCTATAATACTTCCACCCTTATAACGCCTCAGAATTCAGATGAAGCAATTCACAGAGTGTCACATCTTAGGGTTTCAAAATCAAGGCAGATTGCCAAACAATCCTCCAAAATAAATCACTTGGCGAAACTGTCATTCAACAACAATCTCGGGATAACTCCCCATCAAAAAATTCCAATTCACTTTTCCATTAACCTCATCGTCTATGTGATATCTGCGTACGATCACCCAACCCGGGAACCTAGTTGTCCATTCTAACATTCAACACGTTTATGAAAAGTGCACTTAACAGTAGAAGCAAAGCAATAACGATATCACAAGGGTCACAATTGAATATCTCGATTCACAAGTTCACAAAATTCAAGTAATCGAAAACCAGGGGTTTAAACGTAATAAATTCAAACTACAGGGGCTAAAACGTAATTTACTAAACTATTGGGGTCAAAACGTAATTTAAAGAAAGTAAGGGTCACCAACATCATTTTAAGTAAGTATAAGGGTAATCAAAGCAATTTCACGGTTCTAGGGTCCTTGGCGCAATCTTACTAACTTTGGAGCCTTTTTGTAAATAAAACTTTATACAAGGGCAAAATTGTAATTTTTCCACAACGAAGGGTAAACACGTAAAATTCCTTATTTTAGCTAGTTATGTCATAACTTGACTCAAAAAGAAATTCCTTGAATTTTAGTAAGTCCAAAACTTTTATAAGAGTAATAAATGTAATAAAGGGCAAAACGGTCATTTTACACTACGAAGGGTATTTTAGAAATTTTGATACGCTCGTAAACTTCCACTGATGACATTTAATTGATAAAAAGTAGGAACATAAATATCTTTGTAGATTAAGTCACATACTTTATAAAACTACACTTTTAACCCTTAGGTTTAATACCAAGAACGAGAACAAGGTTAACCGTAACGTGAACACATTAAATCTCTCATAAACACTTGAATAAGTCCTAATCATGCTTGAGAAGTTAAACACATGAACCAAAATGAATCTAGGGCTTAATATGCATGAAAAACATAGTTTAGGGTCAAAACCGTCGAAACTAGGAACACAAGGGGCTAAACTGTAATTACAGAACTTTAAGCCAAAACTGGAGGGAACATTCTGCACTGGTAGTCCGGATGGGGATGAGGGTGGTCCGGACTATCGACATCAGAAAAACAGGGGCAGCTTGTGTTTTGTTCGGGTTTCGTGAAAACCTTCACCTTGGGCCTTAACCCTTCGACTAAAAACTACCCCTAGGCTATTCTAACACATACAAATGCTTAGGAATGATTGGGTACGAGTCTCAACCTTGTTTTGAGAAAGATTTCGGTAAAACGAGTTTTGGCAAAAAACTGACGGAGGGAGCTTCTTGGGTCGGCTTGGCTTGCTTAGGTGGTGAAATGTGGATGCCTAGGAGTGCAATGGATGAACTTGTGGAAGAAGATTGAATGTCGTTGGGTTTGGAGGTGGAAACCCAAGTTTTGGCCTTTTTCTCTCACTAGAACTTGATGGTGGAGTTGGAGGTTTTTTGCTCTAACACTTGGGAGTTTTTAGAGGAAGAAGAAGTGAATGGAAGTAGAATGGGAGAGTTGTGGGCGGATTTGATGATATAGGAGAGTGTAGTGATGGGTTTTGGTGGGATGTGGTGTGTAGAAATGGTGAAAGTACAAGGGGTAGTTTGGGAAGTGATGGGGGAGGGTGAGGGAGTGTGAAATCAGTCATGGGGAGAGTGAGGGGACTGATTTTGTGGTGGAGTGTGGTGTTGGGTTGATTTGGAAGATGTAGTGGGGTGGGTATGTATGTATAAAGTGTGTATATATATTTGTATTGCTTGTGTATGTATATGGATGTGTATACATGCACATGAAATGTATTTACATAAATATAATGCTCATAAATAAAATGTAATCAAGCCTTAGGGTCTAATGCTCAATTAAACAATATTACTCTATTTATTCGCATTAATGAAATTAAATAATCCTAATTTTATAAATTAAAAATTCGGTGTGGACGGCGCCACGCGGCTCTTCGGTTTAAAAATAGAAGGTTGATGGAAAATGAGTCGCCACCCGGGATTTACTTAGAAAGCGATTTTGGTACCCGAGAAACCGTTGAAAGTAATTGATGACTCTTGTGCCGCTTTGGAAAAGGTTTGTTCTGCGAAAAGATTCTTGGATTCGGAAGCCAGGTTACGAACGGGGAAGGTTTTATTGAAAAGCACCCCGCTCGCCCGGGAGATTCCCGGTCTCTACTAAATTTTGTGGGATTTTTGGAAAACATTTTATTGAAAACTTTAACAAATAAACAAGTAAATAAAGAGAATAACAATAAAATAAAACCAAACAAATAAGCAAGTAAATAAAAGGGGAAATAACAAATGAAAACATAACGGGAATAAAATTAAACCAAGAGAACTTGATAATAATAACAGTATATTAAAAGGGAAAAAGTGCAATGAACCAAATACTAGAAACGAGAAAAAAAAAACAGAGCATGAACAGAGGAGAAACAGGGGAAAGACTTTACTCCAGAAGGTTAGCCGCACGGCTAAACAAATCGACCGTACGGTTCTCACTAGTTAGCCGCACGGCTAATGTTTGTGAGAGTTTTTCAAAAAAAAATTCCTTTTCTGTCCAGGAGCTCTGCTTTGTTTGAAGACCTGTTTGATTTTTTTAGTAAAAATAACTTTGATAAAATTACTTCGGTGCAAAAAATAAATGATACGACAAAATGTACTTCTCCTTAAAGATTTGTACCTTTACGATAATGAGAAATATCGCCCGATACAGACCCGAAAAGTTATATTTTGTTATAAACACGACCACCCGAGCCTAGAGATAGTTACTGGAACTATTCTCGACCCGGGCGATTCCCCTCAAAAGACCAAGGCTTTGTACCCAGTTCTAGAAACACGATTGTACCTTCGCGGGGACTTTGAACAGTTCTGAAAACTTCAGAAATTCTGGGTTTGAACTCCTTGGAAACGGACCTGATACGTACTGATGGATCACAGGGGATTTTGAATAAAAGAGATGGAATAGGCTCGAAATTTCTAGGGAGGTCTGAACGGAATTAGTTTGGACGGAATTTGGAACGGGAAAGTGACCGGGAAATTCGTCGGCGTGTCGCCGGAATGGTATTGGAGTTGCTGTGTGTGTTGAGAATGGGAGAGGAGGAGCGTTCTTATAGCCGAAGAAAGGAATAACAATGAGTACGAACTGCTGCCAAGAAATGATGAGATGCTTCTGCTGTCAGGAAACGAATATTTTCTGGGATGCAACCGCACGGCTGAGAGGGTTGACCGTACGGCTTAACTGAGTTAACCGTACGGTTTGGTTTTGAGAAGGTGCACCGTGCGGTTAGCTAAGTGGACCGTGCGGCTAAGATATTTCAGTCCAGAATTTTGAAGTTCAGGTTGGCTGTTCCAAGGTACTGCTGGGTATCTCTTTCATCGTTGGGGATGCACAGGGGTACTTATTTTCATAAACCAAACTTAAGTAAAGATTACAATTTTACTTTAATCTTTACTTTAATTTATTTATGAAAATAAGGAAGTACCCCCCTTTGGGAAACAATGACATTTCTAGAATTTTGATATCCCAATCCAATCAAAATCTCGTCCCCCCACTTTTAGTACAAAACCGAAAACGGGCACGTTTTTCTCCGAAGAAAAGGGCCGAAAGATAATCTTCCTGTACTCGAAAAGAGCATTCGATTATATCATTGTGCTTAGAAAAATCCAAGGAACAAATACCGGGACTTTTTATTGGCCAAATCAAAACTTCCCAAAAAAGTTAATTTTCCATACTTAGCCAGATTTTCGAGCAACAGACAGGGGTGTCTAGGATGAGAGACGATGATGAAGGAACACTTGGTTTAAAATTGGGGTGTCTACAGTTGCCCCTCTTTGACGAGTCTTGTCATCATTCTGAGATGCAAGTCACGTCAAAGATATAGACGTCCCAATTTTGAACGTCCCGGTGCGAGAAAACAGATAAACAAAATATGGTCGAGCATTGAACTTGTCATTGGACTTTGAAAATTTGAACTTGAATTTGGACTTAACAATTTTGAACATGAATTTGGATTTTGCTCTTGAAAATTTAAACTTGACTTTGAACTTGAAAATTGATTTTTTAGTTTGAAGTGACGTTGAATTTGAAAATTGATTTTTGAATTTGAACTTGATATTTGGATTTGAAAATTGAAGAAAGTTTGATTTTGAACTTGAAAATTGATTTTTGAATTTGGAGTGATATTGAATTTGAAAATTGATTTTCGAATTTGAATTAGACATTTGAATTTAAAAATTGAAAATTGAAGTTGAACTTGAAAGTTTGATTTTGAACTTGAAAATTGATTTTTGAATTTGAAGTGATATTGAATTTGAAAATTGATTTTTGAATTTGAAGTGACATTGAATTTGAAAATTAATTTTCGAATTTGAACTTGACATTTGAATTTAAAAATTGAAAATTGAAGTTGAACTTGAAAGTTTGATTTTGAACTTGAAAATTGATTTTTGAATTTGAAGTGATATTGAATTTGAAAATTAATTTTCGAATTTGAACTTGACATTTGAATTTAAAAATTGAAAATTGAAGCTGAACTTGAAAGTTTGATTTTGATCTTCAAAATTTTGATTTTTTTCTTTTTTTGAAAATTTGAACCTGAACTTGAACTTGACACTTGAACTTTTGAAAAATGAAATTGAGCTTGAATTTGACATTGGAATTTGGAAAATTGATCTTGAAATTGAACTTGAATTTGAATTTTACACTTGAAAATTGATATTTGAATTTGAACCTAACATTGAATTTGATTGTTGAATTTGAACTTGACATTGAATTTTAAAAATTGAAAATTGAACTTGAATTTGAAAAGTTTGATTTTTGAAATTTTTTATCCTGGACTTGAACTTGGCATTTGAACTTTGAAAAATGAAATTGAGCTTGAGTTTGACATTTAAATTCTGAAAATTGAATCTTTGATTTTGAACTTGGATTTGACATTGAACTTCAAAAAGGAATTTGAAAATTGAACGATGCATGAAAGTACCATGTTTGAAAATGCTTGACACAATGTGCGAAACTACCGTGCTTTGAAAGTGTTTGAAACAGTGCATGAAGTTATCGTGTGTTCAACTATGTGTTTGACATTCGACAAATTTGAAAAAGTTCCAAAACTTGACAACTTGGCATTCAACAATTTGAAATTTTTTTTTTGACAATTCGACAATTTGAAATTCGATAATTTGACAAGTTCGAGAAAAAATGGTGTTCCAAGAAATGTATCTCAAAAATTGAGGGTGAGAAATATATCTCTAAAACCAATTTAAAAGTTGTCCATGAGGACTCTTGCGTGAGGCTCAGGTTTCGACACTTGACGACACAATGACAACATTTTTTTTAGAAAGCAGGTGGCACAACAGGGTGTCTCTTTTTGCTTTAGTTCTTTCCTTTTGGACAGGGTCTGGGTTTGAGGTTGCTTCTGATCAAGACTTCGAGCTTTTCGGGCTTTCTGGATTTCTGTGAGGTTTGAGTCTTTTTGCTTTCTTGTCCCAAATCTTGAACTCTGGTGTATGTGCTTCTCCCAGTAGATGGCATTGAGCTGACGTGCCCCAGTCTTGGACAAATGTGCCTCAATAGATGACAAGCTTCAGTTTTGAACCCATCGACTTGTTTATCCGAACATAGGCCTTTCCTTGCATTTGAAATCATCTTCCACGAGTTTAAAAATATCAAGACTACCAAGGGTTGACTAGACAAAAGACCTTGTGTGAATTTGGACAAGGCCCCGACGATACGAGTGACTTTACAAAGATGCCCCTGATTTGGGCGGAGATGACATACTCAAGAGGGGGTAGATTTGGACAAGACTAGGCTGCCTCAACAGACTCAAAAGAGTGACTTCCCTGAAGGTGCCCCTGACTGGGTGGAGAATGACTAATCATGAATTTGGTAGACACCGGTTATTTTGACCTTGTGACAAAGGAATGGACTCTGACAAGATCATGTTGACCTGAAAAGACCTTTGAGCGATGACAAACTCGAGAATTCAGGAAATGGCAGAAGGTGCCCCACAATTGATGTTTGAAATTGTCATAAACTTGAGTCTTTTGGTTTTGAAATTGTTTCATTCCATCAAATGATGTCCATTTAAATCGATTATTTTATCAAAACACAAGATTTCTTATTGTGAACACATGCCCCTGGGTTGCTGATTCACTGATTTTCCATTGCGGTGCCCCGGTTTGGACTTTTGCTTCTGGCGGATGCTGGTGTTGTGCAATGCCTTGCCTCCGGGTTGGTGATGAGGATATGAGGTGCCCCGGTTTGGATTTTTGCTTCTGGAGGATGCTGGTGTTGTGCAATGCCTTGACTTTTGATCTTCCCTTTTTTTTTTTTTAAATGATACTATTCCAACTGGATTCTCGCTATCAAGCTGTGCTTTTCAATCTGAAAGGACTTTATTTAGGTTATAACGGGGCTAAGGCTTTGGGTTTGTCAAAGAAATGATAGTAGGCTCAAAAAGTTTCATTTTCTTCTGGGTTAAAGCTAGCAGCTATCTTGAACTCTTTTCGTGTGCCCCTTCTGTTTTCTTCAATGTTTTCCTTCGTGACCCATTTTGGCTTGTGATTGGCACTTTCTTCCTTTCTTCCTTTTCAGTGCTTCACATTTGGTTGTCATTCCTTCGAAATTCTGACGTGCCATTGGCAACCATGCAATTGGTACTTTTGACATTTCTCTGGCGATTATGTGCTTGGCACTTTCATCTGGACATCTTGCTGATAACTTGGCACTTTCGTTTCTCTTAATTCACCCCAGTGTGAGGGACAGCTGCCTAGCTGGGTTCTTCTTCAAAGAAAAATGATTCAGGCTCTAAAGGGCTATCAAAGGATATATTTATCTGGGAAATAAAACAAAGAATGCCTTTCTTCATTTTGAATTGCACAACTTGATAGAAAGAACTTGTACATGCTCTAACTTTTGCCTGGGTCGTACTTCAAGGTTTTGATCCAGCGAGCTTTTTTTGTTGTTTGCCTTAACTTTTGCCTAGGCCGCCCTTTCGGGTTTTCAACCTAGCAGGCCCCTTTTTTTTTTGTTTTTTTTATAATTATCAAAGCATTGCTCCTTGATGATGTTGGAGAATGGTGCCTGAAATTCCTTCTTCTTGTGAGAACTGGGGGTTCAATCATCTTGTGTTTTGAAGTGAATATCATGAATCTCAAATGATGGTGGAAAACAATTCCATTTTCAAGGATTAATGCGAAAACTCAAGTTTATTATGATAATTCTAACACAAAAGCGTGACATCAATTTTTGAAAGTTGCGACCAAACCATTGAGGGTTGCCTATGTATCCTTTTGCAAGGAATCAGGTCGTGACGTAGTTCGGGACTACAATGTTGACTTTATTTTTGGTCTTTTTCTTTTTTTTTGACAACAACAACAAGACATCACAGACTCGAAGATGAAAACACATAGACGAGGAAAGCGAAAACATAAACAGACTCGAAATACAAACTGACTCAATCGGAAGTGAAAACTTGACTTGACACTTGAAGACTTCCAAGACTCGTGGAAGATTGAATTATTGCATGGCCATTGTTGATTTATTGATTCGGAGTGGTGTTTGGCTTCCCCAGTGGAGCAGAGATAGATCCGTTGTCAATGAGATCTTGAATCTTGTGGCGGAGGCGATGACACTCATCAGTAGCATGACCAGGCATTTGATGGAAGGCACAGAAGGCATTGAGGTTATGGTAAGATGGAAGCTTCTGAGGTAGAGGAGTTGGAGTTAGTGGTTTGACATGGCCGGCTTTGAGGAGCTTCTCATAAATCAAGGACAGAGGCTCGGAAAATTGGGAAAGGGTTCTTTGTGGTTTCTGAGAGTGGTTGGCTTGGGGTTTAAGTTCGTTGACAGGCATGGCTTGGTTGAAATTTTGGTTTGTGGAGCTGGAAGAGGCTTGGGCATAATCATTTTTACTGAACAATGTGTCGGTGTTGCCAGAGTGCACCCATTTGGTTTTGGGAACAGGTTCCTTTTTCTCAAAAATGCCGGACTGGATTGCCTCCTCAATGGCAAGGCCTGCCTCATAGAAAGTCTTGAAGTCAGCAGTGGTCTGAAAGACCACCAAGTGCTTGGCAAAGTCCGGTTCCAGATTCCTTGTGATGATTCTCATCTGTTCCTTTTCTGAAGGTCGTTCCATCATCTGAGAGGCTTTCCCTCTCCATCTCTTAATAAAGTCAGCAAAGGACTCATTCTTACCCATCTTGGTTGATTCCAACTCCCGGATAGTCATCTCAAGTTGAATGTTGTAGTTGTATTGGGCGACAAAGGCTGCCCCAATATCTTCCCACGTCTTCTTCTTAGAGATGTCCAAATTCAGAAACCAGCGGAGTGCGGGCCCAGTTAGGGTTTGCTGAAACATCTGGCCCATTGCATCCTTCCCAACATCATACATGGATAGAGTACCCACATATGTTTGCAAATGAGCTTTCGGGTCACCGCTGCCGTCAAACTTGTCCCAGTCTAGTGGTTTGAACTTGTCGGGGAGCTTTGCATCCGGGAATAGGCATAACTTGTCCATATCAACACCAATTGTGGCTATCTTCTCCTGTTTCTGAACAGACTCTTCCAGTTTGGTGATTTTAGTCAATACCGACTCCATGTTTTGATTGTTCGAGTCCCCTGCCGGTGATGGGAGTTGAGAAGTTAGCTTCTGAATCATGAGCATCATCTGGGCCATCTGTTTTTCACTGTTGGCCTTTTGCTCTTCCAAAGCTTCTCTGAGAATTTGGACTTCGGTTTTCTCTACTACCTCGGCGGCTTTCGTCATTGCTAGTAAACCTGTTGAACTTGACTGCTCTGCTTCTGCCTCAATTCAAATTATCTGCTGTTTAGGAGGTCAGGCCTAACCGGGTATGGTGTTTTTCTTGCTTTGACCAATGACTTTGAATTGACAGTAAAGCAAATATTGAACTCAGAAGTGCCCCTTGCTTGTTTTATTTTGAAAAATGGGAATGTCGTACTTGTGTCACCATGTATGCAAACCTAAGTCTCAAAAGGTTTTCAACAGCCCTGGGTAGGTCGACTACTCAGTAGGTTAAGTTCCTGTGTGTTGGAACCAGAGCCAATCAACTTTCGTGACCATCCAAGACAAAGCAATAAGGCTATCGAAATCTGGATAGAAATGTGATAAAATCACAAGGAGGAGCCGTTCGAGCACGGCTGACACTGGAGGTGTTCCAAACTCCAAAGATTAAAAGTCTCCTAGACTATGCAAAAACGGATCTTAGAAAGGCTGTCCCGATCCTCAATGTTTCTTTTGACAGTGTATCCTTTGTTTAGGATAGCAGGATTCGGGGAAATTAAATCAACTTGGTTCTCAATGATTCCTTTTCAAGGATCTAACTTTGACTTTAGGGGCAATTGCCCCAACTTGGGTCAATTGTTCCTAATTTCTGTTAGGTCGTTGTCAAGGAATTGTTAAGGATCAAATTGATTTGATTTTCCTAAGTCCTGTTATTCTAATGACTGAATTAATCTGAACAACGTGCATTGGGATGCACGACTCATCATCGGGCAGGGCAACCTCTCAAGACCGCGGGAAAGGTGACAATCTAGGGTAAATTATACTACTAATGCGAATGTGTGCATGATGACAAGATATGCATAAAACAATTAATAGATAAACAGGATATGTAGAAAACAGATGAACATGATATGTTAGAAGCAGTAAACACATAACATGATATAGCAGATAATCCTACCCTGCAGGCCCTGTCGTAGGTTGGAAAGTGCTATGGTTTACTATATGCAAAAGGCTGGGTTTTGGTTTGAAGGGGTTCCCTAGACTAGAGCCAATATTTGCCTCCCAGTGCCAAGTGTACTGCATGGCAAAGGTCGAACGGCAGGCTGACTCATCATCGTCCAGGGTTTGCCGAGAATCTTGGGATGTCCTAACACCAGCAAGCCGGGTAGGGTAACCAAGACGCAGCGGCGGGGCTTATCCAACATCGATGCACGTGCAATGCAAAAGTTTAACAATAAAATATTTTCCAAAAATCCCACAAATATTTTCGAGTTTGGCTCACCAATAAATTAATTTTTATTTTGAAATTTTACTCAAGCAAACAACCGGGAAAGCTCCAGTCCAGATTGGTTGGGCGTAGCCCTGTTATTGCACCAATCCTTTCTCGATCACGCGGGGCGTGTTCGTTTTTGTCAAGCTTTCGGGGGTCGTTTTACAAGTGTAAAATACCAAAATAAGAATTAATTTAAAAATCCCCAGCGGAGTCGCCATTTTGTGGACGGCGCCACGCGGCTCTTCTGTTTAAAAATAGAAGGTTGATGGAAAATGAGTCGCCACCCGGGATTTACTTAGAAAGCGATTTTGGTACCCGAGAAACCGTTGAAAGTAATTGATGACTCTTGTGCCGCTTTGGAAAAGGTTTGTTCTGCGAAAAGATTCTTGGATTCGGAAGCCAGGTTACGAACGGGGAAGGTTTTATTGAAAAGCACACCGCTCGCCCGGGAGATTCCCGGTCTCTACTAAATTTTGTGGGATTTTTGGAAAACATTTTATTGAAAACTTTAACAAATAAACAAGTAAATAAAGAGAATAACAATAAAATAAAACCAAACAAATAAGCAAGTAAATAAAAGGGGAAATAACAAATGAAAACATAACGGGAATAAAATTAAACCAAGAGAACTTGATAATAATAACAGTATATTAAAAGGGAAAAAGTGCAATGAACCAAATACTAGAAACGAGAAAAAAAAAACAGAGCATGAACAGAGGAGAAACAGGGGAAAAACTTTACTCCAGAAGGTTAGCCGCACGGCTAAACAAATCGACTGTACGGTTCTCACTAGTTAGCCGCACGGCTAATGTTTGTGAGAGTTTTTCAAAAAAAAATTCCTTTTCTGCCCAGGAGCTCTGCTTTGTTTGAAGACCTGTTTGATTTTTTTAGTAAAAATAACTTTGATAAAATTGCTTCGGTGCAAAAAATAAATGATACGACAAAATGTACTTCTCTTTAAAGATTTGTACCTTTACGATAATGAGAAATATCGCCCGATACAGACCCGAAAAGTTATATTTTGTTATAAACACGACCACCCGAGCCTAGAGATAGTTACTGGAACTATTCTCGACCCGGGCGATTCCCCTCAAAAGACCAAGGCTTTGTACCCAGTTCTAGAAACATGATTGTACCTTCGCGGGGACTTTGAACAGTTCTGAAAACTTCAGAAATTCTGGGTTTGAACTCCTTGGAAACGGACCTGATACGTACTGATGGATCACATGGGATTTTGAATAAAAGAGATGGAATAGGCTCGAAATTTCTAGGGAGGTCTGAACGGAATTAGTTTGGACGGAATTTGGAACGGGAAAGTGACCGGGAAATTCGTCGGCGTGTCGCCGGAATGGTATTGGAGTTGCTGTGTGTGTTGAGAATGGGAGAGGAGGAGCGTTCTTATAGCCGAAGAAAGGAATAACAATGAGTACGAACTGCTGCCAAGAAATGATGAGATGCTTCTGCTGTCAGGAAACGAATATTTTCTGGGATGCAACCGCACGGCTGAGAGGGTTGACCGTACGGCTTAACTGAGTTAACCGTACGGTTTGGTTTTGAGAAGGTGCACCGTGCGGTTAGCTAAGTGGACCGTGCGGCTAAGATATTTCAGTCCAGAATTTTGAAGTTCAGGTTGGCTGTTCCAAGGTACTGCTGGGTATCTCTTTCATCGTTGGGGATGCACAGGGGTACTTATTTTCATAAACCAAACTTAAGAAAAGATTACAATTTTGTGTAATCTTTACTTTAATTTATTTATGAAAATAAGGAAGTACCCCCCTTTGGGAAACAATGACATTTCTAGAATTTTGATATCCCAATCCAATCAAAATCTCGTCCCCCCACTTTTAGTACAAAACCGAAAACGGGCACGTTTTTCTCCGAAGAAAAGGGCCGAAAGATAATCTTCCTGTACTCGAAAAGAGCATTCGATTATATCATTGTGCTTAGAAAAATCCAAGGAACAAATACCGGGACTTTTTATTGGCCAAATCAAAACTTCCCAAAAAAGTTAATTTTCCATACTTTGCCAGATTTTCGAGCAACAGATAGGGGTGTCTAGGATGAGAGACGATGATGAAGGAACACTTGGTTTAAAATTGGGGTGTCTACATTCGGATTATTACAAGCCTTTTTGCCTGGGGTTACGGCGTCGGTGGTATGCTGGCACGTTCTCTTTGTTGTTGATGGTGGGTTGCAGCTGTGATATGACGTGATCCTTTATTGATGATGGCGGAGAGGCTGAAATCGTTTGAGTGGTTGTTTGGGTTTTTTTCAATCAACCTTTGGTTAATTTCTCTTTCCCTTCTTCCGACTTGATGAGCCGTTTGTCAAGTTTCTTCGATAAACCTATTGTTGTTTCAACAATGGTAAGAAATTAAACATGGGATCGCATGTTCCAATTTTACGGAGTTCAAACATTCTAAATAGGGTCATTGGAAAATTTGTCCAGTCGTTAATTTCAGGGTCTCAAAATTTGTCGAGAAACGCGCAAGTTGGCACTGGACATCTGGATATAAAAAAGGACAGTGGTGAAAAAACATAGGACTACATTGAGATCACCACTATAAAAAAGGACAGTGGTGAAACAACTCACAGACATGCAAGGTTGGTTAGCTGGAAAGTCTTATAAAAACCCAAATGAATGAAAGCATTACACCCCCTAGTTTCACTTTTAGAGTAGGAATGTAGCACATGCTGCTACATACCTCATGTTTCCTGATTAAGCTTGATTTCTTAATCTCGCCAAGTCTGATATTTGACAGAGAGCAAATCATACTGTGTGCCACATAATTAATGTTTCTTCTCAATCCTATGATTTTGCCACAATCACTAATGGCCCCTTGAAAGTGGGTTTTCAGCCACTTTAAAGACGTGTGATATTGAGATTTTTCTAAATTTTCAGATTTGTTCGTATTCTTCCCCTCATGCTTTAAACAAGTATCTTAATGAATCACCTGAATATTCTTGTTTCAAGCTTTTTCATAACAAACTAAAAGTGTCCAATTTGTCTTTACGACAAAATGTCCCATCAAATCATATAAAATGACATATTTTCCATGATTTCAGTCCAAGTGTCAATTTACTACTATTATTATTATTATTATTATTATTATTATTATTTATTTATTTAATTTAATTTAATTTAATTTAATTATTATTATTTTTGGATCCAAGGGTCTTTTCTCAAACAATCAAGTGTCTTTGCAAGAGAGATTATTTGGTGCTCATGTAACATTGCTCCAAGGACCTCTCAAACCGCACATTTTTGGGGAGGGCCTTGGAGCAATGCTCCATGAGAAACAAATCATTTCTCGTCTTTGCAATGCTAACCTTTAAAGGCAGTTCACCGATTTCTTCAAAACCCAATTATTTGTTGTGGCACATTAATCTTCGAGACACGCTTTTAGAAAGTATATATCCTACAACAAGTACCGTAATCCCATACTATTTTATTAACGATCCCGCTAACCAGTGCCCTATGCAGTCTTTGCAACTCCTATTTGAAATTGGAGAGGAAACGAAAATACAAAGAAGTTACCACAAAGAGGAAATTCAAAACTGAAATAGAAGAGAATATTGTTCTGATGAGTTAGAAAAGTCAACAGCTTGTCCTTAGAAATTAAGAAGAGAAATTGCTAGGTAAATGCTTGCCGTTTAACCGGTTTCTTCAAATCTATTTTATATTGTTGGTTTTTTCCTGAGAGAATTCATAGCCCGTTTAAATGCCATTCACTTAAGGATATTTTGGTTTGTTCTTTATTCATTTTTTTTTTTGTTAGTTTTGCGTCAAACTTTTGGTGATTGTAGGGTTATTTTGACGAAAAGAATCTGAATTGGGTAAAATTATGACTTTTGATAAATATCCAAGAAAAAGTATGAAAAGGTCATAACTTAAGCCGGCTTAAGCTTTCTTTTAGTTATTGTCTATCTCTATTCATATTATCAATCTCCTTTTATTAAATGCAAAAGTAACAATAGAAACAGGCTAGCTAGTCGTAGTTGAGGGGTTAAGCATTCTAGAATTTTATGGATTTATCAGATAGATCAAGATATAGAATTTTAAATTTTGAAAAAGGCTTAAGGATTGTGGCAAATATGATGAGGATAATGTCACATGTCTCACTTCAAAACTTGAATCACAACGAAATGCCTCCTCACCAAAACACCCCCTGCAATAATATATCGTACTCGCATAAAATCCCGTGCTATATGCACGGGAAGATTAATAATTCTGAAAATTCAATTAAATGAGTAAAAGTGTTAAAGACGAATTTCGATACAGGTCATCCTCCTCACACATCAATTATTTTTATCACTTTTAGCTCTTTGGGAAACTTCCCCTAGGGTGATGAACTTAGTCCTAATAAAATTATATAAACATATATATGTAACTTAAAGAAATAAAGTAATTGATGGTCATTCATAATCATAAAAAAAAAAAAAGACCATTATAAGAGAGCTATGTGGATTGTGGAGTCGTGGACCATTATAAGACCAAAAAAAAAATTGTTTCAGTGAGAGCACAATTCATTTGGACACATATGCCTAGCCCATTTGGTTGGATCCCCTTGACTTCCGAGGGGGAGTTTTGGGGTTTGAGTCAGTGGAGGTCTGGGTTGCGTACACACGTTATAGTTTTGAGGCAAAAATTCAGTGAATAAAAAAAAGTGATATACTAATTTAATTTTTCTGCAAAAAATAAATAAATAAATAAATCCTGCCAACAATCTAGTGCGGGCACAGGCCCACACTCGTCCACAAGTGGCTCCGCCAATGTTCCCTTTCTTAACTTTAACCAAAATAATACGTAATAAACAATTATTAATTATCGACCAAAACTATACATAACTTCACTATCTAGAGAACAAAATTTTGCGTAACTGCACCAAAGAATATGTAACATAGGCGAAAATATACACAACACCACCATGGTACATACTATGTGAATAAGCCCGATACAAAATTTCTTTTGAATTCACAGGGAGTGGAAGGCTTCACCATCGTGTAACTTCACTATTTTTTCCTAAGCTTTTTATTGTTGACTTTCTTTGTAATTTTAAAGGCTAGAAAATCATTGACATTCAATTTTGGTTTCGGCGAAGGAAATCGTTCACATTCAGTTGTGGTTCCTTTGCCGAGAAGAAAATAATGGGTCTTCGCTAGATAATTTTCCGTATGCTAAAATCAACATTCTAGATATTTTTAGCTTTGGTTTAATCTATTTCTATTACGCATTCAGTGCATCGGGCACCTCAGACCCTCTCATCCACATATTAGGCACCTCGTGTAATATATACCTTGTAATTATCTTCTGGTATGTATGTCAATGCAATTCCTATATAATTAGAAAGATGGAAAAAAAAAAAAGAAGTAGAAAAAGAAGAAACAATCAAAGCTAAACCAGGCCCCAAAAAAAAAAAAAAATGAAAAGAAAGGAAGGTTAAAACAAGAGACTATATAATAAAATTGGAAATCAAATATGAAAAAAAAAAATGAAGGGGGAGGAATAGAAAAAGGAGGAGGAGAGGAAAGAGAGGAAAACAGAGAAGTAAGTGTAGAGGATAGAAGAGGTACTTTGGTTTGCAGTATTGTTTTGATAGATTTAAGGTGGAGGTGGGTTTGAGTTTGTTTGGGTTTTTATTAGCCAAACAATAATTAAAGAGTGTTCGGAAGCGGGGGGCCTGTAGTGAGTTACTCACTACAGGCCCCCCCGGTCAGAGTGTTCATATTGTTAATAGAGGTTTCTGGAAATTGGTGGCTGGGTGTTACACCTTAGCTTCGGTCATGTCGTAGGTTTGGTGTGGTCCCTTACAAATCGATTGTGGTATGAAAGAGAAATATTTCATGCAGGGCGGAGGTGGCGGGATGATATATCTGCAATTCCATTTCATGTACCAAAAATAAATTACTGTTGATTGCCCACTTAAAATTTCCGTGCATTACACGGGTTTTTGCTAGTATTTTAGTATTTAACTTGTCAACGGCTACCATATACTATCTACAAGCAATTTCTCTTCTTAATTTCTATGAACAAGCTGTAGATTTTTCTAAGTACTAATCAGAAGATTATTTTCTTCCATCTCAGTTTTGAATTTCCTGTGTGGGTTACTTCTTTGTAGCTTCCTTTCCTCTCCAATTTTTCAAATTACAGAAAACATACAAATTAGAAAAGAGGATCTTAGTTTGAACTGAAACGATCATCAATTCAGGATTTAAGTTAAAGATTGTTTTCCGGGAGAAAATTTTGGGTGCTTGTAGGGTATATACACGTGGTGCCCTACACCACATCCGAGCCGTCCATTCACGTTTTCGACGGCTCGGATCTGCGGTGGCAATTTTGTAAATTTTGGGACCAATTTTATACCCCGCAGATCCGAGCCGTCGAAAACGTGAATGGACGGCTCGGATGTGGTGTAGGGCACCACGTGTATATACCCTACAAGCACCCAAAATTTTCTCGTTTCCGGGGAGTGGAGTTCCTGACGACACCGTGTGATGCGGGGCATCAAATTATCACTTAAAATTAATAAAATTGTACGCAAGAACATACACTCTAAATGAAAAATCTGATTATAGCTCTTGTTGTAGGATAATACTCCCTCCGTCCCAATTTAAATGTTCTCTACGGGAAATCGAGCTTTTTAAGAAGTTCAAAGTTTTGCTCTTAATTTCCAAAAGTAACCTTAAAAACTGTGAGTCAATTAAATGTATTTAAATTATTTATATCCTTCAATATGGATCTTGAAAAATATGTCATATGGATCTTGTTTGATAGATTTCAATTAATTCTATTATACAAAATTTTCAAAATCATGAAAAAAAAATTATGTTGAAAGATATTGTCAATTTAAGAATGATATGAATATCAAAAACTGTCAAATCAATGAGCACTTTTTAGGGGTAGAACTAAAAGTTTGGTACGTTTTGATGGTTATTTATAGAAAGTGGACACTTATTTTGGGACATCCCAAAATAGAAATGTGGACATTTAAAATGGGACGGAAAGAGTACATTTTACTTAAAGGTACACCAACTTTTAGAGTGCTTACCTAGGCTTCTCCCCAAAGTGGGGTCTTTTTTTTTTATTTTTTTATAGATAGACATGTGAAACTGTAAACGCTGTATTGGAGTTTTATTTGTTTATTTGTATACTTATTGGACACATGTTTGCAAGACTGATATTGGAATGCCAGCTTCTACACTTACTTTTTTATTTTTATTTTATCAGTCTTACTTTTTTACTGATGTCATACTAATTTAATTTTCTTCCATTTTTTTATTCAGAAAAAGAAAGAACCCTAGAATATGAATGTCTTTTCCTGGTAAATGGATAAAGATATGGGTACCGAACAAAGGGTACCGAAAATTAACCGATCGCACACAGGGACCCACTTTTGGGTCCCACACGAGTGATCCGAACCGTTCATTGTTCTTAGAACATTTTTCCGAGTTTTGGTTGGAACGGTGGGACTTTGGTTGGAGCACTTCCAACCGTCCGATTGAGCTGAAATTTTGTGGGCCCCCTCGGAAAAATGTTCTAAGAACAATGAACAGTTCGGATCACTCGTGTGGGACCCAAAAGTGGGTCCCCGAACGCGATCGGTACATTTTCTGTCTCTCCCCTTCTGTACCCGTATCACTGTCCCTTGTAAATAGTGTGGATCCAGAGCAATCAATAACGGACAGTGATACGAGTACAGAAGGGGAGGGACAGAAAATGTACCGATCGCGTTCGGGGACCCACTTTTGGGTCCCACACGAGTGATCCGAACCGTTTATTGTTCTTAGAACATTTTTCTGAGGGGCCCCACCAAATTTTAGCTCAATCGGACGGTTGGAAGTGCTCCAACCAAAGTCCCACCGTTCCAACCAAAAAAATAACAATGAACGGTTCGGATCACTCGTGTGGGACCCAAAAGTGGGTCCCCGTGTGCGATCGGTTCATTTTCGGTACCCTTTGTTCGGTACCCATATCTTTATCCATCAATAACCTCTCAACAGTTTGAGTTATCTTTTGTAGTGCCTTTTTGGTGTCACTTTTTTTGTTGTTGCTAAATTAGAATATAATTTTTAAACGTCTTTCGTTTTGACAAGAAAATTTTAAAAAATATAATAATATATATCAAAATTGGGAAAAAGTTCATAATGGATGACCAAACGATACTAAAAAACAGTCATAATTTTTTTAGAAAAAGTTACTGATAATAAAGACATTTCTTTAAAATTGCTAAAAAGTTAAGCAATGTTTACGCTGAGTTTTCGCTGTCATTTAAATGGTATTTTGTGATAATCGACTAAACAGTACTACTACTATTTTTAGTGGAAATTCAGCACTAGTCTCACTAAAAACAAATAATCATGGCCCCACAAGACCCCACGTGGAGGAACCGGACAATGTTCCCTCCTTCCCCACATCATCTTTATCCGACTGCCCCCTACGCAGCCAGCCACCACACCGACGCCGTCATCACCGACGACCACAACCGCTTAACCTTGGATTGATTTTCGTTTTCGTTCATCCAAACGTTACTAAGATCCTCTATTCCAAAATACTAGTGATGATTGTGGCCTGTGTACGTGGCGGCGGGGGTAAGGAATCTCACCATCATCTATTCTTTGATTGCCAATTTTCGAGAGAATTTGGCTGGGGTTTTGTAGTAGGAATAGAGAATTGTTATCAGAGACTTCCTTAGCTCCTAGTCGATTGGTGAATCGGCTGGCTTCTCACAAGAACAAGGAGCTGTGTACACTCACTGGGGAACCGAATGCCCAGCCCAGCCCAGATATGTAATCCAACCTAGCTCTAATCTAGTTAGTATGTTTTGATTGTTTCCATTACTGTTTGTTGAGGAAAATTTGTTGTCTTTTTGTTAAGGTTGTTAATTGTATTCTGGCCTTGCTCCTATGTTGTTGGTGTAACCTGACCGGAGGGGGGTGTCTAGCTTGGTAGAGGCTAGAGTTCTTGTGTCTGTTTTTTAGACCTTGTTCTTTTTGCTGTTTGGGTTTTAATAAGAATTGTACTCATCAACAAAAAGAGGGGAAAAAAAAAACAACTCGTGTGTTTTTTTTTGGTCTAATTTGGAAAATTGGAGAGGAAAGGAAACTGCAAAGAAGTAGTAACCCACAAAGAGGGGAATTCAAAACTGTAGAAGAGAATATTCTTCTCATCAGTTAGAAAAGTCTACAGCTTGTTTTCCTTAGAAATTAAGAAGAGAAATTGCTGGGTAAATCGTTGCCGTCGTTGACAGATTAAATAGAGTAACAAGTTCCTCGATAAATCACCAAGAGGTTCAATTATCAAAGTTGAATTTTTCCGTAAAAGCCGACAAAAAAACGCTAAAAACTGTCCTAAAAATTAAGAGAAAAGTAAAATATTCATCTTGGAAAAAAAATGGCTGACACCGGAACAAGTCAACTTTTTTTAAATCTTTAGACGCACTAAAAATGGCTAATATTTTCTTGGATGTAAAAAAAAAAAATGTAACAAAATGTAAGAAATTATAAAGAGATATTTTTTGGGGGTTCGAAAATGTGAAAATGCACTTATTGCTATAGTGGACACTTAAAAGAAAGACGGAGGGATTATATTTTCTCAAGTATTTTAAATCACCAATGACTGAAATGGCATATGATTGGACCCATGCACGTTATGATCTCGCAAAATTCTCAGGAATTTTTAAGTGCTCAGTTAATTTATTGGTGTTCCAAGAATATTAGATCAAAGCTTAAACGATTACGGTATACTAGACCAGTCCAGCTTGACTCGCAGTGTCATGTTCTATTGTTGAATCCCTCCTATAAAATCGCCACATACTGATATTGTGTCTAATCAAATGATCAAAACTCAACTCAATTAGTTCTTGATCAAATATGAGGTGTCTAAACCTCACTCTCTGCCTTCTTTTTCTTTTGTTTCATGCTTTTTTCTGCTCATCGCAAACTTCTTCTAGCATTACCAATAACGATACAGTAGTAGTGTTCAATGTGGGTGTGGTTCTTGATTTGGATTCAGTAGTAGGTCGTGTGGGACTGAGCTGTTTGTCAATGGCTATCTCCGACTTCTATTCCCTTCACACAAACTACAATACCAGGCTTTCTCTCCATTTCAGGGACTCAAAAGGCCAAGTCATTGATGCTGCTGCTGCCGGTATCTTTTTTAATCCTGGCCTTTCTAAAAATATGCTATTTGTATTCCCTGTAAAACTTTAAGCAGAGCAATATTTTACTGAAAGGTGTTTAGAATTTAGTATGGCAGCTTGGCATTTTAAATGCCATTCAGAATTTAGTGTTACCCATTCAAAATAAATGCAGTCCCACTAATATAGCATTGACGACACTTTTCTGGAAAAAGTTCCGAGTCAAGAAAAGCCTAACTTTTTGTCATAAGTTATGGTCTTAGATTTCTGGAGTAAATTTGGAAAACGAATTCATACTACTAAATAGAACAAACAAACTATATCTGTTGGTTGAAAAAAGTCTTTTAACTTTTTGTCTAAAGTTATGGTCTTAGATTTCTGGAGGAAAATTAGAACAAACAAACTATATCTGTTGGTTGCAAAGTCGTTAACTTTTTGTCTAAAGTTATGGTCTTAGATTTCTGGAGGAAAATTTGGAAAATGAATTCATATTTATCCAATATGAAGTTTTGCGTGAAATTTGAGCCCATATCATGTTGGTTGCTTTGTTTGGTTATCTTATGGAGGTGAATTACTGTAGTTGTTTTCCCCGTCATGCATTAGCTTTCCCATAAATTATGAGAAGTAGCAGTTAATCATTACCTTCAATCTCAAACTTTTCCTTGTTGCATAAATGCAGCTCTTCATTTGTTGAAAGATGTAGAGGTGGACGCAATAGTTGGCCCCCAAAACTCAGCACAAGCCAATTTTTTTATGGATCTGGGAAACAGATCTCATGTTCCTATCATTTCTTTCTCTGCAACTAGCCCTTCCATTCTTTCCCAAACTCCTTATTTCATCCAAGCAGCCCTCAGTGATGATGCTCAAGTTGGGGCCATTTCCTCCATTATCAAAGCCTTCCAGTGGAGACAAGTCACCATAATATACGAAGACACAGACTACGGAAATGGACTCATGCCATCTTTGTGTACTGCGTTTCAGGATATCAATGCTCAAATTGCCTACAGAAGTCAAATTCCTCTCTCTGCGACTGATGATTTTATACATAAGGAGCTATACAAGATGATTACTACGCAAACTAGGGTGTTTGTGGTACATTTGTCACTCTCTCTTGGGACTCGACTCTTTTTGAAAGCCAAGGACATAGGAATGTTGAGTGAGGGCTGCGTATGGATCGTTACGGATGGTCTAATGGATTTGATTTACTATATGGATTCCCCTGTGATAGAGGCAATGCAAGGAGTTTTGGGGGTAAGGCCTCGGATTCCCAGGTCGAAAGAACTTGATTCCTTCGACATCAGGTGGAGAAGGAAGTTCCTCCAGGATAATCCTACTGCCAAACAGGCTGAGATAAGCATTTTTGGGCTATGGGCATACGACACTGTTTGGGCACTGGCTTTGGCAGCAGAAAAGGTTGGAGTTAAGGAGCGAGTCATCAATCTGGATAACAATATAACTAATGCGACAAATCTATTTGGCTTTGGAATCTCCCAAACAGGTCCTAAACTTCTCAGAGCAATGTTGGAGACAAAATTTGTAGGCCTGAGTGGTGAGTTTGATCTTGTTAAAGGGCGATTACGGCCATTTGCATTCCAAGTACTGAATGTGATTGGAATAGGGGGGAGAGAGGTTGGAATCTGGACACAATCTCATGGAATTTCAAGGGGATTGCCCACTAAAGAAACAGATTCCTCCTTGGATCCGAGGGAAAGTTTCAGGGGAATTGTGTGGCCAGGAGAAACAACATTTGTGCCGAAAGGCTGGGAAATTCCAGTGAGTGGTAAAAAGCTTAGAATTGGAGTTCCTGTAAAACGTGGTTTCACTGAATTTGTGAAAGTGGAAATAGATCCTCTTACCAATGCAACAAAAGTCAGTGGAATCTCTATCGATATATTTGACTCTGTAATGGGGGCATTACCTTATGCGGTGCCCTATGAATATCATCCCTACGACATTGGGGATGATAGTTTCACTACTCAGCCAGAGAGTTATTATAATGATCTCGTATATCAAGTCTATCTTCAGGTCAGTTACGCAGTATGTCCATGGAAAAAAAATCTGTACAAAATGGCTATTTTTTTAATCCTGTTATTTTCAAACAAAAAACCTACTAGTATTGTGGCTTTTCATTATAAATGGAATAGTGATATGCACACACACTATTTTACCACAACTTAAACAGGGTATTTTGATGCAAACAACCGACTAGTCACAATTTTAGGCCGTCTGATTGTGCAGATAAAGAAAATAAATGCAGTTGTTTACAGGCCTTTCATTACAAGACAAAGCACTCATCACTTGGATTTGTGATTTAAGAATTGTCCTTGCCACATCATTATCGTATTCATTTCAGTATAGATATTCTAGTAGAAATTTTGCCGTTATGTTATATAGAACATACATGTCGGACAGATCGTTCTTTGATTTTTATTGTTTTTCATCCTCTAAATTTGAATCTCTCTATCTCTCTATCTCTCTCCCCTTCTTTGTTGGTGGTGGAGTTAGAAAGATTATGATGCTGCAGTAGGGGACATCACAATCACAACAAAGAGATCATCGTATGTGGATTTCACATTGCCATTTGGAGAAGGTGGGGTTTCAATGATAGTTCCAATTAAATACGAGGACACTGACAGCATATGGACCTTCTTGAAGCCCCTGACTATGGACCTGTGGCTAACAAGCATAGCCTTCTTCATCATCACTGGATTTGTTGTTTGGGTTCTCGAACACCGGATTGATCCTGCATTTAGAGGTCCACCTTCCCACCATGTTGGCTTGATCCTTTGGTTCCCCTTGTCAGGTATATTTCGCAAACATAAACTTGTTTTAACTGCTGTCATATTCATGGGAAATGATGTTACGATGACCACATTTAGAATCACATTTCAAATAGTCTCTGATGTACCACCATAACAGGCACTGCCACATCCTTTTGTGGTCCCATGTACATTTTATTAGTCCGTGTTGGGTGTTGCATCAGAGGTTACTGAAAGAGTGGTACCCAAAACCAACTCTGAGTTGTCTCAAAGCTTTTTTAAGCTTATGTAATATAAAAGTTAGTTTTAAGTCCTTTCCCAACTAATCCAGAGATCCTGTGCCCTTAAATAATCTGTCCCCCTTTCCTAATAACTCTGCTGCAAATTTTGGTCGCAATCTTGATATAAACGAATTTCAAGACGCATCATATCGTTGAGGGCGCATTAGGAAGATGGAGGCATTTTTTGAGACAAAGAATTGCCCACAAAGGCAAGTGTTTTTTTTTTTTTTCTTTCTTCCCTGAAGTTGTCTTGTCTAAGCACGACTTCACTTAATTTACTGTAAAACTCATTGAAGTAGAGTATTGAAATTACGAACTATAATCTTTCAGTTGATTAACTAACCTGAATTTGAAAGTTAAGTTGAAAACCTCCATCCCAAAATCGCTGTCCTTGGTGGAAAAAAAAGAAGAAAAAAAAACCTTGGTATTCTACCCTCTTACAGGGACCTCATGTTTGCTTTGAAGGAATAAAAGTCACGAGCAACTTGGCTAAGTTGGTTGTGGCGGTATGGTTGTTTGTGGTGCTCATATTGAG
Organism: Vaccinium vitis-idaea; assembly: GCA_963854785.1. Classification (NCBI taxonomy): domain Eukaryota; kingdom Viridiplantae; phylum Streptophyta; class Magnoliopsida; order Ericales; family Ericaceae; genus Vaccinium; species Vaccinium vitis-idaea. The sequence continues at coordinate 39,297,266 of OY978225.1, read as the reverse complement.
CTCTAGCTACACTGCTAGCCTGTCATCAAGATTAACGGTGCAAAGGCTTCAGCCTACCGTGAGTGATGTGAATCTTCTAATACAAAATGGGGACTATGTTGGGCACCCATACGGCGGTTTCATTGCTGATATCTTGAAGGGAATGGGATTTAAACAATCTCAACTCAAGCCACAACATACTCGAGAAGAATGTGATGAAGCTTTGTTAAAAGGGAGCAAAAATGGTGGGATATCAGCCTTTTTCCATTCGGTGCCTCATGTTACGCTTTTCCTTTCCGAGTACTGCGGTAAATATATGGCAGTCGGGCCCATCTACCGCACTGAGGGGTTTGGTTTTGTAAGTTTTTTCTCTTTCCTATGATAAATTATGAAATTACTTTCCCTCGAGAATTGAACGTATGCTCTTCGAGCATGTAAATTATAAATTGTTTTTTAATCTCATATGAATTTAGTAGTTGTTCGCATTGCATGACTTTATCACATGTAACTTGTAACGGCCCACCCCGACAGTCCTGCTAACTTTTAGCCTAACCACGTGGCTCTAAAGGTTAACCTCAAGTTAATGGGAGCTGGTCGGCCTTACTTTATGAACCACATGAATTTTTCCTTTACTTCCCGATGTGGGATTGCTCTGATGGGGTTGCATTGGCCAGCAACCTTCCCCTAGTGGCCATGGTGTAGCACTTAGTTCTGCATCTGGGATTCAAGTGGTGGGTCATGCAAATTCTAGTGGTGGCCCCCACCATGTAGACTGGGGTTGTGCTCTGATACCAACTGTAATGACCCGCCCCATTTGTCGTGCTGACTTTTAGCCTAACCACGTGGCTCTAAAGGTTAACCTCAAGTTAATAGTAGCTAGTCGGCCTTACTTTATAAACCACATGAATTTTTCCTTTACTTCCCGATGTGGGATTGCTCTATGGAGTCTCACATAACCCCAAGAGGTTAGCCTAATGGTCTTGGCTTGGGACTTGGGCGTTTGTTCCCTCCAAAGATCTTAGGTTCGATTCTCCTCTTTAGCAATTCTTGGGACTACCTCACTACACGTGTATGCGTATGAAAGAGCTGTGGGAGGTAGGGAATAGGGATTAGTCCAAGGTGCAGGCAAGCGACCCGATGCACCCTGCATTACCAAAACCAGAAATGACTTCATCACATGTACAGTACACATGTTCAATCCCCATTCTCACTTTATGGTCTCTTTGTCTAAACCCCTGTTGTCCTTTGCAGATCGTGTTTTTGTCACGAAAATCCCTGATCCCAAGCCTCTCTCATGTGGCTGAGATATGTGGATAGAAGTATTGAGAGGGTACATCATGCTCCTGTGAGATGAGATAGGATAAGGTTTTCAAGACAAAACAATCTTCTCCAATGTTTTGTCACTTCACGCTTCATGTTCTCTGACACTTTCTATACTTACCACACAATGTAGCTTAACTTGTGAGCATGCAAGGCCCAAATTTGCGGATTTGCACCCCCCTATGTGCAAGGTTCGCAGCGCACACGACGTTAACTGGTTAACGGATTGGGTTCCCCAAATTACCTTGGGCATTGGCCCATTATCCCGAGAGGGCGAGACCTCCCATGGGTCAAGCCACATTCATATGCCCAATAAACAGTTTTCTAATATAAAGGCTTTGAAGTTCTTGTAACTAAGCAATGTGAGATAAAAGGTTTCATACCCATGACTTTAGAAATACATATCCCAACACTCACTACCAATCCTCTTCGGGAACCAATCCTCTTCGGGCTATAACATGTATCTTAGGAGAATGGTTCTAGGTATTCAATCCCACTGCCTACAAATCATGCCTCCCTGGAGACAGGTGACCATAGTCTCTTATGTTGACGGATATGTAGAGATATTTAGTGGGATAGATCACCTTATTTGAATTTTATGAACAGGTTTTTCCCAAGGGGTCTCCTTTAGTTGCTGATGTCTCCCGTGCAGTTATCACTGTAATGGAAGGTAAGAAGTATGCAGACCTATCGCGAAGCAAATGTACAATTCCAGATAGCAACTCTATCAACTCAACCAGCCTGACCCTCCAAAGCTTCCGAGGCGTCTTCATGTTTACCGGATGTGTCACAGTTTTATGCCTTGTTTTGTACTTAGCCAAATACACTTATGACAACAAAGATCACCTCAAAATAATGATATCAGATTCAAGCACCACAATTTGGTCAAGGCTTTATGCAATTTGCAGGCACTGGGACCAAAGAGACCTCTCATCCTCTCCTTTTAGCAGGGAAAAAGAAATTAACCCAGAAAAAGTTTTGGAGCTTAATGACGTTGGGGACTCATCACTCTTTACTAATACCCCTCTCAGAAATTCTCACTCCATTGGAATGGCTTCAACACAGTCAGAAGAGGAATTGGATGATATTACTGAAGAGGCTGTGTATCGAAACTCAGAAGATATGGTTGTAGTACACCTTCCTGGATAGCTTGGATTGCGGTTCAATCACGTTTCTGAAATCAACAAGCATCTTTTAATGCCTGAAATTGACAAAATGGTGAAACAAGGCATTTGTGGTCTTCCATTTCCCATGTTGATATTGTCTAACTATTTTGGTTATCTACAAATTGCCTTAGCAATACATACCTAATATAGACTAAGTGCATTTTGCTTTTGGTGTATAGCTTCCTTGTTTTGATCTAAATCTTTTGATTATGACGAACCAGTTTAATGCGGAAACAACCCCAATATGCCTTGGTTTGATCCTACCCTCTTCTTCTGCTTTTTTTTCTTTTTCTTTTCTTTTTCTTTTTCTTTTTCTTAATCTTAATCTTAATCTTACTGAATTTTGGTTTGCCTACAAAACTCAGTTTTACATACTTACGGGATCCACTACATGTGCGAGAGGCATGTCCCTTAGATGTACAACTTATATCACATTGTCATGCGATTGCATAGTGCATACAAAACCATTTGTTCTAGGCTCCATATGCCTTGGGCTGTTTTTGTGCATTTCTTTCACGATCTGTTTGATTTGCTGAATTACATATGAAATTGAATTTGATAGGTTGAATAACATATGAAATTGAATTATAAATTTGTAAGGTATTTATTTTCAGCATTTGATGCATGACACATTACGGATGGATTACATATTTTTGTTGGGTAATTAATCCTTTTTGGAGAATGTTCGAGATCTCCGGGTCGGTTCAAAGAAGTGGCAATAGTAGAATTTAAAGTGGAAGGAGAAAGGGCAAACAAAGCGGCATACTCTCCCTACTTTTTCGCCCTTCTGGTTTTAAGTTGAGGCACTCTTTCCGGCATAGATAGACGGATAAGGAGAAAGAAATGAATAAAAGGCAGAAGTAAATAAATTGGTTAAGGTTTTAGGAGTATGAAGGTTAGTCAAGGCCCTTCACCATATGTATTTTCCAAAAGGGGAAGATTTGGGACATTTTTACTCTTTTGGTCGTTCTAAGAGTGCAAATGCATTTTTCCATGACAAGAATGATTCAGTTGGAAAATGTGAGACAGAATATTATTGTATTAGATTGATTACACCAGAGGGAGCTTAACTATGGAAGAAAATCAGCCGAATTTACCATGGGTCAAATCGTCTTAGTTACAATCAAATCAAAATCACAACCAAATCTTGCAATATATATATGGATAGTATGTTTGTGGATCATTCTCTTTTGTAATTGGTTGGTGGCTTAGGTTGGTAATATATATGGATAGTATGTTTGTGGATCATTCTCCTTTGTAATTGGTTGGACGATTTTGAACGATTTTGTCTGGTGATCGGACGGGAGCATCCTCTCCCTCTGACGATTTTGTCTGGTGATCTCAGGTTCATCCGATCCTCTTCCTTCGACCAATTTCGTTGGTGTTTCTTGCTTCATTAGTTAGATTTTGGAGATTTCTGTTAGTTTTGGTGAATTTAGTTGAGTTCCCTCGTGTTACGTTCGTTGTTATTCGAGGAAACAACTCCGAAAACCCTAAAAAATCAAATTCTTTGGTTTTGCTTGTTTCTGCGTGGTTTCTCCTGCTCCTAGGGTAGTTATTGATCCCAATCCATGGATCTCAATTTGCATTTTCCTACTCTTCAATCTCCACAAGTTGCGACGTCCCCAACATGTCTGGATAAAAGTTTGGATGCTCCCTCTGTTGGTAATTTCTCCACATGTTTTTGGGGAACATTACAGTGGATAACACTAATCACCATAACTTTGATTCTTTGGATGAGCCTTGGTTCGTCAGATTGAGTCTCTTAATGCTGAAATCAGAGTTAGAAGCAAAAAATAAGGGTCCTAGTGTTCAACCTCTTGGTTCAGAGGGCTTGCCTAAGTGGACTGATATTGTTGCTCAGAACTCTGGTTCTACGCGTATGTGTCTTTCGTATCACGCTCCTCGAGTGCAAGATGATGAAATTGTGGTTAGTCCTCTGGCTAGTGTGGAGGAATCTGGGGGTGCTCAATGGGCTGAGTGTGTGGTGGGGTATTTTCTGGATAAGGGGTTGCCGTATCATGTTGTTCAGAACATTACGATGAAGATATGGAAGAAGCTTGGGCTGTATGAAGTCCTGTCGAACAGTAAGGAGTTCTTCTTCTTTAAGTTCTCACAATCTGGTGTGTATCGCTAGGGTGTCGAAGCCGAGCCCTGGCATATTGCTGGGAAATTAATGATTCTTAAACAATGGAAACCTCAGATGACTTTTGAAAGGGAACAACTTTGTAAGATTCCTATTTGGGTTCAATTTTCCAATATTCCCCTGGAATTCTGGAATGAGGAGGGGATTAGCCACATTACTAGTGCAGTTGGGATTCCCGTGTATGCCGACTCCTTAACCGAGGATGGTAAGCGCCTCAGTTATGCTAGGATTTGTGTTGAAGTGACTGTCGATTCTGTGCTACGTGATCATGTGACTGTTCTCTACTCAAATGGTAATTCTGCCACCATCAAAGCCCATTACCCTTGGAAACCTCTTAGCTGCTCCAAGTGTTTGATATTTGGGCACTCAGATTCTCAGTGTAAAAATGGGGTTGCTCATACTACAGCTAGCCCTGATGCGATGCATGTTACTGTGTGTAGTGATGTCCCTACTGTTGGGGGTCTCCTTGGTATCTCTGGAGTTAACCCATTATCCCTGGGAGAACCTTCTGGCGGAGTACAGGATGTGGCTTCTCTAACTTGTGTCACTCCTAGGTCAAGTAGTGGGAAGGTTGTAGAGTCTGCAGATGCTCCCCTTCCTCCAATTAGTGCGGTGACTGCGTGTTCATTGGTTGACATTTCAACAAATCCTACAAGGAAATCTTCTCCTACCACGAGAGTGCAGGCCTTTAAATCTCAATCTGGGGGCAAGCAAGGAAGTGGCAAGCCTGCTCTTGATAACTCAAGGAATGTTAATACTTCTGTTGTTTTGGATTCAGCTGTGAGTCCTGACGATGATTCTCAGAATGCTGTGGTGTTAGAGGGTGGTCTCTCTACCTCTCTTGGGGATTTAATGGCTACTTCCTTCAATGATGCTATTTCTCAGGCCAAGGATCAGCCTAAAGGTCGTGGGACAAGCCTGCTCTTGTTTTTCCTTAATTTTTTTTTCTAGATTTGAATATTATTTTTACACTTGTTTCGTTTTGATGAGAAATTTTTAAAAAATATTATATATATCAAAATTGGAAAAAAAAAGTTCATAATGGACGACCGAATGATACCAAAAAAAAAAATTGCATGATGCAATGTTGAGTTTTCACTATCTAAACGTTATGGTATGAGCAATATTAGAGCCACTGAATAACTTACAAACAATTACACAAAAAGTACATATGTCATTATTACATTACAGCATGATGCAATTCATGTATGCATTAATTCACTAAAAGAATGTCAAATGTAAATTTAGTACATTAGTGTCTCTAGACTTTCCGCCGGTATTTTTAGTATTTCTGTTAGTTGTCTACAATGTAAGCACAAGTAAATTTCTGTTAGTTCTCGTAACATAAATTACAAAAATATCTCTCAACGAAAACCTGCACACATTCTTCTATGAAGGCGGTATTTTTTTTAGTGGAAACTAACCATTAGTTTCACTAAAAACAAATAATCATGGCCCCACAAGTGGAGGAACCGGACAATGTTCCCTCCTTCCCCTCATATCGTCTCTATCGATCCTATCCGACTGTGCCCCCTGCGCAGCCACCACACCGACGCCGTCATCACCCACTACCACAACCGCTTAATCTTGAATTGATTATCGTTTTAGTTCATCCAAACGTTACTAAGATCATCAATTCAACCTAGTTCTATCTAGTTAGTTTAAACGCCGTCATCACCCACGACCACAACCGCTCTGTACACTCATTGGGAAACCGAATGCCAGCCCAGCCCAGCCCAGCCCAGATATGTAATCCAACCTAGTTCTATCTAGTTAGTTGTTTTGATTGTTTCCAGTACTGTTTGTTGAGGAAAATTTGGAGTTGTCTTTTTTAGCAGGAACTGAGGAGGGACTCTGCTAAGCGCATTGTCCCTGCCGAGCACATCTCAACCGTCCAAATGTGTTTTGAATGATTCAGATTTGATGGGTACCAAAAGGTATTTTTGGCATTTTTAACCCTTCAAATCTGAGCCGTCTAAAAACGTTTGGACGGCCGAGACCTGCCGAGCGCTGCGCTCTGCAGAGCCCGGGTTCAGTGACAAGTTCCTCAATAAATCATCTAGAGGTTCAATTATCAAAGTTGAATTTTTCTCGTAAAAGCCGACAAAAAAAAAACACTAACGACTGTTCTAAAAATTAAGAGAAAAGTCAAATATTCATCTTGAAAAAAAATGGCCGACACCGGAAAAGTCAACTTTTTAAAAAAAAATATTGATCATTACCGGAAAAGTCAACTTTTAAAAAAAAAATATCGATCATTACCGGAAAAGTCAACTTTTTTTAAAAAAATGGCCGACACCGGAAAAGTCATCTTGAAAAGTCAATTTTTTTTTAATCTGTAGACGCACACTAAACAGAGATTATTCTAATTGACTAAGATCGATCATTACCGATCTTCTTGGCCTTTGATTCTTCAAACAGAGTGAAACAAGAAAAATGACTTGACTTAATATACTCCCTCCGACCAGTTCAATATACACACACTCCTGTTTGTACCATAAATTTTAAAATTTACACGTGGCAAAGGAATTGGTTAGAAATTGTTTTAACTTTAATTCGGATTTTAATTAATAGCCGAATTATCTATAATTTAGGAGATAAAGTTTGTTACCTAAATTATAGGAGAGTGGTGGTTATCTAAAACAAGCGGTTAAGGCCGAAATTAACATGTGATTAATTATATTGAGAACATGGTTGGTTATTTTCGGCCAATTAGGGGACACATGTCACACCCTCATGCATTTTCAAGAAGACATGGCGAAATTATAGGAGATCATGGGCGGTTACATTCCAGAAGTTACAAAGGAACTCAGAAGCTATAAATACAAGTCATTGTGCAACATTGCAGGGGTTCCAACACCAACAACGCTCACAGCAGCAAATTAAATTTAGTTTTTATCTCCTAACTCTAGCAGTTAGTCGATCGATCTCTTTTAGCTATGTCTATCTCCTACTTCTTCCCCGTTCTTTCTTCCCCCTTCCTCTGAACTCTTTTACGCAGTTTTCTTCAAGTGTGGAAGTCCTTTTTCAAGGCCCCACGAACCCTTGTAACTTTAGCTCGAGTTTCTCAATTGCTTGAAAGAAGTTAGTCAGTATATTCAGGCGCTTTTCTACATTTCTCTTGGAGATACATTTCTCCTGGCACGCCCTCGCATCTTCTACACCACCCGGTGTTGGCCACTCCCGTTTCTCATGTCCCTTGGGGAAATCGGTGGACAACATTTTTTGGCACGCCCAGTGGGACCCATAACACATTTTTGAAGATTCAAGATGGCGGGAAAAGACAAGAAAGGAGGAGCTAAAGGTACGGGAACTGGTGATGACCCAGTTGAAGCCGCAGAAGGCCAGTCCTTCGCGGCATCTCAAGAAGATTTGCAAGAGATGGCTGTTGGCATGAGAGACATCATTCTGGAGACAAATGCTGAATTGTCCCAAGGTCTCACTGACTCTATCGTTGGTCCACTCAAGGAGATCAAGGAGTCACAGATGGATCTCACTAAGTCCATTAAAGACATGATAGTTCTTCTTAACGAAAAACTAACTCCAGTCGCTTCTGTAGCAACTGGAAATGGCGCCAGCAATGACCAACTCAAGATGCCTGGTCCTCAGAGTTTCGTCTTACCTCACTACCAGGCGTCTTCTTCTTCTTCTCAATTCAACCACCCAGGAGAACAGAAAGATGTTCCAGTCGGTGGCAAGTTAAGGATGGGAGCAGCCTCTCACCCTGGAGCAGTTCCTGGAAGATGGAAGGATCCCAATCCTCTCTTTGCTGGTGCTTTTAACGTCGCACCTTCTGAAAGGGTACTACCATCTCCAACTGCCCAAAATCCAGTGCTTCTGAGCAAAGAGCAGGTCATTGAATATGTCCAAGATCAGTTTGGACCTGCTTTGCAGAAGTTTGGAAGGCCTATCTACAAGAAGCCTTATAATGAGGCTGTGGATCGAGTGGAATTTCCTAAGGGATACAAGGTTCCAGACTTCTCCCAATTCTCTGGAGAAGATACCAAGTCATCAGTGGAGCATGTGGCACGCTTCTCCGTGCAGTGTGGACAGGCGGCAAGTAATGAATTCCTTAAAATGAGGTTATTCCCCAATTCTCTTACTGCCACTGCCTTCACATGGTATATAAATCTCCCAGCTAATTCGGTCCAATCATGGGCTCAATTAGAAGAATTGTTTCACAAGCAGTTCTACAGGACTGAGCAAGAGGTCACTCTGGCTGATCTCTCTACGCTTTACCAAATGCTTGGAGAACCGGCCGAGACATACATTACTCGGTTTAAAACTGCTCGATTCAAATGCAAAGTGGTTTTGCCTGAGACCGAGTATGTTCGTCTGGCCCAGAATGGCTTATGTCTTGAATTACAGAAGAAATTCGTTGATGTGGCTTTCAGGGACTTGTTTGAGTTGGCTGCAAGAGCCACTCGTTATGAACAGTTGCTGACAGAAGATCAGGATCGCCGCAATGCGTCTAAGGGAACCTATTACAGGGATCCTAACTACCAAGTGGCCATTGCGGAGACAGAAGAAAGTTCAGAAGTTGCAGTTGCAGAAATTGTTAACCGAAAGCCATACGCCTGCAAAGCTTTCGTCAAAGTCGAGCCCACTAAAGCACAAGGATCCATGGCTTCGCCTAAGACTACCAGGGCTTATACATTTGACATTACGAAAGCAGAAGAAATTTTCGACCAACTCATGGCTGACAAGCTTCTACGCTTTTCTGTTGGTCACAAGATTCCATCTCCTGCTGAGATCAAAAGCAAGGAGTATTGCAAGTATCACAACTCCTGGAACCATACCACGGTCAATTGCATCATCTTCAGAAATGCTAACCAGGACAGAATTGATAAAGGGGATTTCAAATTCCCTGAAGCTGCAAAGAAGGGGATGGCAATAGATGAAGATCCATTCCCTGCTGACTTTGGAGCTAACATGGTCTATGTGGACATGAGAGGAGCACCCAGGACTGTTCCAAGACAAAAGATCTCTCTAGGTGCACCATCACAAGCTGCTAAAGGGAAGCAGATCCTTCATGACCCTGATGATTCTCCTGATGATCACCCTTCTCCTATATGGTGGGATCAGGAGGTTATTAGAAGTCGTAGAGGATCTTCTTCTATGCCAAAGAAGCCATCTGTCCACCATTGCTGTGAATGTGGAAAACCGGAGAAGCCAAAGCGTCTACAAAGTGTGGTGGTCAAGCGCCCAAGGGAAGAGACTCCATCACTCTCTCCTCGCCGTTTTCCTCAGAAGCGTGTTTCGGTGTTTAATCGCCTGAAACCCATCACTCACGAAATCCAGAAGCAAATGTCTTCCTTAGTCATCACAGCTCCACAAGAAGGCAGGCCTAGGATGGTTAAGCCGCCTGGATCTGTTTCTCCTAACCATTGGTTCAAAGTGAAGCATCCTAAGTTTCCACAGCCTGAGATTCCTCTATCAAAATCTCAGAAGCGGCGACGGCAGAGGATCCGTCAGGCTGAAAGGTTGGCACAGGGGATTCCTACTCCTCCACCTATCCCACCAAAACGCTATCCTGCTCCTAAGCATGTGCAGAAGAAACCTACTCTTCAAAATGTAGAGCCATCCTCTGCTGAGATTCCAAAGGCTCGCAAGCCTGCTTGGAAGGATATCCTCGCAAAGCCACGTCCTATCAACATTCGTTCCTCAGAGGATATGCTGGTTGTGCAAGAGGAGGCCCCTATCACAAAAGTTTCATCTTCTTTAGCCAATCTCTCTTGCAACATGGTGTTTGTTCTTCCCACTGCTTTTATGGCTAAGGAAGGACAGCCATCTTCTATGGTTGGCGATGTAGAGGCTACAGGCGATACCCCAGAAATCAGCTCTGTCACGCCTGTTGCCCCTATACCAGTACTGAAAGCGTCTGCTCCAGTATCTTCTGGCTCCCAGATTCCTTCCATTGTGGTTCTGAAAGACGAGCCCACTGCATATCGCCCATCTCCTGTGGCCAGCGTCTTATTTGAGAAGCCAGATCCTTTGATGACCCAGCATCTCCGTCCTCTCTACATTCAAGGTCATCTAGATGGTATTCCCGTCAATCGTATATTGGTGGATAATGGATCTGCTGCAAATCTCATGCCACGTTTCATGCTCGTTAAATTGGGCAAAGGAGATCAAGATTTGTTACCTTCTAGCGCCAGCATCTCTGATTTTGCTGGAGGCATAACCACGGCCCAAGGTATCATCATTATGAACTTGCAAGTTGGATCAAAGACTTTGACCACTCCATTCTTTGTGGTTAATTCACGATCAAGCTACAATCTACTGTTGGGCCGCGATTGGATTCATGTTTGCATGGCCGTTCCTTCTACTCTTCATCAATGCCTAATCTTCTGGCATGGTGATGATATTGAAGTGGTTTGGGCAGACAAGAGGCCTTTCTTGGCCTCTTCTAACCATGCAGACGCCAAGTTGTATGACAATGAAATCAGTCCAGTCAAGTTCACCGGGACTGATAAATATGGCAAGCCTACAGCAATTACTTTGTCCACTCAAACTTCTGTAGACGAATTCAAAGCCATCTACAAACAGTTGGTCGGCCCTCTCCTTACAGAGATTAATAGGCCGAGCACTCCACTTCTTCAAGCCCTTTCTTATGGATCAAGCTCCAACAGCCAGTGAGAAGATGGCGGCTTTACAGGCTGCCTTGGCTCGATTGATCGCCCATATTACAGAGGAGAGCCTACGATCATTGGATTCAGAAGATAATTCGGTCTTGACGACCGAGTTATTCTTTGAAGGAGATTCTACACCTTCTGACGATGTTATCCAGTTAGGAGATCTGGAAGCACCACCAGCAAAACTAGACGATTTGAAGGCTGATGTTCAGGATCCTCTGGAGGAGGTAAATTTAGGCTCAGAAGATCATCCAAAGCCTATTTACGTAAGCCAACGCCTTCCAGAAGTAGTTAAGAATGCTTACATTAATCTCCTCCATGAGTATAAAGATTGTTTTGCTTGGGAGTATGAAGATATGCCTGGGTTGCAAAGAAATTTTGTGGAGCATAGGATCCCTATCAAAGAAGGTTTCAAACCCTTCAAGCAAGCGCCTAGGCGAATGTCGGAAGAATTAAACCTACGGGTTAAAGAAGAACTGGAGCATCTCCTGAAAGTTGGATTCATAAGGCCAACCAGATACGTAGAATGGCTTTCCAACATTGTTCCAGTCATTAAGAAGAATGGAAAGGTGCGGGTGTGCATTGACTTCCGCAACCTCAACATGGCATCTCCTAAAGACGAATACCCTATGCCAGTTGCTGATGTCTTAGTCGATGGAGCAGCCAGACACAAGGTGCTATCCTTCATGGATGGCCATTCTGGATATAACCAAATCTACATTGCAGAAGAGGATGTCCACAAGACGGCCTTTAGATGCCCAGGAGCTTTGGGGGCCTTCGAATGGGTTGTCATGCCATTCGGCCTTAAAAATGCAGGAGCAACTTACCAACGGGCAATGAATTCAATGTTTCATGATATGCTTGGCCGTTTTATGGAAATCTACATAGATGATGTGGTGGTCAAGTCTGATTCATTCAAGGAACACTTGGAGCACCTGCGATCTAGTTTTGAGCGCTTAAGAAGATACAGCCTCAAGATGAATCCTCTGAAATGTGCCTTTGGAGTTTCTGCAGGCAATTTCCTTGGATTTCTAGTTCACCAAAGAGGCATTGAAGTACCTCAGAACAAGACTAAGGCTATCCTTGAAGCTAAGCCTCCGTCTTGCAAGCAGGAGCTGCAGAGCTTTCTCGGCCTCATTAACTTCATCAGAAGATTCATCTCAAACATGGCCGGGAAAGTTCAAGTCTTTTCAGAGCTCCTGAAGCTGAAGAAGGAAGAGGATTTCAAATGGGAAGTTTGTCACCAAGAGGCATTTGAAGCTATCAAGAGGTATCTGACTCAACCTCCTGTTCTTATGCCTCCAATCAAGAAGAAGCCTCTTCGACTTTATATCTCAGCGTCAGAAACTTCTATTGGGAGCTTGTTAGCTCAAAATAATGAACAAGGCAAGGAGCAAGCAGTGTATTATCTTAGTAGATTGTTAACTGCTGTAGAAAGCAGATATTCTCCTGTGGAGAAGTTATGTCTAGCCTTGTACTTTTCAGCAATAAAACTTAGGCACTACATGATGCCTGTGTTGGTTTATTTGGTTTGCAAGACCGATTTAATTAAGTACTTACTTTCTCGGCCCATCATTAGAGGCCGAATTGGTAAATGGTCACTTGCATTAATGGAGTTTTACTTCCAATATATTCCCCAAAAAGCAGTAAAGGGACAAGCGTTGGCCGATTTTCTAGCAGATCATCCATGTTTGGATGTTGATGAAGAAGCAATCGGCTTAGACGTTTTTACTGTTTCATATGCTCCTTGGCAATTATCATTTGATGGTTCCAGAACAGCTTCATCTTCTGGCTGTGGAATCCTAATAATATCTCCTGCCGGAGTTAAGACTCAAATGTCATTTCAGTTTGATTTCCAATGTACAAATAATCAAGCTGAATATGAGGGGATAATTATTGGATTGGAGATCCTACGAGAAATGGGAGCAGCTACTATAGAAGTCATTGGAGATTCTCAGTTGGTGATCAACCAATTGGGGGGCATCTACAGATGCAACAGTGAAGAAATAGCTCCTTATTACATGGCGGCGAGGCAATTGCTAGACGAATTTGATGATGCCAGTCTCCTCTATATTCCTAGAAGATTCAATCAAGAGGCGAATGAATTGGCACAGATCGCCACCGGAATCAAGATTCCCCAAGGATGGTACAAGAGAACAATCACTATTCTAAGAAGGAGCTTACCTTCTGTCAGGAGAAGAAGTGCTTCTATAGAAACCTTCACTACTGACCTCGGGGGGCAAGAAGAGGATTGGAGGGCTGAGATTATTACCTTCCTGAAGTATCCAAACCTCTCTTCAACTAAGAAGATCAGAGAAAGAGCGGTACAGTATGTGCTTATAGAAGATGAGTTATACAAGAAGAGTCTGGAAGATGATCTTCTTCTCAAATGTATTGGACCTCAAGAATCTCTAAAGGTTATGGGGGAGGTTCATGAGGGCATCTGTGGAGCACATCAGTCTGGAAGAAAAATGAGATGGCTCTTAAGAAGATATGGATATTATTGGCCATCCATTCTAAACGATTGCATTCAGTTTGCTAAAGGATGTCAAGCCTGTCAAGCCCACGGTCCTGTGCAGAGGATTCCAGCTTCTTTAATGAGGTCAGTAATAAGGCCTTGGCCATTCAGAGGATGGGCCATGGACATGATTGGCAAAATTTTCCCTCCTTCTTCTAAAGGACACACTTATATAGTCGTGGCCACTGACTTCTTCACCAAATGGGCTGAGGCTATCCCTATGACTTCTGTGTCTCAAGAAGAAATTATCACCATGATAAAAGAGAAGATCATACATCGTTTCGGCATTCCTCAACATATAGTGGCCGATAGAGGATCTGTCTTTTTTGGGGATAGAATTCAGGCCGTGATGCAACAATTTGGGATATCAATGACACATTCAACTCCTTATTATGCCCAAGGCAATGGACAAGCCGAGTCTACTAACAAGATCCTGAAGGGGATTATCAGCAGACAGGTAGAAGATCAACCAAGGACTTGGCATGAAGCATTGTCAGACGCACTATGGGCTTACAGAACGTCTAAGCGAACGGCCACTGGTATTACTCCTTATGCTCTTACCTATGGCCATGACGCAGTCTTACCAATGGAAACAAACATCAGATCTGCTAGAGTTGCTTTCCAGAATGGCCTAGATTTTGGAGATTATAATCAGGCTATGTATATGGAACTAGAAGATCTGGATGAACTGAGGCTTTCTGCCTTAGATCATCTAGTGGTCCAGAAGCAGAAGGTGGCTCGGGCATACAACAAAAGAGTCAAGGAGAAATCTTTTGCTGAAGGAGATTTGGTCTGGCAGGCAGTGTTGCCATTCGAGAAGAAAGATCACAAGTATGGCAAATGGTCTCCTACGTGGGAAGGTCCTTTCCAAGTCTCACAAATTTTGAGAGGAGGTACATACATGCTACATGATTTAGATGGTGAAATGCATAAACAGCCAATCAATGGCAAATATTTGAAGTTATGGTATCCTACTATGTGGGAGATGATGGACACAAATAGCTGTATTAGTAAACCATAATTCCAAACCAAAGTTTTAAAGCTTGCCAAGTACCTTTCCAAAAAACAGAAGTTTTAAAAGTTCAACAATAACAGAAGAAACAAAAACCAGGCGAAAAGAGGAGATTACAATTTCTCCAAAACATTAGCCTTAAAGTTGTCCCAAGGAGCTGTAGAAGTGGACAAGTTGGTCACCAGTGTTTCAAGCCGAGCTTCTACCTGAGGAATCTCGGCATTTAGGAGGTCGTGCTCTTCTATCAAAGGTTGGATAGCAGTAGCAACTTCTTCTTCTTCATGTGTGACCTCCTCTATCTTCTCATCATAGCCAATGTCTTCTGCTTGGAGCTGAACCATTTGTTGCTGCATAAGGGCAATATTATCCTGGATCTCTTTGATCTTCTTAATGCCTTTATTCTTCTGGAGAGAGAGCTGCTCCTTCCGATGTTGAAAGTTCTCCATTTTATCCATGCCAATGACCAGCGCCTGCCCCAGATCTGTAAAGCGAGACTGCCTGTTCTTCGTTGTAGAGGGAAAAAATCTGGGTATGCTATTTCCTCGCCTCTATGAGATCAACAATATGCACTCTTCGCCGGAACCCTAGCACTGCAAGACAACAAACAGTTAGAGCACCTTTGCCTCTCGTCGGCAAAGGCCCTCCGATGCTTAAGTCAGTATCACGTACTAGGAGGAAACCATAAAACACATAAAGCATGTAAACACGAATTACAGCGTACCTTTCTTCATGGGTATTGCTTCTTATTTATAGATGCAAGGTGCTTGTTGTCTAGAGACCCTATTCACATTAGGAGTCCTTTCCTATACGGGACTTGTTCCATATAGAAACACAATCTTTATTCTACAAGGATTTCTTTCCACGTTAGGAATCCTTGTCATTATCGGAATCCTCTTTACATTAGGATTTACCCCTTATCACGTAAGAGGCTATTCTAGATCCTTCCAGAACGACCCACCACCTTATCTCGTAGGCGGTGAGCTCGACAATATACTTGCCTATCCGTATATGATGTTGCCGACCAGATACCTTGCTCGGCAATGACCTCGTGCACCATCTCATGGTGCTGCCACCATCTCATGGTGCTATTCTGTCTGCACACTTGGCCTATCCTGCTTGGCCATAACCTGGGGCACCACCATGTGGTCCCCCGAACTGAGCCACCCTCACGTGGTGTCCAGGCTAAGCACGTGGTTCGTACGTACTTAAGTATTTTCCTATGTAATTGGATTTTACCCTCTCCAATTGCTCCCCAGCTTTGACCGTCATTGTTATTCATCAATGATGGTTAAAGCTTACTGCTACCTTTCTGTACGGGGATAAATCCACGTAACCCTGGATCACGTGCTTCCTTGAATCGACCCCAGATCTTTTGTCATGGTTATTGCCTTGTATTTATAGGTGTAGATGTTCTTTACATTAGGCATCTCGTGCCCCTGTTTCCTATTCTCTTTAGGAATCCTTTCCCTAATTGGACTTTCCTATTAGGGACGAGCTTCCATATCCTACTAGATCCCGTCTAGTAGAGGTCTTTCTTTCCATATAGGATTCTTCCCTATATGGGGCATACTCCTAATCTCATTAGGACTTCCCATACTAATCCCTTAAGCTACGGGATCGCTCCTTATCTCCTAAGGAACCGCCTTTAGATCATTCTGGAATGTCTCACCGCCCTTCTCGTGGCGGTGCCGTGCTTCCACGTAGCTCGGAATAACTCGTACATAGTTCAGCTTATTACGCCGAGCTGAATTATGTATTCCAGAATGCTATTTAAGCTATACACGTAGCCCACCTAGCTCGGCCACATCAGGGGTATCCCTTTATGTCTTATGCCGAGCTAGTGCATCCTGATATATTAACTTACTTAATTATCCTGACCTTATTCATGGTCCGGGATCAGCTCGGCACAGGGCCCACGGACTCCCTATGTGGTGCCGAGCTATTCACCCTTTCGTGGTGACCGCCATAGGCACGTGCTATGCCTAATAGTAAGGTAATCAGATTTTATAATTCATGCATTTCGGTATTCGTGATATTCATCAAAGCTTCTCACTCGACTAGGCCTGCTCCTTGTATGAATTTTCCCTTGGTATCCACATTACCAAGCCCGCACAGTACACTTGCACTTATACCCACACGTAGGGTTTGGCGCAATTTCTCGAATATTCTCTTCTCACGTGAGGAGACATGATTCTTGCATTTAATGCCGATGTTTGCCTTCCTTAATAGAGTTGGAACGGCCTTTATGGTGACGTTTCACATACGCCATCCCTTCTTTATAGGGTTCTAAAGACATTCTCACCCCATTTCAAGGATCTTTTCGTGTTCTCCCTTTATACATGTACGGGGATAAAATCCACGTATGATCTTGATCATGTGTTTCCTTGCTAGAAACCTCGCTCTCTATATGGGTTTGACGCTTTATTGATTAAGGCATCTCGCAGTCCTTGTTCCCATACTTCATTTTGAGCCTCTTTCTTTTACTGAGATTTTCGTCCCAAATATGATTGGTTGCCTCTGTAAAAATCTCTGGCGACTTAGAAGAAATCTATCAACTTGGAAGAAATCAAGCAAGCAATGTCGTACAATGTCATTCCTGGCTTCTAAGTGTCATCATACTTAGCTAAAAGACCAGCTCATTGCTTTCCACCTAAGCCATGCATGTGTTTCTTCATGTTCTATAGTACACCTAAGTTTCTTCGCACTTAGCAGACATCCTAAGTATTTTCGTACTTAGCAAGTTGCTAGTAATATTCGTCGCTTATCGCCCAAGTTTCCACGTACTGTGGGATCTCGTCCTGCAGCAGGTATCCTCTCCATATAGGACTCCTTCCTATATGCAGTATACTCCTAATCGCATTAGGAATACCCATGTCAATCCCTTAATTCTTGGGATTGCTCCTTATCACATAAGGAACCTGATTTAGAATCTTCTGGAATGTCTCACCGCCCTATACTCTTAAGGCGGTGCCGCGCTTCCACGTAGCTCGGTATGACTCGTACAAACCTCATCCCACTCGTGCCGAGCTGCAACGGGTTGAACCATGTATTCCAGAGTGCTACCCTAACTGTATTAATAGCTTAACTAGCTTGATCATCCCTTTGGTCATATTGCCGAGCTAGTATATCATCAAATGGTACTTGATTTATTACCTTTGACCCTACTCATGGTCATCTCAGCTCGGCATAGGGTTAGGAAGCCCCTATACAATGGTGCCGAGCTAATTACCCTCACGTGGTGGTGAATTATGGCATATGTCCTACCTTTTCCAATGGTGTTTCAAGCAATATTCGTTGCTTAAGCCACTGCTTTTTACTTAGCAACGTTTTTGCAATTTTCGTTGCAAGTTTGACAATGTTCAAGCAATGTTCGTTACTTACTGTTCCAAGTTTCTTCGTACTTGGCAATGTTCGTTACTTACTGTTCCAAGTTTCTTCGTACTTGGCAATGTTCGATCAATATTCGTTGCTTGCCTCCAAGTTTCTTCGTACTTGGGAAAGTTCAAGCAATATTCGTTGCCTGCCTCCAAGTTTCTTTGTACTTGGGAAAGTTCAAGCAATATTCGTTGCTTGCCTCCAAGTTTCTTCGTACTTGGGAAAGTTCAAGCAATATTCGTTGCCTGCCTCCAAGTTTCTTTGTACTTGGGAATGTTCAAGCAATATTCGTTGCTTATTGCCTAAGTTTTTTCAGACTTAGCAAATATCAGGCAATTTTCGCTGCTTATTGCCCAAGTATTTTCGTGCTTGGCAATTTTTAAGCGATATTCGTTGCTTAAGCCAAAGTTTCTTTGTACTTGGCTTCCTTCAAGCAGTACTCGTTGTTTAAGCCAAAGTTTTCTTCATACTTGGCTCACTCGTAATTAGACCAAGCTTAAAAAATGATAAAAAATATCTTTTTGTGAACAAGATGGAATTTTATTCATAACTCCATCACAAAGCAATTCGTAGCTGAATGAGAACAATAAGCAATATCTTCTATGGAACTCCTTTCATAATTCCACTATAGCAACTCGTATCTAATAATCAAAATATAAACTGCAAAAAGTAATTCTTTACTTATCTGTATATTCCATGGCATTGGCACTGATTTCCATCCAATTTCTTTTAGGCAATAGGCTTCAATCCAAGCTATCTCTGTAATTTTGCATGGCCTTTCGTGTTCGGGAGAAGCTTCCCATTTGTGGGATTTTCTTGAGTTTGCTCACACTTGACTAATTTTGTTCAACCAAACTTCAAAAAGCCTTAGCTTTTATTTGGATGAGTCTATTCGTACTCATCTATGTAAATCCGAATTTACTTCTCCTTAAATACTTCGGAACTTCTTCGCACTTAGTCACAAGTATACTCATACTCAAATTTACAAGCCTAAGTATATTCGTACTTAGCCTTTTTCCAAGTTTAATCATACTTAGAATTTATCGAGTTTGAGCAATTCGTAGCTCAGGCCCAAGTATTCGTACTTGTCCTAAAAAATTTCAAGCATGGGGTACATACATTTACTGCTCCCCAATATGGAATTAAAATTCCTCGTTTTTGGTTCCATATTCAAATCAATCAAGTGTTTCAAACATGCAACAGAAATTTTTCTCGTAATTTCCTTTAATCAAATCAAAAACTAAAATGCAAAATCATATAAAATGCAAAACTTTATTCATATCTCTTACTAGCACAAAACATGAAACTTTACACGTAGTTCATGCATACCACACAAGTTCTTATCATTAAAAACTTGGAACCTTTCACATGGCCCATAAAGGAAATCGGAGGACAGTATTCATAGCTCTTACTAAAAAATAAAATATGCGTAATTTCTCAGCACTACTCATTGCTACAACATAAGTTTATTCGTACTTTCGCAAAACGCCTAAGTTTTCTCATACTCGAGCAAATAGCTCAAGTTTGTTTGCGCTTGTCTAGCCTTCTAGCATTATTCATTGCCATAAGCCTTTTAGCATTATTCATTGCTATTGGCCTAAATGTATTCAGACTTAGCACATAAGTTTTTTCATACTTTAATAGGATTCCAATTATTGTTCATTATTGTGGCCTAAGTTTATTCATACTTAGCCAGATTTTCAAGTTTACTCTTACTTTCGTTAACAATATCTGCTCCCCTATATGGAGACAAGGAGCTTTTGGCCCATATTTAGCAAACAGATACTAGATATAATTTCATTCAAGTCAACTCAGAATTTTATTCTACTAAGCAATTACTAGTTTCATCAAAGTAGCCGAACACCCATCGATGCATCTCCCTGTTGTACCTTTTAACTACTCCTGGTAAGGTGCAAGTTTTACCAGTAGTTTCTCTATTTCCCGACTTTTTGGTGTCGAGCCATAGTTTCAGCGCTTCACTATTTTTTCATGAGCTGAGCGACTTTCTTCAAAGTCTCTTTCTTTGTCTCTGAGACTTTTTTCGTAGTCCCAAACACTTTTAGTTGTGGACTTTGATCCATCTCTAGAAGCAACAAGCAAAATAAACTAAAACAGAAGATATATTTGAGACAGTTCTGACCTTTTTATTTTATTTATCCGTTCCAGCTGTGGCCTCCGGTCTTGAAGCTGAACTTGTGGTTTTTGTCGCGATGTGGGTGCTGTAGCGCGTGGTCCTCTTCTCAAGAACCTTGACCCCCTTTCTATATGCAACTTCTGATTGCTGTTTGACATGTAAAAGATAGTTGCTTCGCTAAATTTTAATTGGTCCTCCCGTGGGCTCGCCATAACAGGTGCGTTCCATTGCTGGACGACATCCTTTCAAATATTTTGATCTCTTGTCCGCGATTACTCGTTCGCAAAGCAAGATATGTAAAGCTATGTTTCTTCTGCTCAAAACTTTTTTCATAATCTTGAACTCTCCCATCATTTGATCTTGATGCACCCTCCTATCTTATGAGGGAAACCTAGTTTAGTCGGCTCTTCCGCGATTCCCTAGTTGATTCCTGCTGCTCTCCCATGACTGCCGAGCAGCCGCGATCCCCTAACAGATTCATACTGCTCTCTGGGATTGCCTAGCAGATTTTGACTGCTCTCCCATGATGGCCGAGCTGATTCGGACTGCTCTCCCGTGATCCCCTAGCAGATTCGTTCTGCTCTCCGGGATTGCCTAGCTAATTTCGACTGCTCTCCCATGATTGCCGAGCTGATTCGGACTGCTCTCTCGTGATCCCCTAGCAGATTCGTACTGCTCTCCGGGATTGCCTAGCAGATTCTGACTGCTCTCCCATGATGGCCGAGCTGATTCGGACTGCTCTCCCGTGATCCCCTAGCAGATTCGTTCTGCTCTCCGGGATTGCCTAGCTGATTTCGACTGCTCTCCCATGATTGCCGAGCTGATTCGGACTGCTCTCTCGTGATCCCCTAGCAGATTCGTACTGCTCTCCGGGATTGCCTAGCAGACTCAGACTGCTCTACAATCTTTCCTTCATGTTTCTAGGGTTTTCTCCTTACTTATCACATGATTCGCTAATATGTATCCTGCGTTGCTTTCTTCGTAGCATTAAATACAGACGGCCTTTTTTCTCTCTATTGTCACCTTCACGTGGTGGGTTTTTGCTTTGACTGTGGGGAGTCATGAAATACCAGGCGTATTTTCCAAAATTTTGGAATCTCAGGGATACGCCTTATGTCGAATTTCTTGGCAGTGGGTTTCTTTCGTGGTGCTTCCGAAACTGCAGGAGTTTTATCTACTTTTGCACTCTTTCTCGTAGTGTGCGCAGGGGTGTTTTCTACATCGTCCTCCACCTCCTTACGTCGTGGAATGCGTAGAACATGTTCTGAGGCCACCATTGTTGAGTGATTTTTTCTAGGAAAAAGCTTCTCGTACCGTTTCCCACAGACGGCGCCAATTGTAGAGGGAAAAAATCTGGGTATGCTATTTCCTCGCCTCTATGAGATCAACAATATGCACTCTTCGCCGGAACCCTAGCACTGCAAGACAACAAACAGTTAGAGCACCTTTGCCTCTCGTCGGCAAAGGCCCTCCGATGCTTAAGTCAGTATCACGTACTAGGAGGAAACCATAAAACACATAAAGCATGTAAACACGAATTACAGCGTACCTTTCTTCATGGGTATTGCTTCTTATTTATAGATGCAAGGTGCTTGTTGTCTAGAGACCCTATTCACATTAGGAGTCCTTTCCTATACGGGACTTGTTCCATATAGAAACACAATCTTTATTCTACAAGGATTTCTTTCCACGTTAGGAATCCTTGTCATTATCGGAATCCTCTTTACATTAGGATTTACCCCTTATCACGTAAGAGGCTATTCTAGATCCTTCCAGAACGACCCACCACCTTATCTCGTAGGCGGTGAGCTCGACAATATACTTGCCTATCCGTATATGATGTTGCCGACCAGATACCTTGCTCGGCAATGACCTCGTGCACCATCTCATGGTGCTGCCACCATCTCATGGTGCTATCCTGTCTGCACACTTGGCCTATCCTGCTTGGCCATAACCTGGGGCACCACCATGTGGTCCCCCGAACTGAGCCACCCTCATGTGGTGTCCAGGCTAAGCACGTGGTTCGTACGTACTTAAGTATTTTCCTATGTAATTGGATTTTACCCTCTCCATTCGTCTCCTGAATTTCAATCATATTCTTCTGATAATCCTGGATGAGAGATGGCAGGACAGCTTTAAATTGCCTTAATTGATCTTGAGGCACATCTGGGATACCCTCAGAAGAGGTGAGAACTTCCAAAGCACCTTTCAACTTGGTGAGAATCTCAGGCTGGATCATGGTTTCAAAGTTGAAGCTCAAGGCTGCCTTTAGAGCATCTTTCGCCTTGGATACTTCTTCCACAGAAGGACTCTTTTGAATACTCTCAGAAGATGTTGCTGATGAAGACACTTGGCTACTGCTTGTCCCTCTCTTCAATTTCTCTTTCAGACGATTGAGGATCTCCCGAGTGTCTATTTTGACCTTGCTCGACACAGCAGTGGAGCGAGTAGGGGAAGCCAGACTAGAGTCCTTGGAGAAGGCCTGTCAACAAAGTTTTATCAGGTCAGAAGCATTCCATATATATCTTGGTATTAAAATGCCATGATTACTTACAGGGATGGCAGAGCTCTGTGATAAGTTTCCTGTTGGATCAACGATAGTGACTTCAACTGGGACAGAAGCTGGGACGTTCTCTTTAGAAGAAACCCCAATGTCAGAAGAAGCTGCATCAGTGCTCTTCTGCTCAGCCAAAGTCTTTGGCGCTGAGTCAGAGATGGTTTTATCGCCTGTCTCATCAGATTGCTCTTGCTGTTGGAGTTTCTTCCTTTTCAACCTCTTGCTATCCACAGCCTGAAGAAATGATATGATCAGTTATACTCAGAGAAGTAGAAGGAGGAGATTGGGAAATTCCAATACCTCCTCTAATGAAGCAAAGATAGGCGCATCTTCTGTCCTAGTAGTGGATCGGGTTCTTTTGGATCTAAAAACAAAAGTCTCCTGGAAAGAAGAGCTGCTGTCAATAGGAGCCCAACCAGAAACAATAAATGGCAAGAAGAAGTAAAAGCTTTACCTTTGTCAATCGCCGTTTTGGCTTCTGGGGTGGAGCTTTCTCTGCTTTCGATGCCTCTTCTTCTGTTTCTTCATCATCTTCATCCTCCTCTTCATGATCAGACAATTCCACCAAAGGAGCAGCATCTGACAGAAGAGGCAATAATCAGTAAGCAGATGTTACAAGCAAAAGTACTAGAAGATTTTGCATCAAATTCTAACCTCTTTGGGCGGAATTTATTACCCTAACTATCCCACGCTTATAGAAATCTTCTATTTCCCATTGGGGGGCATCGGTCTTAACGACTGTGACTCTTCTATTTTCTGGGAAAAGTTCATACATGCCTTCATACGCTAGCGTGTCGGCAATAACGAATGAAGTGTCAGGGGTTGGGGGAATAGGTTTCCCAAACGGTTTCTTTAAATCTTCTAAGGTAGGCATGGGATCTCCTGGAGGAGTAGTCTGGAATATTTTCCACCACGCTGCAGCGGCTAAGTCTTTTTGCCTAGCCTCAATCTCAGTCATTCTATTTCTCCTAGCTTCTTCCATGGCTTCAGGGTTACGGGGGTTCCATTTGCATTTAAAGAAGGTCTCAAATCTACGAATGGATTGATAAATTTCGGCATGAGAAGGCGTACCTTTCCTCTTTGATGAAGACTTAGTCTTTGCCTTCTCTGTAGCCTTCGTCTTCTTCACCAACAGTTCCACTTTTGCTTCTTTGGTTATTGGCAATCCTTCTGCCACTGCCATTGGAGAAATTCTCTTCAGTATCAGCTCCAGGGATTCAGAAGATTGGCTAAAGCTAGCCTGCCTCCACCATATGTCCAAAGCCGGAGTCGTCAGAGGAAATTCTGGAAATGGAGCAAGTTTGAATTTGGAGGAGATCAGAGCAGCATTCTTCTCCATAAGTTTCTTGGTGTCATCCAGGGTGAGCAACATCCTCTCATTCAGAGCAGAATTAATAGTTTGATAAGGGGGAATGGGTATGAACTGGGCTAGGCCAAACTGTCTGGCGCACTGGGTGGGGTTGTAATATTCCACCCCACATTTGTTATTTGGCCCACCAGAGCCCATGCCATATGGAAGATCCCTCGCGACCAAGAAGCTGGCCCATATTGCTTTATGGACTGGATCTTCTGGGGATAACTCTGTTGTAGGGGTTTGCAGCCAATCAGAGCAAGTGGAGTTCCTCTCAAACGGCATCCAGAATTCTGGGCGTGGATCTTCTGCAAGGAAGTAAAAGTACTTGAAACAGTCGTCGAATGAATGCTCCTTAGGAACAAGCGACTTAAGGTACAGGCCGCAGAAGACTTTATCCCCTGATTTCTTTCTCTGCTTTTGTTCTGGCGTCTCTTCAGGGGCTAAATCAGAGAAGTAAGACCGCGCCCAAAATTGCAACAACCAAAGAGGACCCGTACAGCCAGAAATCTTGTGGTCCACCAATTCCTTCATACACCTATAGAAGTGGGCAAGAAATATTGGGGCCAAAGCAATCTCCTGACCAACAGAGAGAGCTTTGGCCAAGTCGGTGTAAAACCGGGTGATCTTTAAATGGCTGCTGCAGAAGATAAATTTATTTAGCCAGTAGATTAGGAAGGCAATGTGCTCCATCTCGGAGACTTCAACCTTGGGGTTTGTCACGACATTTTGTTCCAGAAAATAATTAAAGGTAATATCCTTCTTCTTCGGATATTCAAAACTTATCTTAGGAGGCTCTAAAGCGTCATTAGCCTCTATTCCATGGGGACGGAGGCTCGTAATGAATGCCACATCTTGAAGTGTGGGTGTCATCGGTCCACAAGGGAAGTGGAAGGCGTTCGTGCTTGTAGACCAGAAGAATGCAAGAGCACTGATGAGGGCAGTATCAGGGGGTGGCATATCGTAACTCATAAGGATGGCATTATGGATCCCAGCTTTCTTCCAAACGTCTCTTTTCACTTTTTCAACCCTAACTAGCCACTCATTATACTCAGAAGTGGAGGTGACCCACACCTTAAAAGGTCTCGATTTTGCATAGTTTTCCCAATCAGGGGCCCAATCCTTAGTAGATCGGGCCAAAGGAAGAGGAATATCGTGTGGGTAATGTTTGCCCAAATAATCTGGAAGTTCGTCTGAAAAACAAGGCCCTAAGCCATATTTGGGCAATCCAGAAGAGTGTTCGGTTTGGTCAGGTACCTGGAAGAGAATCTCATCACGAATGCCGGGTTTGTGCTCTGCAATCAACTTCTTCATCACGGTGCCTGTGTTGTTCTCATCTTCAACGGAGGCTTGTGCTCGAAGTGTAGCCATGACGAAACTTTTACTGCTACAGTGGCAAGCTTTTGGCTATGGCGGTGAAAAAGGTAAAGGTAGAGAGAGAGAAATTGTTTTTTACTGTGGATCGTATTTGTTCTCTCTCTCTCTCTCTCTTAAATCCTTTTTATAGATACGTATGGAAGGCGTATCTTGAGTATTCCGGAAACATTTCCTAAGCCAATCTAGTTATGCCACGTGTTGGGGTTAAACGGTAACAAGAGCCCTGGACGATTCGGTTTCTTCTAGCCGTTATCCCCTATCAATTAAGGACTCTTGTTTGCATTTATCTCCTGAAACATATTTTTATTAAACTTCATTTTTATAAAAAAAAAATAAAGTTTATGGGGGGCAATGTTTGTACCATAAATTTTAAAATTTACACGTGGCAAAGGAATTGGTTAGAAATTGTTTTAACTTTAATTCGGATTTTAATTAATAGCCGAATTATCTATAATTTAGGAGATAAAGTTTGTTACCTAAATTATAGGAGAGTGGTGGTTATCTAAAACAAGCGGTTAAGGCCGAAATTAACATGTGATTAATTATATTGAGAACATGGTTGGTTATTTTCGGCCAATTAGGGGACACATGTCACACCCTCATGCATTTTCAAGAAGACATGGCGAAATTATAGGAGATCATGGGCGGTTACATTCCAGAAGTTACAAAGGAACTCAGAAGCTATAAATACAAGTCACTGTGCAACATTGCAGGGGTTCCAACACCAACAACGCTCACAGCAGCAAATTAAATTTAGTTTTTATCTCCTAACTCTAGCAGTTAGTCGATCGATCTCTTTTAGCTATGTCTATCTCCTACTTCTTCCCCCTTCCTCTGAACTCTTTTACGCAGTTTTCTTCAAGTGTGGAAGTCCTTTTTCAAGGCCCCACGAACCCTTGTAACTTTAGCTCGAGTTTCTCAATTGCTTGAAAGAAGTTAGTCAGTATATTCAGGCGCTTTTCTACATTTCTCTTGGAGATACATTTCTCCTGGCACGCCCTCGCATCTTCTACACCACCCGGTGTTGGCCACTCCCGTTTCTCCTGTCCCTTGGGGAAATCGGTGGACAACAACTCCCTCCGCCCCTTTTTAAATATCGCCCTTGGAAAACTTATATTTTCTTGAACGTAAAAAATGAAAATAAATTTAAAATTATACAGAGAAATATAATTTTGGGTTTTTTTTTTTTTTTGCCATTCGTTAATCCTAATCTACTCTATCCTAGGGGGACTTGGGGAGGGGGGATGGGTGCTTACGGGAATCGAACCCTGCCCATATGCATGAGAGTATAAGGGAGGCACCAACTGCACTGCACTCCACTTGCAAATTTCGGGGGTTCAAAAATGTGAAAATACACGTATTCCTGTGGTTAACACTTAAAAAGAAGACGGAGGGAGTATATTTTCTCAAGTATTTTAAATCACCAATGACTGAAATGGCATATGTTTGGATCATGCACGTTATGATCTCACAAAATTCTCGGGAAAAGAGGGTGAACAAAAATTTGTTCACCCTCACCAAAAGAGGGTGAACAAAACCCTCACTATCATTGGCTAAGAGGAGTGGTCCCTACCACTCTTAACCCAACTCAAGTTACTTATATGTTTAATTTCAGGAAAACCCCCTAAATTATTGTGCAAGTCTCTAAAACGTACAATAGATTCCTCCATAAAGCACAAAAATGTGAAAAAAAAAGGGTAAATTATAAAATTTTCCTTCCATATGTCACAACCAATTTCTGAAATAGAATTTAAATTGAAGATGATTTTAAGATTGCACCTATCGATGGGTCCCTTTACTAAAAGCAAAGTCCATTCACATGGAAAGGGTCTCCAAAAATATTAATACCAAGAATAGAGCAGTCGTACTATAGTAGATGAGAGTAATTACTCCATGGAGTATTTTCCGGTAGATCTAGACATGGTGGTGGAGCCTACCTTGCAATATTTGACAAATCAATTGCACCTGCTCCTGCTGGTGCCTTTAGAGCAACTCCAACACTACCTCTCCTCTCTAAAATGAGAAGTGGAAGTGACATATTGAGGGGAGATTTTGTAATTTATGTCCTCTTTTCCTCAAAAAATTGTACTGTTTGGAGGGACCCATCCACCTTTTTGTCACATCCACTCCCTAAAAAAAAATTCGGCTCTCTAAAATGCTCTCTATTTAGAGAGCCGAATTTTTTTTTAGGGAGTGGATGTGACAAAAAGGTGGATGGGTCCTTCCAAACAGTACAACTTTTTGAGAAAAAGAGGACATAAATTACAAAATTTCTCCTCAATATGTCACTTCCACTCTTCATTTTAGAGAGGAGAGGTCGTGTTAGAGTTGCTCTAAGGAGAAGTCCATCCACATGGTAGGGTGTATCAAGAATATAGTAGTCGTATTGTAGTAGATGAGAGCAATTATTACGTGGAGTAATTTTTCAGTAGATCTCGTACTATAGTAGATGAGAGTAATTATTACGTGGAGTAAGTTTTCAGTAGATCAAGACATGGTGGTTGAGAGTACTAGATCTCGTACTATAGTTGATGAGAGTAATTATTACGTGGAGTAAGTTTTCAGTAGATCAAGACATGGTGGTTGAGAGTACTAGATCTCGTACTATAGTAGATGAGAGTAATTATTACGTGGAGTAATTATTATCATCATAATTTGAAATTCAACCAAATAATGGGTATGTCTAAAGAAATGATTCTTGTTTTCCTGATTGGTCTGATAGGGTGCTCGCTTTTTTCTTTTAAGCTCCCTCGTTAGGGAACGTGGCAGACTCATAAATTCTATGGGTTTGGAACGAAAAATCGGAGTACTCTAGGAAACTAACTTAAACATTACAGAAAATTTACGTGAGGGGTTTAGAAAAGAGAATTAAGAATTTAGGGGTTTTTCCTAAAATTAAACATATAAGTAACTTGAGTTGGGTTAAGAGTGGTAGGGACCACTCCTCTTAGCCAATGATAGTGAGGGTTTTGTTCACCCTCTTTTGGTGAGGGTGAACAAATTTTTTTCCGTTAATTATTGGTATCCCAAGAATATTACTAAATCAAAGCTTCAACGGTTATGGTATATTAGACCAGTTCTTTTTTTCCAATCGATAGAACATTTTATTCATATTTAAACCACCGCAGAAACATCCAAAGATACTTCCCTACTAATCCAGTACGGAACACTCTCCTGCCAGATTAGAGGGCCATCTAGAGATAGGGCAAACTTGGCTATCGCATTAGCCACCCTATTACAAATACGAGGAACAAAACTAAAAGAACAAGAGACAAATTTATCAGCTAACAATAACGTATCTTTGATGATAACATCCAGGCATGCCTTGATTGGTGAAAAACCTTGAAGCATCTTGATCACCGATTGTGCATCTCCTTCCACCACATAATTATTATCCCAAGAGCAAAGTAGTGAAAACAAAGCAAACCGAATACCTTCAGCCTCAACCAGTGTCATCTTCCATTGTTTAATCCCTCATATAAAATCGCCATACTCATATAGATCAAATGATCAAAACTCAACTCAATTAGTACTTGATCAAATATGAGGTGTCTAAACCTCACTCTCTGCCTTCTTTTTCTTTTGTTTCATGCTTTTTTCTGCTCATCGCAAACTTCTTCTAGCATTACCAATAACGATGCAGTAGTAGTGTTCAATGTGGGTGTGGTTCTTGATTTGGATTCAGTAGTAGGTCGTGTGGGACTGAGCTGTTTGTCAATGGCTGTCTCCGACTTCTATTCCCTTCACACAAACTACAATACCAGGCTCTCTCTCCATTTCAGGGACTCAAAAGGCCAAGTCATTGATGCTGCTACTGCCGGTATCTTTCTTAATCCTGGCCTTTTTAAAAATATGCGATTGGTATTCCTTGTAAAACTGTAAGCTATTTTACTGAAAGGTGTTTAGAATTTAGTATGGCGGCTTGGCATTTTAAATGCCATTCAGAATTTAGTGTTCTCATTCAAAATAAAAGCAGTCTCACTAGCATAGCATTGACGACACTTTTCTGGGAAAAGTTTCGAGTCAAGAAAAGCCTAACTTTTTGTCATAAGTTATGGTCTTACATTTCTGGAGGAAATTTGGAAAACGAATTGATACCACTGAATAGAACAAACAAACTATATCTGTTGGTTCAATAAAGTCTCAACTTTTTTCGTAAGTTAAGGTCTTAGATTTCTGGAGGAAATTTGGAAAACGAATTCATATTTATCCAAAATGAAATTTTGCATGAAATTTGAGCCCATATCATGTTGGTTGCTTTGTTTGGTTATCTTATGGAGGCGAATTACTGTAGTTGTTTTCCCCGTCATGCATTAGCCTTCCTATAAATTATGCGAAGTAGCAGTTAATCATTCCCTTCAATCTCAACACTTTTCCTTGTGTAAATGCAGCGCTTGATTTGTTGAAAGATGTAGAGGTGGATGCAATAGTTGGCCCCCAAAACTCAGCACAAACCAATTTTATTATGGATCTAGGAAACAGATCTCATGTTCCTATCATATCTTTCTCTGCAACTACCCCTTCCATGCTTTCCCAAACTCCTTATTTCATCCAAACAGCCCTCAGCGATGACGCTCAAGTTGGGGCCATTTCCTCTATTATAGAAGCCTTCCAATGGAGACAAGTCACCGTTATATACGAAGACACAGATTACGGAAATGGACTCATGCCATCTTTGTGTACTGCGTTTCAGGATATCAATGCTCAAATTGCCTATAGAAGTCAAATTCCTCTCTCTGCGACTGATGATTTTATAGTTAAGGAGCTAAACAAGATGATTACTATGCAAACTAGGGTGTTTGTGGTGCATATGTCACTCTCTCTAGGGACTAGACTGTTTTTGAAAGCCAAGGAAATAGGAATGTTGAGTGAGGGCTACGTTTGGATCATTACAGATGGGCTAATGGATTTGATTTGCTATATGGATTCCCCTGTGATAGAGGCAATGCAAGGAGTTTTGGGGGTAAGGCCTCGGATTCCTGGGTCGAAAAAACTTGATTCCTTCGAAGTCAGGTGGAGAAGAAAGTTCCTCCTGGATAATCCTGCTGCCAAACAGGCTGAGATAAGCATTTTTGGGCTATGGGCATATGACACTGTTTGGGCACTGGCTTTGGCAGCAGAGAAAGTTGGAGTTAAGGAGCGAGTCATCAATCTGGATAACAATATAACTAATGTGACAAACATCTTTGGCTTTGGAATCTCCCAAATAGGTCCTAAACTTCTCAAAGCAATGTTGGAGACTAAATTTGTAGGCTTGAGTGGAGAGTTTGATATTGTTAATGGGCGATTAAGGCCATCAGCATTCCAAATAATGAATATGATTGGAAAAGGGAAGAGAGAGGTTGGAATCTGGAAACAATCTCGAGGAATTTCAAGGGGATTCCACACGAATGAAACAGATTCCTCCTTGAATCCAAGGGAAAGTTTCCGGGGAATTGTGTGGCCAGGAGAAACAACATTTGTGCCGAAAGGTTGGGAAATTAGGAAGCTTAGAATTGCAGTTCCTGTAAAACATGGTTTCACTGAATTTGTGAAAGTTGAAATAGATCCTCTTACCAATGCAACAAAAGCCAGTGGAATCTCCATCGATATTTTCGACTCTGTAATACGAGAATTACCGTATGCGTTGCCCTATGAATATCATCCCTTCGAGATTACGGATGATAGTGCTGAGCCTGGGAGTTATTATAATGATCTCATACATCAAGTTTATCTGCAGGTTAGTTACGCAGAATGTCTAATCTGCAATTTTTTTTAATCCTGTTATTTTCAATCTAAAAAGCTAGCGGTATAGTGGATAATAATTACCATAGGAATAGCTATATGCACAAATAAAAGTTACCACAATCTAGATAGGGTAGTTTGACGCACACAACTGACTGATCACAATCTGTGGCCATCTGATTGTGTAGATAGAGAGAATATGATTGTTTATAAGCCTTCGGTAACAAGATAAAGCATCATCGCTTGAATTTGTGATTTACGATTTTTCATTGGCACATCATTATCGTGTTAATTTCAGTAATTTCTACAAATCATTTCTTGGACAAATTCGTTATTTGATTTTTATGATTTTTCATCCTTCAAAATATGAGTTTTTTCATGCGGAATTGAACTAACAAGGAAATTTGGATCTCTCTCTCTCTCTCTCTCTCTCTCTCTCTCTCTCTCTCTCTCTCTGTGGTGGAGCTAGAAAGACTATGATGCTGCAGTAGGGGACATCACAATCACAGCAAACAGATCGTCTTATGTGGATTTCGCATTGCCATTTGCAGAAGGCGGGGTTTCAATGATAGTTCCAATTAAATACAAGGACACTGACAGCATATGGACCTTCTTGAAGCCCATGAATATGCAGTTGTGGCTAACAAGCATAGCCTTCTTCATCCTCACTGGATATGCTGTTTGGGTTCTAGAACACCGGATTGATTCTGCATTTAGTGGAAAACTTTCCCATCATGTTGGCTTGATCCTCTGGTTCCCTTTGTCAGGTATATTTCGCAAACATAAACTGGTTTTAACTGCAGTCATATTCCCGTTTATAAGCTATGGGAAATGATGTTACAAAGACCACATTTAGTATCACATTTCAATACTCTGATATTCCATCATAACAAGCAGTCGAGCACTGCCACATCCTCTTGTGGTCCCATGTACATTTTATGAAGAGTTTGAACACAACAACAAATGCAATTTTATTAATTACAAGCACTTTTATACTATACTTGTGTACTCAACGACACACACTATCACTCACAAATGATGACTCTCTCACACACAAGAGCTAGTACACAACTCACTCTAGGAAACTCTCTTTGACACTAACTCTCTTTTAAGGACTTTGGACACCTAACACATGGACTCTCACTCTCTCAGAGTCTCTCTTTCTTGCTCTTTGCTTGGGCTCTCTTTCTTACTTTTTCACTCACATATGGAGACCTTATCCCTATTTATAGGGACCAATGGATAGTTCTCGAAGCACACATCCCTCCATACTTCTAGATGCTTCCAGAGAAGCCCATAAATTTCTATTATATTCCGGAATATTCTTGTACCATGCAGAAAGTTCTAGCGCAGTCTAGATGTAAACTCAAGAGAGTTGGTGATGATCTTTACATTTTGTTGGTCTGTGTTAGGTGTCGCATCAGATGGTACCGAAACAGTGGTAACCAAAACCAACTTTGAGTTGTCTCAAAGTTTATGTAATATACAAGTTGGTTTTAACTCCTATCACAATTAATCCAGAGGTCATGTGCCCTTAATAATCTGTCCCCCTATCCTAATAACTCCGCGACAAATTTTGGTGGCAATCTTAATATAAACGAATTTCGAGATACATCATATAGTTAAGAACGCAATAGGAAGATGGAGGCATTTTTTAATACAAAAAATTGCCCTCAAAAGTGTTTTTTCCCCTTTCCTGAAGTTGTCTTGTCTGAGCAACACTTCACTTAGTTTACTATAAAACTCATGGAAGTATTGTTTTGAAATTACGAACTTTAATCATTCAGTTGATTAAGTAACCCAAATTTGAGAGTTGAGTTAAAAACCTCAAAGGATTGCGAAACACATTCCCAAAATCGCTGTCCTTGGTGGGAAAAAAAAGAACTCCTTCCTATTCTCCCATTTTATGGGGACCTCATGTTTGCTTTGTAGGAGTGACAGTCAAGAGCTACTTGGCTAAGTTGGTACTGGCGGTATGGTTGTTTGTGGTGCTCATATTGAGTTCTAGCTATACTGCTAGCCTGTCATCAAGATTTACGGTGCAAAGTCTTCAACCAACCGTGACTGACGTGAATCAACTTATCAAAAATGGGGACTACGTTGGGCACCAATATGGCTCTTTCATTGCTGATATCTTGACGGGAATGGGATTTCAACAATCTCAACTCAAGCCACAAAATACTCGAGAAGAATGCAATGAAGCTTTATTAAAAGGGAGCAAAAATGGTGGGATATCAGCCTTTTTCCACTCGGCGGGTCCTGCTACGCTTTTCCTTTCCCAGTACTGTGGTAAATATACGGCAGTCAGCCCCATCTACCGAACCCAGGGATATGGTTTTGTAAGTTTTTCCTCTTTCCCAAGACACATTACCAAATTGTTTTTCCTGGTGCAGTGTACATATGCTCTTTCAGCATGTAATTATAATCAGTTTCTTAATCTCATCTGAATTCAGTAGTTGTTGGCATTGCATGACTTCATCACATGTAACCCCAAGGGGTTAACCTCATGGTCTTGGCCTAAGACTTTGAGATTTGTTCCCTCCAAAGGTCTGAGGTTCGATTCTCCTCTTCAGCAATTCTGGGGGCCACCTTACCACACGTGTATGCGTGTGAAAGAGCTGTGGGAGGGACTGTAGGGAATAGGAATTGGTCCAAGGTATGGGCAAGCGACCAGAGACACCCTGCATTACCCAAAACGAAAAAAAATTGACTTCATCACATGTACATGAAGTACACAGATTGAATCCCCATTCTCACATTACGGTCTCTTGTCTCAACTCCTGTTGTCCTTTGCAGATCGTGTGTCTGTCACGAAAATCCCAGGGTCATTTGGTTGAGATATGTGGATAGAAATATTGAGAGGGTGAGATATGTGGATAGAAGTATTGAGAGGGTACATCGTGCTCCTGTGGGAGGAGATAGGATAAGGTTTTCAAGACAAACGATCACATCCCCAATGTTTTGATACTTCACGCTTCATGTTCTCGGGAAAGTACTAACACTTTCTATCCTTTCCACACGATGTAGCTTAACTTGTGAGCGTGCAAGGCCCAAAATTTGCAGATTTGCAGCACCCCCTGTGCACGAGGTTCGCAACGCACGCGAGTTTAAATGGTTTCCGAACCGGGTTTCCCTAAATTGGCCCATTATTCCGAGTGCGCGAGACCTCCCATGGGTCATGCCACATTCATAAGCCCACTAAAGAGAGATGTTATATAAAGGCTTTGAAGTTCTTGTTACTAAGCAATGCTGGACAATAGGTTTCAAACCCATGTTTTTAGAAATACATATCCCAACACTCGCTACCAATCCTCTTTGGGCAATAACATGTATCGAAGGAGAATGGTTCTAGGTAATCGATCCCGTTGCCTACAAATATTGGCTACTTAGAGACAGGTCATGACCATAGTCTCATATGTTGATGCATACGTAGAGATATTTAGTGGGATAAATCACCTTATTTGAATTTTTATGAACAGGTTTTTCCCAAGGGGTCTCCTTTAGTTGCTGATGTATCCCGTGCAGTTGTCACAGTAATGGAAGGTAAGAAGTTTGCAGACCTATCACAAAGCAAATGTACAATTTCAGATAGTAACTCTATCAACTCAACCAGCCTAACCCTCCAAAGCTTCCGAGGCGTCTTCATGTTTACTGGATGTGTCACAGTTTTATGCCTTCTTGTGTACTTGGCCAAATACACTTATGACAACAAAGATCACCCAGAAGAAAGTAACTCAGAAAAAGTTTTGGAGCTTAATGATGTTGGGGACTCATCACTCTTTACTGATAACCCTCTCAGAAATTCTAGCTCCATTGTGTAGAGTAGTGTTGTATTTTATGTTTTCTTTGAGAGGTTTTATGTAATTTCATAGTTCTTGTACCCTGATATAAATACTACAACTTTCCTGGATGGCTGGAATTTTTACACCCATTACGTTATTTTCACAGCTTCTCCTCGTAAGTTGTTCTTGATTTTACACATTGGAATGGCTTCGACACCGTCAAAAGAGGAATTGGATGATGCCACTGATGAGGGTGTGGATCCTAACTCAGAAGAAATGGTTGTAGTACACATTCCCATTCAATCACATTTCTGAAATCAACAAGCATCTTTTAATGCTTGAAATTGACAAAATGGAGAAACAAGCCATTTGTGGTCTTCCATTTTCCATGTTGATTTTGTCTAACGATTTTGGTTATCAGCAAATTGCCTTAGAAATACATAGCAAATATTGAAGACTAAGTGCACTTTGGTGTATAGAGCTACCTTGTTTAATTTGATCTAAATCTTTTGATTATGACGAGCAAGTTTTGATGTGGAAACAACCCCAATGAAATACAGGTGGGTTTGATCCAACCCTCTTCTTTTGGCCTTTTTTTTTTTTTCTTTTCTTTTTCTTTCTTAATCTTACTGAATTTTGGTTTGCCTACAAAACTCAATTTTACATACTTATGGGATCCACCACATGTGCTAGAGGCATGTCCGTTAGATGTACAACTTATATCACATTGTCATGGGATTGCATAGTGCATACAAAACCATTTGTTATAGGCTCAATATGCCTTGGGGCTGTTTTCGTGCGTTTCTTTCATAATCCGTTTGATAGACTAAATTACATATGAAATTGAATTATAAATACGCAAGGTCTTTATTTTCAGCATTTGATGCATGACAAATTACGGATGGATTACATATTTTTGTTGGGTAACCAATCCTTTCTTAATTTATATTCATGTGCAATGACAATTAACCAAAGGTCTAGTTTCATGATGGGTTGCGACATTTTTCCATGACGAGAACAATTCAATCGGAAAATATGAGAGACGGAAAATGATTGTATTAGATTGATTACTACACTAGACTAGAGGGAGCCTAACGAAGAAAATCATCCTAATTTTCTACGGAATTAAATTATCCTAAGTACAATCAAATCTCAGTGACTCACGATATTATCATGAAATTCTTTTCTACATATAATTATTCTAACAGATTCACAAACTTAAAATTATTATGATAGATTGTCAAAACCCCCAGTTATTACTATACATTTATGGGTGTTTTGCCTAAATAAGCCATTTGGCTTATTTTTTGTCTTTATTCAAAAAAAATTCGCATTTGTTAGTTTCATGTCAAATTTTTATTAGTTTTGAACACTATAAATTATGGTAGGAATATACAAATTAAAGGTGCACCATTTTAATTTAGAGGGGCTTACCCTAGGCTTGTCCCCAAAGTAGGGTCCTTTTTTTTTTAATATATTTATATATATTTTGATCCGGGTAATATATTGGATTGCCACTTTCCTCACTTACTTTTTTACTTCAAATTTTTATTTATTTATTTTGGGTTCCCTTTGAGCCAACTTTGTAGTGTCTTTTTGGCATCACCTTTTTAGTTGTTTTCTCTTAATTTTTTACTACATATTAGAATGAGGGTACAAAAAGTACACTTTTGTGGGTTCTACTTGTACAAAAAAGTACACTTTAAAAGTACACTTGTACGCTAAAGTACACTTAAAGATGTACTTTAAAGTACAAGTATAGTTTTAAATTGTACTTTTTTGTACTCTTAACGGGTGCACTATGGCACCCGTTAGCATTTCCCTATTAGAATAAATAAAAATTTCACACGTCTTTAGTTTTCTTAAAAAAAGTTCGTAATGGACGATCAAATGATACTACAAAACTGTCATAATTTAAAATAAAAAAAACATATTAATAATAAAGATATTCTCTTTTAAAATAGCCAAAAAGCTAGGTAATGCTTAGACAGAGTTTTCACTATCATTTATTAGTTTTCGTATTTTTATCAGTTGTCTACATTTTTTTTTTATCATTCGTCATTCCTAATCTATTACAGGAGAGGGGGGGAATGAGACTCGATCCCGGAATGCAGAGTGTGACATCCAAGAACTCTACCTAATGAGCTAGCACCACTTACCAGTTGTGTACATTATAAAGACAAATTATTCTCCTAACATAAATAGCAAAAAAAAAATTCATTTAACGGAAACTATATATATCCATTTTTTACTGCACGGTATTTTAGTGGGAACTCACCGTTTATTCTCAATAAAAAAAATACTCCATCCGTCTCATTTTAAGTGGTCACTTTCACTTTTTGACTTTATTTTTAAATTGTCTATAACTTTCAATCAATAATGTAGTAGTATATATATTTTTTAAAAATCGTATTTTATAATGTATTATATTGCATGTTTTTCTATATTATAGATTAAGAATTATAAACAACTTTTGAACACAACTGAAATACAACAATGATACATGTACAACAAAAGTCTCCAACACACTCATATTGTGTGTGAATACCATACACATTTCACACTCTAGCGTGTATGGGCTTCTCACACCATGTGAGTGTGTTGGAGACTTGTTGAAGTTAGTTACTGTACACTTATCATTTTTGAGCGGACAATGTTCCCTCCTTCCCCCATCATCTCTGTCCAACTGCCCCCTACGCAGCCACCACACCGATAATTAGTTCGAACGTTACTGAGATCCTCTATTCCAATATAAATATTAGTGATGATTGTAGCCTGTGTAAGTAGCGGGGGTGAGGAATCTCACCATCATATATTCCTTTCTTTGATTGCCCATTTTCGAGAGAAGTTTGGCTGGGGTTATGTACTAGGAATAGAGAATTGTTATCAGAGACTTCCTTAGTTGTAGTCGATTGGTGAATCGGCTGGCTTCTCACAAGAACATGGAGCTGTGTACACTCATTGGGGAACCGAATGCCAGCCCAGCCCAGCCCAGCCCAGATATGTAATCCAACCTAGCTCTAATCTAGTTTTTTGAACTGCTTTTTTTTTTTTTTTTGAACTGCTAGCTCTAATCTAGTTAGTACGTTTTGATTGTTTCCACTGTTTGTTGAGGAAAATTTGTTGTCTTTTCTATTTTTTGTTGATATTACAATAATAAAGACCAAAAATTAAAATTACAATGGACAAATTCACAGGCTGAGGCACTGAAATCTCATAAGAAGATTCAATCCCTCTGCGGTAATAAACCGGTGCAATAGAAAATCCCTGACTTGTCCCCTCCAGGAGACAACAGCCCGATAATTTATCGTGTGGTTCGAACCTACTCTGCACAAGTAGGAGAACCCAAAGCTCCACCAAATAAATACCCTTACACTTTGCCCAAAACACTACTTATGAAATATGGTGAGTAGTTAAAAGAGTAGAAAAGGAAAACCTAAGAACTTGAAAGGCTTTTGCTAGAAAAACTTACACGTAAAGTTCCAAACATGTGAGATATATATACCAAGAGATGCATGCATAGGCAGTGTGAAAAATGAACTTAATTTCCAACCAAGACTTGACTAAATGAAATCAACCAAACTCCATAGAGAAAACATTATTTCCACCGCCGGCGGAAACAAATGTTTCCTCCAAATCAATTACAGCGGTCCGTGTGATTGTGTAATCAATGTAATTGTGTAGTACTTAACCACACGGAGTGCTGTGATTGATTTGGAGGAAACATTTGTTTCCACCGCCGGCGGAAATAACTCTCTCTCAACTCCATAATGCAAACTTGTCCAAAACGTAATTGAAGTTTTTCCACAAGCAAATTAATGCCTTATTAATGCTATTGTCCTTTGTCTTGACAAAATGGTAAGGTCTACAAATGGGAAACTTCCACGTAAATCGCACAAGGATTCTAAGCCAAGCACTAATGATGTAACCTTCCAAGAATATCACAAAAAACCAACACTGTTTGTTAAGGTTAATTGTATTTCTGGCCTTGCTTCTATGTTGTTGGTGTAACTGACCTGAGGGTGTTATCTAGCTTGGTATAGGCTAGAGTTCTTGTGTCTGTTTTTTAGACCTTGTTCTTTTTGCTGGTTGGGCTTTATTAAGAATCCTACTTATCAAAAAAAAAAAAAACTTGTGTGTTTACATCTAATTTGGAAAATTGGAGAGGAAAGGAAACTACAAAGAAGTTTGAACCCACAAAGAGGGAATTCAAAACTTTAGAATAGAATTTTCTTCTCATCAGTTAGAAAAGTCCACAGCTTGTTTTCCTTAGAAATTAAGAAGAGAAATTGCTTGGTAAATGTTTGCCGTTGACAGATTAAATGGAGTAACAAGTTCCTCAATAAATCAGAGAGGCCGGTTCAATTATCTAAGTTGAATTTTGTTCAATTATCTAAGTTGAATTTTAAATCTTTGGACGCACACTAAAGAGAGATTATTCTAATTGACTAAGATCGATCATTCCTGGTCTTCTGGCCTTTGATTCTTCAAACAGACTGAAACAAGCATAATGACTTGACTTGAATATTAAATCAAAGCTTAAACAGTTATGGTATACTAAGACTAGTCCAGTTTGACCCGCAGCGTCATATTTTACAGTTCAATCCCTTGTATAAAATCGCCATCTACTCATATAGTAGCTAATCAACTGATATAATATGAGGTGTCTTAATCTCACTCTCTGCCTTCTTTTTCTTTTGTTTCATGCTTTATTCTGCTCATCGCAAACTTCTTCTAGAATTACCAATAATGATACAATAGTAGAGTTCAATGTGGGTGTGGTTCTTGATTTGGACTCACTAGTTGGTCGTGTGGGACTGAGCTGTTTGTCAATGGCTGTCTCCGACTTCTATTCCCTTCACACAAACTACAATACCAGGCTCTCTCTCCATTTCAGGGACTCAAAAGGCCAAGTCATTGATGCTGCTGCTGCCGGTATCTTTTTTAATCCTGGCCTTTTCAAAAATATGCGACTGGTATTCTTTGTAAAACTGTAAGCTAAGCAATATTTTACTGAAAGTTGTTTAAACTTTAGTATGGCAGCTTGGTATCTTAAATGCCATTCAAAATTTAGCGTTACCCATTCAAAATAAATGCAGTCCCACTAGTATAGCATTGACAACACTTTTCTGGAAAAATTCCGAGTCAAGAAAGCCTAACTTTTTGTCGTAAGTTATGGTCTTAGATTTCTGGAGGGAAATTTGGAAAATGAACTCATACCACTGAATAGAACAAACAAACTATATCTGTTGGTTGAAAAAAGTCTTTAACTTTTTGTCATAAGTTATGATCTTAGATTTCTGGACGGAAATTTGGAAAATGATTTCATATTTGTCCAATATGAAGTTCTGCGTGAAAATTGAGCCTATATCATGTTGGTTGCTTTGTTTGGTTATCTTATGGAGGTGAACTACTGTAGTTGTTTTCCCCGTCATGCATTAGCCTTCCTATAAATTATGAGTAGCAGCAGTTAATCATTACCTTCAATCTCAAACTTTTCCTTGTGTAAATGCAGCTCTTGATTTGTTGAAAGATGTAGAGGTGGAGGCAATAGTTGGCCCCCAAAACTCAGCACAAGCCAATTTTATTATGGATCTAGGAAACAGATTTCATGTTCCTATCATTTCTTTCTCTGCAACCAGCCCTTCCCTGCTTTCCGAAACTCCTTATTTCATCCAAACAGCCCTCAGCGATGACGCTCAAGTTGGGGCCATTTCCTCCATTATCAAAGCATTCCAGTGGAGACAAGTCACCATTATATATGAAGACACAGACTACGGAAATGGACTCATGCCATCTTTGTGTACTGCGTTTCAGGATATCAATGCTCAAATTGCCTATAGAAGTCAAATTCCTCTCTCTGCGACTGATGATTTTATACTGAAGGAGCTATACAAGATGATTACTATGCAAAATAGGGTGTTTGTGGTGCATTTGTCACTCTCTCTTGGGACTCGACTCTTTTTGAAAGCCAAGGAGATAGGAATGTTGAGTGAGGGCTACGTTTGGATCATTACGGATGGGCTAATGGATTTGATTTACCATATGGATTCCCCTGTGATAGAGGCAATGCAAGGAGTTTTGGGGGTAAGGCCTCGGATTCCCAAGTCGAAAGAACTTGATTCCTTCAAAATCAGGTGGAGAAGGAAGTTCCTCCTGGATAATCCTGCTGCCAAACAGGCTGAGATAAGCTTTTTTGGGCTACGGGCATACGACACTGTTTGGGCACTAGCTTTGGCAGCAGAGAAAGTTGGAGTTATGGAGCAAGTCATCAATCTGGATAACAATATAACTAATGTGACAAATCTCTTTGGCTTTGGAATCTCCCAAACAGGTCCTAAACTTCTCAGAGCAATGTTGGAGACTAAATTTGTAGGCCTGAGTGGTGAGTTTGATATAGTTAATGGGCGATTAAGGCCATCAGCATTCCAAATACTGAATGTGATTGGAAAAGGGGAGCGAGAGGTTGGAATCTGGACACAATCTCGAGGAATTTCAAGGGGATTCCACACGAATGAAACAGATTCCTCCTTGATTAATCCTAGGGAAAGTTTCCGGGGAATTGTGTGGCCGGGAGAAACAACATTTGTGCCGAAAGGCTGGGAAATTCCAGTGAATGGTAAGAAGCTTAGAATTGCAGTTCCTATGAAACGTGGTTTCACTGAATTTGTCAAAGTGGAAATAGATCCTCTTACCAATGCAACAAAAGTCAGTGGAATCTCCATTGATATATTTGACTCCGTAATGGGAGTGTTACCGTATGCCATGCTCTATGAATATCATCCCTTTGCGATTGACTATAATCATTCCACTTCTATGCTTGGGGGTTCTTATAATGATCTCATATATCAAGTTTCTCTTCAGGTTAGTTACGCAAAATGTCCAATCTGTAATTTTTATTTTTTTTAAAATCCTGTTATTTTCAATCTAAAAAGCTACTGGTATTGTGGCTTGTAATTAACAAAGGAATAGGTATATGTACAATAATAATTTACCACAATGTAGCTAGATAGGGTAGTTTGATGCACACAACCGACTGGTCACAATTTGTGGCCATCTGATTGTGTAGCTAGATAGGGTAGTAATGTGATTGTTTATAAGCCTTTCATTAGAATACAAAGCACTCGTCGCCTAGATGTGTGATTTAAGAATTGTCATTTATCGGGTTAATTTTGTTGATAAATAAGAGAATTCACACAAACAAAACTCAACACAATTTTATTAATCTTTCACAAATACAAAGATACACTACTAACACATCTCACACTATCCCAAAGGAGCTCCCACGTTACTCCTATCTCTCTTTTCTTCGCTTTCTCTTTTCCCACACATTATGCCAGTTGGTTTGATTCCTTGGTCCCTCTCATTTAATCTCACCTACTCTTTTTTCTCTTTGTCCCATTTAATTCCACCGATTATACCCTTCTTCTTTGGTCATCTCACAATTCAATTAGCTGACAAAACCACCTCTTTTCTTGACTGTCCATACCCCATTTCATTACTCTCAACTCTCATTTTGCCACTAAAATCATAAACACAAAAGGCCCACTTAAAAATTAAGCTTATCTCCCATCAAATTTCAGTAATATCTGTATAAAAATTCTAGTAGAAATTTTGCTTATATGTTATGTATGACATACATATCTATAAATCAAGCTTCGCACTGACTAAGAGAGGAATGATGATTCTTACTGGATTCGTCCGACCATCCAAATTTCTTGAACAAGTTGTTATTTGATTTTAAAATATGAGTTTTTTCATGCGGAATTGAACTAACAAGGAAATTTGGATCTCACTCTGTGGTGGAGCTAGAGAGACTATGACGCTGCAGTGGGAGACTTCGGAATCACGGCAAACAGATCGTCTTATGTGGATTTCACATTGCCATTTGCAGAAGGCGGGGTTTCAATGATAGTACCAATTAAATACGAGGACACTAACAGCATATGGACCTTCTTGAAGCCCCTGAATATGAAGCTGTGGCTAACAAGCATAGCCTTCTTCATCTTCACTGGATTTGCTGTTTGGGTTCTCGAGCACCGGATTGATCCTGCATTTAGAGGTCCACCTTCCCACCATGTTGGCTTGATCCTTTGGTTCCCCTTGTCAGGTATATTTCCCAAACATAAACTGGTTTTAACGGCAGTCATATTCCTGTTTATAAGTTATGGGAAATGACGTTACGAAGACCACATTTAGTATTGCATTTCAATACATTTTATTGGTACATGATAGGTGTCGCATCAGATCGTACTGAAACAGCGGTACCCTACCCAAAACCAACTTTGAGTTGTCTCAAAGCTTATGTATGTACAAGTTGGTTTTAATTCCTTTTACAATTAAACAGTGCCCTTAATACTCTGTTCCCCTATCCTAATAACTCCGCTGCAAATTTTGGCGGCAATCTTGATATAAACAAATTTCGAGACACATCATATAGTTGAGAACGCATTAGGAAGATGGAGGCATTTTTTGATACAAAGAATTGCCCTCAAAGCCAAGTGTTTTTTTTCTCTTTCCTGAAGTTGTCTTTTCTATTTAAGCACGACTTCACTTAATTTACTGTAAAACTCATTCAAGTAGTGTTTTGAAATTGTGAACTATAATCTTTCAGTTGGTTAAGTAACCTGAATTTTAGTGTTAAGTTGAAAACCTCAAGGGATTGCGAAACACATTCCCAAAATCGCTGTCATGTTTGCTTTGTAGGAATGAAAGTTAAGAGCAACTTGGCTAGGTTGGTAGTGGCAGTTTGGTTGTTTGTGGTGCTCATATTGAGCTCTAGCTACACTGCTAGCTTGTCATCAAAATTAACGGTGCAAAGTCTTCAGCCTACCGTGACTGACGTGTATCAACTTATCAAAAATGGGGACTATGTTGGGCACCAATATGGCTCTTTCATTGCTGATATCTTGAAGGGAATGGGATTTCAACAATCTCAACTGAAGCCACAAAATACTACAGAAGAATGCAATGAAGCTTTATTAAAAGGGAGCAAAAATGGTGGGATATCAGCCCTTTTCCATTCGACGCCTCATGATAGGATTTTCCTTTCCAAGTACTGTGGTAAATATATGTCAGTCGGCCCCATCTACCGCACGGAGGGGTTTGGTTTTGTAAGTTTTTTCTCTTTCCTATGATACATTGCCAAATTACTTTTCCTTGTGAATTGCACGTATGCTCTTCGAGCATGTAAATTAAAATGAGTTGTTCAATTATCCTCTCCAGCAACTCTTGAGGCCACCTCACCACACGTGTATGTGTTGTTTTTGCTGTGGGAAGGGCTATAGGGAATAGGGATTAGTCCACGGTGCGGACAAGCAGCCTGGGCCACCCTGCATTACCAAAAAAAAAATGACTCCATCACATGTACATGAAGTACACACCTTAAATGCCCATTTATGGTCTATTTGTCTCAACTCTTGTAGTCCTTTGCAGATCGTGTACCTATCCCTGATCCCAGATCGTGCTCCTGTGAGAGGAGATAGGATAAGGTTTTCAA
The DNA here is from genome assembly GCA_963854785.1 of Vaccinium vitis-idaea. Taxonomy (NCBI): domain Eukaryota; kingdom Viridiplantae; phylum Streptophyta; class Magnoliopsida; order Ericales; family Ericaceae; genus Vaccinium; species Vaccinium vitis-idaea. Next base: position 39,252,691 of record OY978225.1, on the reverse strand, counting down.
GACAAACGATCAAATCCCCAATGTTTTGACACTTCACGCTTCATGTTCTTGGGAAAAGTACTGACACTTTCTGTCCTTTTTGCGCAATGCGTGCTCCTGTGAGTGGAGATAGGATAAGGTTTAGTTTCCAAATCAGATTCCCCAAATTGGCTTAGGCTTTGGCCCATTATCCCGAAAGCGCGACACCTCCCATGGGACAAGCCACATTCGTAAGCCCACTAAAGAGTTTTGTAATATAAAGGCTTTGAAGTTCTTGTAACTAAGCAATGTCGGACAAAAAGTTTCAAACCCATGTTTTTAGAAATACATATCCCAACACTCACTATCAATCCTCTTCGGGCTATAACATGTATCACATGAGAATGGTTCTTGGTATTCGATCCCACTGCCTACAAATCATGGCTCCCTGGAGACAGGTGACCATAGTCTCTTATGTTGAGCATAGATCACCTTATTTGAATTTTTATGAACAGGTTTTTCCCAAGGGGTCTCCTTTAGTTGCTGATGTCTCCCGTGCAGTTATCACAGTAATGGAAGGTAAGAAGTATGCAGACCTATCGCGAAGCAAATGTACAATTCCAGATAGCAATTCTATCAACTCAACCAGCCTGACCCTACAAAGCTTCCGAGGTGTCTTCATGTTTACCGGATTTGTCACAGTTTTATGCCTTCTTGTGTACTTAGCAAAATACACTTATGACAACAAAGATCGCCTCAAAATAATGATATCAGATTCAAGCACGACAACTTGGTCAAGGCTTTATGCAATTTGCAGGCACTGGGACCAAAGAGACCTCTCCTCCAATCTTTTTAGAAGGGAAAAAGAAAGTGACCCAGCAAAAGTTTTGGAGCTTAATGATGTTGGGGACTCATCCCTCTTTACTGATACCCCTATCAGAAATTCTAACTCCATTGGAATGGCTTCGACGCCGTCAGGAGAGGAATTGGATGATGCTACTGATGAGGCCGTGTATCCAAACTCAGAAGATATGGTTGTAGTACACCTTCCCGGATAGCTAGCTTGGATTGCGATTCAATCACATTTCTGAAATCATTAAGCATCATTTAATGCTTGCTTGAAAATGACAAAATGGTGAAACAATGCATTTGTGGTCTTCCATTTTCCATGTTGATTTTGTCCAACTAATTTGGTTATCTGCAAATTGCCTCAGCAATACATAGCAAATATTGTAGACTAAGTGCATTTTGGTGTATAGCTACCTTGTTTAATTTGATCTAGATCTTTTGATTATGACGAACAAGTTTTGATGCGGAAACAACCGCAATGAAATACAGGTGATTTTGATCGTACCCTCTTCTTCTGCTTTTTTTCTTTTTCTTAATATTACTGAATTTTGGTTTGCCTACAAAACTTAGTTTTACATACTTACAGGATCCACCACATGTGCGAGGGGCATGTCCGTTAGGTATATGACTTATATCGCATTGTCATGGGATTGCATAGTGCATACAAAACCATTTGCCATAGGCTCAATATGCCTTGGCTGTTTTCATGCGTTTCTTTCACGATCCATTTGATAGGCTGAATTACATATGAAATTGAATTATAAATACGTAAGGTCTTTATTTTCAGTATTTGATGCATGACGAATTACGGATGGATTACATATTTTTGCTGGGTAATCAATCCTTTCTGAGGAATGTGGATTAGTCCCTTCTCTATTAATCAAGAGAGATTATTCATTGAAAATTTCATTAACGTCTGTGATGAGGAATGTGGATTATTCAACAGAGATTTCGGACCTCGTACTTTAAGGAGCAAACTCCCAAGTCACATGTCTTGTTATAAGACATGTGACTACTAGCAACTGTCGTAGTCCAGTTTCCCAAGAAAGTATCCTACAGCAATTGTCGTAGTCCAATTTTCACTACTAGTATGTTCTTGGACATACTATTCTATTAATTTACGTCCCTTTTAGGCCATATCTTATTAAATGTACCAGAAAACAATCATAACTTAAATCTCGATAATAAAAAAAAAAAATTAAATCTCGATCATTTTAGCTCAAACTATGTCCTTAATTCTAGTTCCATACATGAAAAATTATAGACGCCTCGCCAAACTATGCCAACTTGCCAAGTTTCTTTTTGTTTTGTTAGTAACATGTAATTATTAAGTTTCAACACCCAATATCCATAGGGAAAATGACCAAAACATGGTGTTCAGGGAAAATTATGTCAAAAACATGGGCATGGTTTGGCAAATGACCAAAACACGACAAGCAAAAAAAAAAAATCCACATACATGATATTTTAGACTTGTACTACCGACAATACCCCTCATCTCTCTCTCTCTCTCTCTCTCTCTCTCTCTCTCTCTCTCTCTCTCTCTCTCTCTCTCTCTCTCTCTCTCTCTCTCTCTCTCTCTCTTCATCCCTAGGTATCAAGCGGTCTGAGAGACGACGACGACGATGGAGAAGAGCGGTCTGAGAAAGGAAGCGGTGGAAGGCATATCAGAGAGATTTTCAAACCTGGAAAACCTCTACTTCCCTCGCGCCATACAACCCTCCGCCTCCACTCCCTCCCAACGCAAATCCCTTTTCCTGGACCTCCTCCACCGCGACCTCCCCGTCTTCTTAGGTACTACTATTTACTCCCTCTCTCTCTCTCTCTCTCTCATACATACACGCGATCTCATGCGAACGTGAACAGCAAAAACTCTTACAATTAGGCATGGACCCGTGCTATCTCCTTTTTGTAGGTGCATTTTAGAGGATATCCAGCTTGGAGAGAGCCAATGATGCCAAAGATTCAATGAGCGAAACAATTTCCCATGGAAAGATGCTTAGTTATTATTAGATTAGACTAGACAAGGCTACCAATGAACCCAGTTTTATATGATTTTCATTTGTAATTTTTGGACTTATGACTTTTTTTTGTTGTTTTGTGGTGAGATTGGTAGGAAAAACTATTATAATTATCTAGTTACCAAGATTTCCTTTTGGGATCAAAAGGATGAACAACTCGTTTAATCTACTCCTATTTGATATTGTTCTAATCAAATTATATGAACGGTGATTTCTGTGGTTGTTGATTGTGGGATTGACAAAGCAATGGTCCTTATTCCAGTGCAACGTTATTGTCAAATGGTGCCACTTTTTTCACGTAAGGTGCAAAATTTGTTAATACAAGGAGCAAATGTTTTTTTCCTAATACAAAAAGTGGGATTGAGACAAAACATTGGCAACCCAATGGTCCTTATTCAGGTGCAATATTATTGTCAAAGTGTGCCATTTTTTTTCACATAAGGTGCACAATTTGTTAATACAAGGAGCAAATGTTGTTTTCCTAATACAAAAAGTGGAATTTTAGCAGCAAATATTTTGAGAAAGAGTGCAACTATTTGGAGTAATGGTGCAAGTATATGGAATATAAAGTGCCATATGGAAAATCTGTCTTAAAAAGTTTGAGCAATGGTTATTTTTTCCAAAACATAAATTTAGGGTGCAATTTTACTTTCTAAGGGAACTATGTAAGTTCAGTCATTGTTGCCTAGTTATTAGACTAGATTAGACAAGGCTACTAATGAACCCAGTTCTATATGATTCTCATTTGTAATTTTTGGGCTTATGACTTTTTTTTGTTTGTTTCGTGGTGAAATTGGTAGGAAAAACTATGGTAATTATCTAGTTATCAAGATTTCCTTTTGGGATCAATGGATGAACAACTCATTTAATCTACTCATATTTGATATTGTTCTAATCAAATTATATGAATGGTGATTTCTGTGATTGCTGATTGTCTAATGACTTTATTCCAATGAGATGAGAAAATACAAACATTATTCCAATGAGAAAAATTTTAGAACAAGCAATAGTCATTTCTCCATTACATAACTTTCCCATCTTTAACCTCCCTAATCCTTATAAAAAAAAATGAGATGAGAAAATACAAACATTATTCCAATGAGAAAATTTTTAGACAATTATGGTGCTAGTTTGGAAAAACAAAGAACAACTCATGTTATTACAAAGTGCAACAATTTTTCATATACGGAGCAAGCGTTATTGTTCCGCAAATCAAATCGTAACCATTATGGTGCTAGTTTGGAAAAATAGAGAACCCAGAGGACTCTGTCAACTCCTCTGCGCTCTTGCCTTCCACTTAACGGCAAGCAACGGTACGGCGCTAACTTCTAGCTACACTCCAATGGCCGTGAACTTTATGAACTTTTTTGAACTGGGAAACTTTATGAACTTGCCTTCAATCTCCAAACATGTCTCCCCTGCAGCATGTGCACAATAACATCAACCAACATCAGATCTAAACGAACAGACATAACTTATTTATTTGTGGAGGCCGGTAAAAAAGCGAAACCAGCGCCACTGAGGAGGAATGGATTGGTGGTTTGAACGACGGAGGAAAGTCGATTTTGATTTCGATGACGGTCGATTGCGGAAACATTGCTGTGAATTTTTTTGCTCTCTAGATTAAAAGTACTTGGCCAGCAGAAAGAAAGAACGAATGCATGTCTTTCGATCTTGGTGACAATCTTACTCACCAGTGAATTTTTTGCGGGCGTTTTGAAAGAGTAAAGGGTGTTAGGTGTGGCTGGAGACAAGAGGGAGGGAAATATTAGGGCTTCAAAGGCCTGAGGGTATTTTGGACCATTCATGTAAGGGTTACCACTCATATGGAATTATTTTTCTCCTTGTCATGAATCCGGTCATTTCCAATAACCTTACCAGTTACCATGTAATTGGCATTATTATTTTTAAATACCATGTTTTGGTCATTTTCCCATTTTGGTACAACGGCGATACATACACTCCCTGGGAGCCACTCTCAGCCACACCCTCTCTCACATGGGGTGCGGTCCCCACATCTGGGCCCCACACCCCATGTGAGAGAGGGTGTGGCTTGGAGTGGCTCCCAGCGAGTGTATGTATCATTTTTGATTTTGGTATGACATTTGGCAGTTTGAGACGATTTTGCCCTTCAATTGAAAATCTGGGCTGTTGGATTGGATGTACTTAAGTGTTTTGAGTGTGGGCAATTGAGGTTTTTTGGTGTTTGCTAACGCTCCTTCCCAACTTTTGTTACTTTTGTTTTATTGTCCTCTGTGTCCCTTCTCACTTTTTACACGAGAGAGAGAGAGAGAGAGAGAGAGAGTGGAGAGGAGGAGGAGGAGGGGAACCACCGTGCGCCATCACCGCCCCGCCCTCCACCACCTGGCGATCGTGACTTACTCTCTCTCATGTTTTATTCTTCTGCTTTACTTTTCGCCTCCTGATTTTTCTGCTGTATCAAAACAGCTTCGTTCTAGATAAAGGAGAGAGAGAGAGAGAGAGAGAGAGAGAGACGGGGGGGAGGAGGTCGGCGATCGGGGAGAGAGAAGGAGAGACAGTACTGAGCGGACCATAAACCTAGGGTTTCCGAACTTCCACACAGGGGATCTCCGTACGGTTCTGAAATTACTCGATCTACGCATGGACTGCAAGAACTCGTCGTCGTTCTCGTCTTCTTCTTCCATCGACGACGACGGCGTCTTGTCGGCCGCAGCTGCGGGGCTGGATTCTCTCCGTGCTCGCGTCATCGCACGTCATGCAGAGGTACAGCTTTCTCCATTTTGATTTCGTTATATCTAGGGTTGTGATTTTGGTCCCAATTTGAATTCATCTGTTGTGTTTATCTGCAAAGCTTACTTTGCTTCTTGATCCTACCGATCATAGACGGAAAAATTTAGATCTTGAAACAAGCTCTAAAATGAGCGCACCAGGCAAAAAAAAATTTGGCATGACAGGGAGAATGGGCTATGTGACCTACGAACTCATTACTCGTTCTACTTCTTCGCGCCTGTTTTCATGCAAGTTGTCAGTTCCCTTCATATGCAGTCAATCTAATTGCTCTGGCTCCATGTACATCCCTCCAATTTACAAATCGAATATCTGTTCTGGTCTCACTTGTTTTGCAACCATTTGGCCTGCACACCACGTGTTTGTTGAAACGCTCCTTTGAGGTTAACTTCCCTTTTAATCGCATCTCAGGCGTGTTGTGTACTTGTGACTTGCTCTGCTATTTTGGGTGCTATCCAACGGATTATTTTTTGGGTTTGTGCAGGTTTTTTATTTAGTGGTGATTTAAGTCTTGGGGACAATGATAGTGAAGGACAAATTTGTTTCTTAAACCGTAAAATGTGGTTTGCTGACTTGCCGTGCGTCTGTGGGAGGAGGTTGATGAAATGGAGCAAGTTACAAAGAATCAATCATGTTGGTTTCATTTCTTCATTCATGCTTAATATTCGTAAGGCTCTTGGCTTGCCTACCCAACTTATTTAGATTTGTTTTTGTCTTTCTTTTTCCGGTGATACTTGGTTTATTGAATTTTTTAGGAATATTTATTTGATTCGGCACGAGAAATCAAAAGATAAAAGCATATGGACCGAACTTGAGGAATAAATTTAAAAAACTTGAGGAATAAATTTAGAAAAGATAAAAATAATCTAAAATGGAAATCTGTCCATTTTGGCTAAGTTTTTATCATACATTTTTACTTTTTAGATTCTTCCTGACAAAAACAAATCATAAGTTAGGGCCTTCGGCTGAACTTAGCCTAACTCTTCTATTATGGGATGGGAATTCTATTTTACAACTGGGTTGTATGGGGAACACCTGAAATCAGTTGAAATGATCTGGTCATTTTTATTCATGTTTATCCTGTTTTAGGTGATGTTTTAAATTTGTTGTTGGAAAAAGATAGGGATTGTACTCATCATCTACTACAGGCTTCACATCAAGTGTTGCTGAAGAAGTTAATGCGGGTGTGCAATATTTTCTTCGGTACAAACAAAAGTGTAGTGTTGGTACCATTGCAGTTTGCATTTTGTTTGCATGAACTGAAACATTTAACAATATAAATGCATTGCAAAAAGGCCCGCAAGAGGCCGAACAGATCCTCCAGTAATTGGGGAGAATCCTGTTCCAGAAAGAAAAAACATTCCAATTGTCTTGTGCTAACCCTGGGACTAAGCACTAAATATTTTGTTGGAATTTGTTCCAGGTGGATCCATCTCATCACCTATGCGAAAGTTTGGTTCATTCCCGAAGGAGCCATATATGAGAGGGTTTTGAAAAAATTTGTTTGGTCATTTGCCAATTTATATCTATTTTACCCTTCAATTTGATATGATAGCTGTTGTTTTGTTGAGATTTAGGTGCCATTGCACGCCCTTCTTTGTCTTATTAGTGGTTTTGTTGAAAATACCAAATTGACTCTCCCAACCGTACTAAAATTGCCCGGTGTATCCCCTTTTCTTCAGTTTTCAACTTCTTGTTGGGGCCTGCTTTTAGTAGGGGAATTTGTTTTATAACCTTAAGGTACTAAATTGTTAGTTTAATCTGGGTACAAAGCCAAGTATGTAATCCTTAGTGAGAAAGTTTGGGAAGGCTGCTAAGACTGATGAATGTATATTAGGTGTTAACTATGAGATTATTAACCGTGGTAGGTTGTTTTGAACTTGGATAATTTGGTTCTGATATGAATATCATTTCAGTATGAAGCTCTTCCATCATAGGAGATGTTATAACAATTGTTAAGATGTGTTTCAACACTGTGCACCAAGTTGGGATCATAAAGCACTGATAAGAGAACTTGATTATGTCGGTAGAATTTTCCATGGGAGTGAGGATCCTCAATTGAGGAAACTGATCTGGAAGTGTGAAGAACTCGTAGACAGACTGAAAGGCGGGATGGCAGAACCCATGGCTTGTAAAATAATTATGCAGGTCTTTTGAGGTATCAATTAGGTTAAACTTCACTATATGCACTCCTTTCTTGGGTTTCCTATAAGTATACTTAGGTGATTAAATTTTATAGCAGTTCATTTACCTTATACAGTTTACCATGTTTGCTGGTATTTAGAGTATTTAGACATTCTTTCCTCAGTACTTGTTTTATTGCTTTGAATGCATGTGTTTGTGTCTATTTTAATTTTTAATATGCACCCATCATGTTCTTGATTATGAGCTTTGAGACCTTACAGCTCCTTTGGATCGCAGGATTTGGAGAGAAAAGAAAGGAGAAGAAAGGAAACCGGTTTCTCTCCCATGTTTGGATGACCAAAAGGGTGGGAGAGGAGGAGAAATGGTGAGAAACCGAAATCCCTTCCCCCCCCCCCCCCGTTTCTCACCAAAAGTGGCGAGATTTGGTGAGAAACGAGACGCCGGCGGCGAGTGCGGGCCACCCCATCGTCGGATCGTTGTCACTCTTTCACCGTTGTCTTCGTCTGTGCTTAAAACTCAGTTTCGAGGTCGCCGGAAAGTCGCCGGAGAGGACAAAGATGACCGGAATGGGAGGGAGAAACTGATTTCTCACGCTTGTTTGGATATGTATGTGAGAAATCCCTTCCCTTTCCTTTCTTTTCTCACCATTAATGGAAATCTCTCCCCTTTCCTTTCTTTTCTCACCATTAATGGAAATCTCTCCCCTTTCCTTTCTTTTCTCACCCCTCTTGCCAAAGGAGCTGTTAATGACAGCCAGTTTTAGATGCTTGCTACATGTGCTACTGAGTTAGATTAATGGCCAAACAGAAATAAAATTACAGTTGAATCCATGGTTAAGCTGTTAGGGACAGACCTTTGTCATTATGACTATGTTGTTAATCATTTACGGTTATTTGACTTTGAATGGAATCAACTGGCCAATATAAATGTTGGAGTTCTGAGGAGATTACAATATGTTAGGTCATTGGCAGTGAACATGTATTTATGTGACATTCGTTCTTCCTCCGACAGTTTTTCCCTGCTGGTTGTACAGCGGGAAGTGGAAGAATGGAGCAATTATCTTTAGCCTGCTAATTGTTGTTCATTTCTCCTTCTCACATTGTCACACACACACAGCTCACATGATAACAGGCTCTCTATTGGGTTATCGGATGGAAAGAAATCTTTTGGTGTTTGTTGTCTCAGGTTGTCAATATTGGCATGTTTTGTTTTGAGTATCTAGGTAGCGTATACTTTAATGCTCTTAAGCCCTCTGCACATGAATTAACCGCTGGAGCTATCATTTTCTGGTTTATTTGTGTTTAGATCCCATTTTAGTTTATTTTCATTTCTGGCACCTATGTATCATTTTAATTTTGTCTTTTTATTGGTAGTTTCGTAGAAAAATGCTAAATATTTTTACATAGGATATTAAATATTTTTACATAGGTTCTTTCTCCAGCTCTTCCTTTAAATTTTTCTTTTTGTGCAGAGCTTGAGGTGGAGCCCGCAAAGAATTCAGAAAGTGAGGAAGGTGGTCGGATGATAGCCCCGCAGGAGGCCTTCAACAAGATTGCTGATGTAGTAAAGGAAACCATCACAAAAATGGAAATGGTAGAAGAGGAGATCATGGATTTTTTCCATAGTGGTGGTCGTGTTGTATATGGTTATGTATTCTGAATGTTGTATATGGTTATGTATTCTGAATAAAAACTGCCACCAGAAAACAAATAATTTTTTGTAAGTGGTTTTGCAACTCTGTCAGTAGCATCAATGAATATATAGGTTTGTTTCTTGCGAAAATAAAACCTTCAATGAATATATAGGTTTCTTAAGTACCTCTCAGTATATAGGTTTGTTTCTTGCCAAAATAAAAGATGACCTCTGAGTATGTAGGTTAATTGATATAGTGGATAAATAAATAATAAATTTTCGCTAGACAATATACACAGGCAAACAACACACGGGTATTCAACATTTGAGTTTTGCATCAAATCTTTTGGTTGGTGTGATTTCCTAACCAAAGCTAAACAACACACGGGCATCACACTCGTGCTATGCACGAAGCCTTAAAACTAGTATAGAAACATGGATAGCTTTTATATGTTGACTAATTTGGAAAATTGGAGAGGAAAGGAAGCTACAAAGAAGTAACCCGAGCTTAAAGAGGAAATTCAAAACAGAAAAAACAGAAGAGTATATTCTTCAGATGAGTTAGAAAATTTTACAGCTTGTCCTTACAAATTAAGAAGAGGAAATTACTACGTAAATGGTTGCCGTTTGACCAGTTCCCTCAATAAATCACCAAAAGGTTCGGGGGTGATCCACTAACAAAAAAAAGAGTTTTTTTCTAAAAATCAAGACAGGTCATTATCTCATATACATCAATAAAAAACGAACCCTGCTACTGGTATAGATAGCATTGTACAGACCATGTACAGATGCGTCTCAGGGATCCACTTGTGGGTCCCACACGAACGATCCGAGTCATTCAATCATCTTAGAATAATTTTCCGAGGGCCCTTGCAAGAAATCGACTCTATCAGACGTGAGTGGTTGATTTTTTTTTAATTTTTTTTTTGCGAGATGTTGAATTAAGATAGCCAGATAGGTGGATTTGTAAATCTCACCAATAACGTAACTATGAACTATGCTATATTGTTGTTGCTACCTTGTACACTTCTCAATCTTTTCTTTTCTTTTCTTCCTCTAACCAGCTTATTGTAACTGACATGTAATGCTATTTGAAGTTGACATTGGACAGACGAGAAAATACAAGGAACAATCATCCCGTGGAGAACTCGAGACTTTTCTGGTCGCTGTAGTGGGCCGAAAAATAACGGGCTAAAGGGGTCTCGGTGGACGAGCCCATAATGGTCAAGGCCCAAATGGAGCGTCAAGCCCAGCAGAGGAATAACACGCGATGGGCCGTCCGAGACGGGCCCATCCGAGACGAACAAGTGTCTCGGACGAAATAAGACATGAACCGGACGAGTCATCCGAGGCGAATCATATCCGATATGGATCGGAGCGAAGGTCCGAGATATCAGTGACGTCCTTTATGATGTCACCCGAGGCGGTTAACACTCGTAACAGATTTGGGAAGGCACATGTGCATGCGACAGCTGTCCCTACGTCAGCGTGGCGGAGCCTTATTGGAAGACGCGTGCATGCAATGATCATAGATTTGACTCATGATGCATGGTGATGTCATCTGAGATAGATGACGAATTTACCCTGTACTTGCGTCGGAGTGCCTTCCCTGGCCACATTCCGGCCAGGTTTGGCACTAACGTCGGGTGCTACGTGTGCAGGTGCACCAAGGAAGATCTCACTCGTCACTCACTCGGGTCAAGAAGGGTTCAAGAGGTCCATCTAGAATTGAGGGCGCCACAATTGGCGACTCTGCTGGGGATCGAACCCAGAATCTTTGGAGGTGCTCTCGGTGAAGCATCTAGAATTGATCAAGCCATCGCAGCAAAGGAGGTGCTCTCGGTGAAGCAACAACCGAAGCGGAAGTTCCAAACCAAAGGCTCTCAGTGGACTATTACGTTTACCGAGAAGGATCTAGAAGGGGTTAGTTCCCTCACAATGATGCTCTCGTCATCACGCTCTAGGTGGGGAAGGCCAAAGAGGAAAGGATTTTGATGGACCAGGGAAGTGCTGCCGAGGTGATGTACTATTCTCTATTCAAACGGTTCGGATTTACTTCTAAGGACCTTAAGCCTGCCAAGGTCCCACTCGTTGGCTTCAGCGGTACTCCTGTGTATCCGCTCGGTACAATCACTTTACCTGTCATTGCTGGATCCGTAGTTCAACAAGTGGAATTTATTGTTGTTAATTCTCCGAGCCCGTACAACATCATCCTGGAAAGAAATTGGCTCCACGCCATGAAGGCCGTAGCATCTACCTACCATTAGGTGCTTCGGCTTATTAGAGTAGGGGGGAAGCAAGAGGACATCCGAGACGATCAAATTGCCTCGAAGAAGTGTTACATTTCAACCGTAGGGAGGAAAGAAAAGAAGAAACCGAAGCAGGTGCAATGGGTGGAGGTCCCAGATGCACCAGTTTTGGAGGATGTCGGTCGTCTCGTCGAGCAGAAATCCGTAGAAGATCTCGTTACGGTACCAATTAATGAGGACGGTAGCCGTTTTTTCCTGATCGGGCCCTCATTATCCGAGACCGAGAAGGAGGAGATGGTTGCTTTTCTCAAGGCAAACATTGAGGTGTTTGCCTGGACGTCGTACGAGATGCTGGGGGTTGATTCGAGCTTCATCAAGCACCAGCTCAATGTAGATCCGCTGAGGCGCCCGGTAATTCAAAAACCGAGAAGGTCATCCACAATCCACGCCGAGGCGGTTGAATCCGAAATTGATAAGCTCTTGGAGGCCCAAGCCATCCAAGAAGTGCAGTGGCTCGCAAACACAGTGGTAGTCCCTAAGAAGAACGAAATACTAAGAGTCTGCCTGGATTATATGAATCTCAAAGACGCCTGTCCGAAGGATTGCTTCCCAATCCCTCGGATAGATTAGCTCGTGGATGCCACGGCAGGACATGCTCGGTTGAGCTTTATGGACGCATCTAGGGGCTACCACCAAATATTTATGGACAAAGAGGATATGGAAAAGACAACATTCATTACCCCCCAAGGCCTTTATTGTTACCGCGTTATGCCTTTCAGGCTGAAGAACGCCGGGGCCACCTTCCAACGGATGGTGTCTCGGATGTTTAAAGATTAGCTCGAAAACATAATGGAAGCCTACATTGACGACATGGTAGTGAAGAGTGTCCGAGAGGAAGACCATATTGCAGACCTGACCGAGATGTTCTCAATACTCAAGAAGCACAGATTGAAGCTCAACGCCGAGAAGTGCTCTTTCGGCATCGGATCAGGGAAGTTTCTCCGACACTTGGTTACGAGAAGGGGTATTGAAGCTGACCCAGCTCAAGTCACAGCAATGCAACAATTGGTTTCCCCGAGCACGATTAAGGAGGTGCAGAGGCTCATAGGAATGGCAGCAGCTCTCAACCGTTTCATAAGTCGCTCAACAGATGTATGTCGACCCCTCTTTCAGTCAATTAAAACGAGTAAAAGGAAGTTCCAATAGACTGAAGAGTGCGAGAAGGCCTTGTAGCACCTAAAGACTTATCTATCCGAGCCACCTTTGCTTGAGATGCCTCGGAAGAATGAAGATTTGTTTATCTACCTTTCTGTCTCTCTGCATGCGGTTAGCTCGGTGCTCGTCCGAGTAGAGGGTACCGAGCACCGCCCGGTGTACTACTCCAGCAAGACATTAACAAGTGCTGAGACGAGGTACCTCCCTCTTGAAAATGTAGTTTTCGCTCTCGTCACTGCCTCTCGTCACTACTCCCATACTTCCAGGCTCATACCATCATTGTTCTTACCGAGCATCCTCTGAAGGCTCCGTTTCGACGGGTTGACCTTTCTACCCGCAATAGGTAGGATCAACAGCGCCACCAATGAGGACTTTTTTGGGTCAAAATGTATTGAGAATTTTTCCTCTTGTTTTCTCAATCATGGATGCGCTTATATTTGGTTTGGCTATCCATTGCAGAATGGCCTGGATACAAAGGTGGAAAAGTCTAGGAAGCAAATGAAGGAGATGAAGAACAGGGCCAAAAAGATCCATGGTGTAAGGGTAAGAGATTTTTGTGATCGTTTGCATGCTCTCTCTCTCTCTCTCTCAAACACAACACAGATCTGCAATCGATGATTTTCTCACACAACGTGCAGACCAAGGCTGGGGATGCTGCAAAGGCTGGCGAGAAGAAATGAAGGGTCACAGATTTTATGGGTGTCGCAGGTGAAAACAAATTCACTTTCCTTGATACAACATTGATCAGTCAGTTTTTTTTTAATTGTTAGTAGCTTGTTTTGGTTTCCCTACTTGTTAAAGGGACCTGGTAAGTTTTTGGCGTGCCATTTACCACTCAAATGACTCCCAGAAATTTTGAGATTTTCCCGTGATAGATAGTTCAGTCATTTGTAAGCAAATAGTATGAATTTGTTAGGGAGGCGGAATGCTTGCTTTAGGTAAAAAAAGGTTGTGGGAGATCTTATTACAGATTTGCTGGTGCTTGTGGTGCATCTACCTCTTGGATCGCTATTTGGGAGTTTATGCACGCACAAGTATCATGTCATCTTTTTCCAGTATCTGGTTGTGGTCGTCAGGTGAATGGAAGCGTGCAGTACGCAGGATTATGTTACATTTGTTCCTTTTATTTTTCCACTTGTGTTTCTCTACATGTACTGTCAATTTTTAGCTAGACCCGTAGTGTATCGAAGTCCTTTCAGTGTTACCGTCACATTTTTGCCAGTAGCAGACCATAAGTTTTCAAACCATGGCATTTTTGTTTTTCCAGCGCTAGAGGATAATTCATGTGTTCGTGTGCTCGTGTGCTTGTGGGTGTGAGTGTACTCATTGGTTCACTTTGTGGACAGACAAGCTCTTCATTGTCGGGCATTTATTTTGCAGTCACAAGAATTAAGTGGACTACAGATCTTTGCAGTTTGCTGGAGATTTAATGTTCTCAAGTTTCATCTTGCCTGCTGTTTAGACACAGAAAATTGAAAAAGGATCTGTTATTGCCTGGAACCATAGGAAAAAGGATCTGTTATTGAAGTTCATTACGGCAAATTCAACAAGGCCTAGTTAAATAAATAAAAAGCTTATTGAAAGAGTGGGCCGGATTCATTTGCTTCCTGTGACTGTTGTTTGTAATTGCATATAAATGCTGCCAGATAACTGGTAACATGTACCGTCCATTTGTGGTCCTTCTCAAGGAGATGACTAGAAGAGGTTGGTTTGTTTTCCAAGATGATGAATTACTGTAATCCTGCAAATAGGTTAGGTGGAGAGGGACCGTTGTTTACTTAAGTGGCTCGCGGGAAAAAAGTAGTATTTTGTTGCAAGTTATCTTAAATGCATCTTTGTTTCTTGGAAGATTTTTGTTTTATGAACCTACAAGAGAAAATGAATCAGTTGCTCATGAGACCGAGGGTGCATGAAATCTAATTTGAGGAACTGGAAATTGTGATCCTTGGGCCAACCTGTTGAACCACCAAAATAAAGGAGGAGAAAAGATTGTTATTGGTTAGCAAACAAAACCATAAAAATGCACAAAACATTTGCAAATTACCCTTCACCTCAGGATGCTTTGGTCATGTTCGTTTCCCAGTTTAGTTTTAGTTTTAGTTTTGATGACATCATCATTTCCCTCATTTCTCTCTATCTCTCTCCACTCATTATACCTGACATCATCAAAACTAAACTAAACTATCTAACCAAACACAGTCTTTGTAAACTCAGCTTCACCGGTTTTCCCATAGACCTTCAAGTAAAATACAATGGAGGAAATGTGCTAGTTAGAAATACTAAAGAGACAATTATCAGCGGCGCTTTTCCTATTTTCATGGTGAACAATCATTTTTCTTGAGAAATGATTTTTACACTCCCTTTTTTACAATCAACACTCCCTTTTTGGTCTTGAACCAAGTGAATTTACTATATTGCCCTTAGTTGCATAGAAGTGTAATGATAAAAGGGCAAAATAGTAAATTCACATAATGACAAAAAAGGAGTGTGGATTGGAAAATGGGGAGTGAAAATCAATTATCTTGTTCCTTTTTGCTGTAACAAGAAAGCTACACTTCCGATAAAAGAAAAAGTAAGCTCTAACGATGCATCTAATTTGATTGCTCCATTTAACAATTTCTGGTTCTCAGCTCCACCAAACAAAAAATATTTAAGTTTGGAGAGAGAGAGAGAGAGTGATGAAATTGGGTTCACTGGTTGAGAGAGAGGTTTCTCTCTCTCTCTCTCTCTCTCTCTCTCTCTCTCTTCTTTTTTTCTTTTAAAAAAAAAATCTGCGTTCATTTGAGTTTTTTGAAATCGTGTTTTTTGGGGATCCGGGGGTGCTGCGCGCACAGTGTTATGCGCATCCGGACCGTCCGTTACTCCGATAGATTGCCCAGATTTCATCTCGTTGTGCACAACAATGAACAACTCGGATGCGAAAAAGCAGAAATGAATCTTGATCTTCCATCTGAGCAACAAAAGGGTCAGATGTGCACTACCCCAATCCGCTTTTCTGGGGACGTAAGCTTTTATTTTATTTAGATTGGAGAAAGAAAAAAAAAAAAAAAAGCTTATGATTAGGAAGGTTTGTGATGATGTGGGTTTTTTTTCCCGATTTAGATTTTCATCGAGAAGGTTATGGTGAAGAGGGGTTATTAATTTTTTTTATTGTGCCGGAGTGTGAATGCAATAACTCATTCTTTGGTTGTGAGAGGTAGTAGCGGTCGGGATGTTATACCAGCAAAAGGATTATCCCCGTTGTGACTTTCTACTTTTTGGTGATTATTAAGTTTGTTCTTGTTCAATTTTAGTGTCAAATTTTTTTGGGTTATTAATTCATCTAGACGAGAGAAATTGAAAAAATAAAAGATTACAAGAATTACCCAAATATTTATTTTGGGAAAAAAAAAGGTAACGACAGTGCGTCTTTTCTTTTCTTTTCTTTTTTTATTGGATATTTCTCAATTTTTTTGGATAATTATCATAAATTTATATTTTTTTAATTCCTCTTGTTCAGACAAATAAATATTACTACAAAAGTTTGATGGAAAAACTGATAGACACAGGAAAAATGGAATAAAGACAACAAAAAATTACAAAAGACGGTTGTGGAACGGGAAAAATCTGATCATCTTTTTCCAATTCGAAGGTGGATCGATATAGCGTACCCTACAATCCTGGTTTTGTTCTTGTGCCACAACAAATTGCAATTGCAAGACTTGCATCAAACGTATACTAGCTACCAGATTGCTTAAATTAAACCTACCAATCTAACACATGTAAGCACACACAAAACAAATCTGAGAGAGAGAACCCCCCACAGAAAACAGGAATTCATTGGCATGGGTTTTCGGTTTATGTTAGACAGAGCAAAAAAAAAATCCTTGCAAATGCTGAAAACATAAATTATCTATGAGCCTGTCTTTAGGCTTACGTTAGTTGTTCATCGTTTGTGTTTTTATTCCCAGACAATAGCCGGGCGAGTTGCATGAAATGATGAAATAACTGACATACATACAGATGTATCACATACAGGGTACTTGCTTACAAATCGTACAATATGCACAGTGGACACTTCACATTTTACACGGAATGCATCAGAGGGATGGAGCTCAGAAAGCCATTCACGCAGCAATGGAGAGTTTGTTCCTGTAAATGAAAGATACCCATGCACGGGGAAAAGCAAAAAAAAAATGCATCAGGTAACAAAGAAGTAGACAAATGTTTTTTCATTTTTATTCCTTCGCAAAGGAGAAATCGACTCATTGTATTACATTCCTTTGGGTGATACTTTTGTTATATATGAAAAGTTTACAACTGCATGGACAGCGCGATCTGATACTCACATTTTAGCTTTAAGGTACTGCTCAACTGTAACAGGTTTAGGACCACCAAACCAGTTGATCAAGAATATGTTTTCGATTTCTAATTGGGTTAATTTCACTAACCTCCCCTGAGGTTTGCCTTAATGTCACTGACCTCCCTTCAGTTTCCTGATATTCCACTGCCCTCCCTTGCTTTACAAAATAAATGTCAGATTCCCCCCTTGCCGTTAAAAACGCCTAACGGCGTTAACTTTGATGGCGCATTGACGTTAATGCCCTTAAACTTAAACTTTACTTTATTCTTTCTTATTTGAGTTCATATTACATAAAAATGTTGAAAGGAGTGAAAAAATAACTTAATTATTTACTTTTTTCTTGGAACTTTTTTTTTCTTAAACTCAAAACTAGTATTTTTTATTTTTTAGTTCCCATAAGATATACTTCAACATTTTGATAATAAAAATAAAATTATCAATAATCACCTAAGCCCACTGCCTGCATTTTTTTTTTACTTTTTTCTGTTCCTTTTTCTTTTTTCAGATATAAAGCTAACTAGACTCTTTTTTCTTCTCTTCTTTTTTACATGATTTACTTAACCATGCTCTCTCTCTTTTTTCTTTTTCTTTTTTTATTAGAGTTAATAATGGTCTAAAATAAATATGGACACCCTTTTAGGAGAAACAAACATTTTGCACAAAAAAAAAAACCTATCAAAGTAATGTATTTATGAGTCTTTTTTTGGGGGAAAAAATTACACTATTATTTTTCTCAACGGGATCCTTGAATTGGTGTAAAAAGAAAAAAAAAAAAAAAAAAAGTGAAACAAATATGCACACCCTTTTAGGAGAAACAAATATTTCTCAAGGGTGTGCACACCCTTTTAGGAGTGTGCACAAATATTTTAGACAATTATTAACTCTAATAAAAAAAAGAAAAAGAAAAAAGAGAGAGAGCATGGTTAAGTAAATCATGTAAAAAAGAAGAGAAGAAAAAAGAGTCTAGTTAGCTTTATATCTGAAAAAAGAAAAAGGAACCGAAAAAAAGTAAAAAAAAAAAATGCAGGCAGTGGGCTTAGGTGATTATTGATAATTTTATTTTTATTATCAAAATGTTGAAGTATATCTTATGGGAACTAAAAAACAAAAAAAAAACTAGTTTTGAGTTAAAGAAAAAAAAGTTCCAAGAAAAAAGTAAATAATTAAGTTATTTTTTCACTGCTTTCAAAAAATTTATGTAATATGCACTCAAAAAAGAAAAAATAAAGTAAAGTTTAAGTTTAAGGGCATTAACGTCAATGCGCCATCAAAGTTAACGACGTTAGGCGTTTTTAACGGCAAGGGGGGAACCTGACACTTATTTTGTAAAGCAAGGGAGGGCAGTGGAATATCATAAAACTGAGGGGAGGTCAGTGACATTAATGCAAACCTCAGGGGAGGTTAGTGAAATTAACCCTTTTAAATTAGTTTTATTTGATGAATTCCAAAATGGGAGCATTTTTAAGTAGGTGTTTATTTTCTTCAAAATCAAATTTGGTTTTTGTTGTCTTCTATACGTGAACATAAAAGTCACGTATTTTAGATTGTGGTTGGTTTGTTTTTTTATTTTAGGAGTAGAAGTTTTTCTCCTGGTTTTCAAAACAAAAAGTCTACAATTAAACACATTTTTAAACTTCTTAATTTTTGGGCTTCCTAAGGTTATGTAAAACTAATGCCCATTCAAGATGAGAAGGGGTTATAGTGTATAAGAAGAAGAGTCAAAATGTGTAAATTGCCAATTGCGTTTAGAAATTCTAAATTATGGCACTTGTTATATTTAGGGTACTTCTAACAAAAACACAACTACAATCGGTCTAGTGAATGTCTGTGCTTAAAGATACTATGTAAAAACTTACTTCTACAAAATAGATGAATTTTATTAGCTAATGTTGTCATGTACAAATTTAAAGTTAGAAACAATTTTCTAGATTTTTTAAAGACCCATAAAAAAATAAAAATATTAATGTTAAACTTGACATAATCCCAAGAGAGAGAAAATGCTGTGATTATAAACCTTTGCACACCAAAAATGATGTAGTTTTGGTCGCCATTCAACCTGGTAGTGCAGAGGCGCACTACGGGATTGCCGGAATCCTTTTTTCTAGGTTATAAAAAAAAAAGCCGCTTATTTTTGGAATTTTTTGGTTGAAGGTAATTTCGTCATTCTATACTTTTTCGATCTGGCTCAATGAGGGGGAATTGAAAAGGCAAAACAATATGAATTATATTAAAAAAAGTGCACTAAAATAAAAAGAAATGTATAGCCCTTTGGGGTTATTTTCATTTAAAATAGGAGCGCTTGTGTTGTACTTTTCCAGTTTGTCCCGTCAAGATGAATATGAAAACTACTTATATTTCTCAAAAGGAAAAATATCTTTTACTTTAACGAAAAGATTCCAAAAATCTCATTTTTTAAACATTCCAAATTATCTATCTTGCGAAAAAAATTATATTATTAGTTGTTGTCAGATTTAGATTGAGTTTGGCGTAGCAAACATATGAGTTTTTTTTTTTTGCTTATTCCGTTTCTTGAGATTTGATTTCTGCAAAGTATTGAAGTTTCAGATAAAAAAATAATAAAATTTACACTTTTTTTATTTTTTTCATCGGGACGAATCCAATCAAATAGGATTATATGTTTTTTACCTGTAATATTCAACAAATCGGGAAAAAAAATAAAACTATTGATGACCAAAATAGGAGTATATGTTTTAACGGCAGTCATATTCCCATTTACTATAAGTTAGTATTTATTTCAACACTCTCTGATGTATCACCTCCACCACAACAAGCACTGTTCACATCCTCTTGTGGTCCCATGTGTTAAATTTCTTGCGGGGTTCCAACTTAAAATAAATTGACAATAGGTAGAGTAATCTTAAGAATTTATTAACTAGGTTTGGGTGGCTTAGATGAGCAATGTGGGATAATTTAACACCATGTAGTACATTTTATTGGGCCATTTTAGGTTTCGCATCAGCTGGTACCGATCGAAACAGTGGTACTCAAAGCCAACCTTGAGTTGTCTCAGAGCTTATGTAATACTAGTCCACAAGTTGGTTTAACTTCTTTCACAACTAATCTGGAGATCCTGTGCCCTTAAAAATCCGTCCCCGTATCCTAATAACTCCAATGCAAATTTTGGTGCCAATCTCGATGTACACCCATTTGTAGAAACATCATATAGTTGGAAGTGCATTAGGACAATGAGGCATTTTTCCAGACAAATAATCACTCACAAAGCCAAGTTATTTTTCCCTTTCCGGAAGTCGTCTTATCCAAGAATGACTTGCACTTAATTAACTGTATGTAAAACTCATTGGAGTAGTAGTGTTTTGAGATTACGAACGATATATAAGCTTTCAGTTCATGAAGTAACCGGAATTTGAGAATTAAGTCGAAAATCTTATGGGATTCAATAGAACCCCAGCCGTTGTCCTCGGTGAAGCAACGCCTCCAATTCTTCCTTCTTATGGGCGACTGTTTACACCATAAAAAGTTCATAGCCATTTTTCGATAAGGCTATTACGTGGCAGCTAATAATTTAAAGTTGCCCTTACTTTTAAAGGTTATCGATAAAACTAAATTATGATAACCAGAAGTATCTTGCTTAAAATACGTGGCAAGAAACGGAATTTAGATTAAGACAAAGACAGTTATTTGTCTGGATAAAGACAGAGGACTGTTTGATTGAAGATTTTTAAAGAATAAACTGCCTATTAAGAGGGAAACGAGTTCAGATTTGAATTTGAAATTCTCAAGAAGATCATCCTATAAATACAAGTCGTCCACAACATTGCAAAGGATCCATGATCAACTGCCACAAAGGCTTATCTTTTTATCTTTTTCTTTACTTTCCTGTACTTTACAGCATTTTCTAGGAGTAGGAGTAACATAATTCACTTATCGATTGTAACTTTGAGTTTGATGAATTTGTAACCCTTGTTGAAGATTAATAAAGCTTACGTTGTTAGATTTCAATTTCCTCCGTTTGCTTCTAAGGAAGTCCTGAAACACGGCAAGGAACCAAACTCTATTTTGACAAACCACATTCCAACATCCATTTCTCACTAAAAGTTCTTATTGATAAGAACTGGAATCTTCTGGTAAACAATTTTTGGTGCTAGAAGAAGGCAACATTACTAAATTGGAAGTAATGGCCGGATCAAACACGGAATGAAAAGTTTTTGCCTCGATGAAGGCTTGAACAATCTGAAATGTGCCAAGGGTTATAAACTGGTGCCAATATTGGGTTAAAACTTGACAACGAAGCCTGGCCTTGTTCGTTTCACAGTTTTAGTTTAGTTTTGTAATCGTTACCCTCATTTTCTCTATCTCTCTCCACTCATTACTCCTATCTCCAAAACTAAACTAAACTAAAACTAATAAACGAGCAATTTTATAATTGGACAGTTTGGCTTTTGCCTATCATAAGGACAGCAAAAGGGATTGGAAGGCTTCCGTGGCACATTATCTGGTGCATCACCAAATAATGGCTCTTTAAATCTCTGATGATATTCGGAGAGTTAGGCGTTGGAGGGGCGGTCACATCTCAGTGGAGGGCCTCTGTTTGATGCATTAGAGAAGTTGGAAAAGGAATTCCGACTCCTCCTGATGGATAACAGTTTCCTATTGACTTTTTGCATCACCACCTTTGGCGGTTCCCATTGTCCAGAATCGTTCGGATCTTTTTTTTTTATCGCAAAAAGAAATATTATAAATGAAACTCGATAAGGCTACAAGAAAGAAATGATGTAGGAACCAAAAAAGCCCTTGATCTGCCTTTTTCGTGCCTATAATTGTTTGCCTTTGGGTACAATCTGTAAATTGGATGTCAATTGTTTGCATATTCTTTTCGGGCAAAAAAATGCCAAAATGCCTCTGAAGGCTTGAATAACTTATTTGTTTTTAGTATCCCGGCCATCTGTAAAGGTTATTAGTGTTTAGCCTATGACACAAAAAATGTCAAATGCCACCATTATTTGATGCTGAGTGCCATTGGTCTTGAAAAAGAAATGATGGCTTTTATCAAATATGGAATTCAGAAGAAAAAATCCAGCCTTACTTGGAAGGCCTGAACGTTTATATATACGCTTAAATTATGCCATCATTTGAATAAGCAAAGGCATGAATAATTTACGTGCCCGGCTCAGATTAATGAAAAGTCTGGGATTGATAGATGAAGGCTATTGATTTGCACTATGGACTATTATTTATACAAATGGGGGTGCCCAAATTCATGAACAGAAACCATTTGTTGACAAACAACATGGCTAATCAAAGAAAGAGACGTGGCGAGTGACACTGTCTCCCTCTTTCCCAAAAATGCTGAAAGATATGAAGGTTTGAATAACCTCCATGTAAGCCTCCGTGTGTGTATTTGCCTATCAACAATTCGTTGTTCATCTCATGTGTGTATTTGCCTCTGTTTGAAAAGAATAAGGGCAAATCAAATGGTATTGTCCCCATAATTGTCAACAGTGAAAAAATCGATAAGGAAACCACTAGCCAAAAAACTATTGACAGTGATCTATAGGCCAGTCAAATGCTATGCCCTCAACATTTTCAAGGAACGCAGCATGGGTGATCCAATAAAAGCCTTTATTTATTTGGATAGGCTTGGGTCAACAATTCTAATAAGTCAACCCATGACTTTCAATAGTGACTTGTTAGTGCAAAAATCGCGTAATCGGTGGAAGTGGATATAAATAGAGAAACCATCGGTTGCTTCAAGGCGCGTTACAAAGTCGCTTTCCTCAACACGATATTCGCCCCCACCAATTCGAGTGAATTTGGTGTGCACCAGGTTCTCGGCGAATTCGACTCTAAGATACAATGAAGCTCAGTCCCGATTGACTGTTTGTCCAACTGTGTCATGCACAGACGAAGAAGAACCATAATACCTTTGGATTTTGCAAGCCACCAATAATGAATATAGGGAGAGAGTTCTAGTGAGGGAGAGTGATTGATTGCGTTTTCATACATCTATTTTGAGTGAATCCCTAGCCTATATATAGGCATAGATGTGACCTTTGGCCAATGGTTACATCTATTTGTTTGAACCCAATAGTCATGTCTATTCAATTCACCCTAACAGTCGTACCTTTTGGTGCAATTATGTCTATTCATTTAAACCGAATAGACAAACCCCTTGCATTTAATTCAACAGTTGCATCTATTCATTTAACTTGAATAGACACACCCATTGGATTAAAACCGTTCACCAATTACCACATTTAATTTGCATTAAATATTTTGGAAATATTCCAACATAGCTTTCAAGCCAAGAAGGCTTTGTCGTATCAGTTGAATATGAGCACTTGCCCTGTATTATTTTGCATTCGCAAAATGAATTGGGGGGCAATTGTTTGCACAATAAAAATTATCACCCATCAATATCGATAAAAGGGTGATTAGTAAAAATTATCACTAATCGATATCGATTTCAATTTTTCTATTTTTTTCTATGATAAAAAATAGAAAAATTATCACTTGTAGATGTCGATAGAAAGGTGATTAATTATTCAATTGGGTTAGCCCTTAACCCAAATGGATAAGGGGGGCATTGTTTACACCATATTTTGCCACCTTATCGATATCGATAAAAAAGGTGACAATTATGAGAATGCTACCTATTTTTTTATTAGTATTATTCTTATGTATTCCTATTAATATTATCTTTTATTAGTATTTTGTATTTTATTACATGTGCAGGACACTTGGCATTCTCCTACGTATTTGGAAGTTGAAAAGACACATGACTTCTCCTACACATTTGGAAGTTGAAGATGACAAGTGGAAGCAAGGGATTGAAAAAGTGCAAGAGAAGATAAGAAGTTATTTCCTACACATGTTGTTTCCTATAAATAGTCTCTTTAGACTTCATTGTAAACTCTCTCAAACAAATTAAAGTCTATCTTTATTTGTCTTTAAATTTTTGGAACAACAATCCAATGGGTTGTAGTATTTTATTTTTATTTTCATTTACTTTTATTGCCTTTCAATTCCATGTTCTAGGAGTAGATGTAATTTAGAATTCTACTATCGATTCGCTCTTGAAGATCGGTATGCTTTGCATCAACGATTTTCTTTTATGTGTCGATATTCCATCCGAAGATTAACGAAAGTCTCTTTCATTTGTCTTCAATTATTCCACCCATTTGGCATTTGATTAGCTTGCCATTTTACATCCGGTGAAGTCCTGAAATACTGCGAGGAACTACGGATTCGCAGCCGCATTGCTTACCCTTGTTTTTGTTGTGGACTTTGTTTCCAGAAATCTCTTATCGATTTCGATCGAGGGAAAAATTGGTAAACAGGGACCTCATGTTGTTTTGTAGGCATAAAAGTCGTGAGCAACTTGGCTAGGTTGGTAGTGTCGGTATGGTTGTTTGTGATGCTCATATTGAGCTCTAGCTATACCTGCTAGCCTGTCATCAAGATTAACGGTGCAACGTCTTCAGCCTACCGTGACTGACGTGAATCAACTTATCAAAAATGGGGATTACGTTGGGTACCAATATGGCTCTTTCGTTGCTGATATCTTGATGGGAATGGGATTTGAAGAATCTCAACTCAGGCCACAGAATACTCAAGAGTCAAGACGAATGCGATGAAGGTCTATTGAATGGGAGCAAAAATGGTTGGATATCAGCCTTTTTCGATGTGGTGCCTGATGCTAGGCTTTTCATTTGCGAGTACTGTGAATATACGGCAGTCGGCACCACCTATCGGACCGAGGGGTTTGGTTTCGTAAGTTTTTTTCTCTTTCCTAGGATGCATTACCAAATAGTAATTTCCCCGCGAAGTGCACGTATCTGTGCTCTTCAAGCATGTAAATAAGATCAAGAAATTTTGTTGGTTTTGGCATTGCGTGACTTCGTACATGTATTGGATCCCCATTCTGAAAATACGGTCTATTTGTCTCAACCCCTGTTGTTTTTTGCAGACCGTGTCTCTATCACGAAAATCCCTAAGCCCTTGCCCAGTCTCTCTCATGTGCTGAGATATGCGGATAGGAGTATCGAGAGCGTACATCATCCTGCCATGAGAGGAGATACAGGATAAGGTTTTCCAAACAAATGATGATATCCCCTCGTTTGCTCAATTATGGTCTTCAATGGGCTCTCCATAAAAGCTCCTAAGGATGGTTTCTTGACATGGCTCCTACCATGTTCGTTAAGTTTAGGGAGGGAGTTGGGAGTGAGGAGAAGAGAGAGAAAGAAAGAAGGAGAAATGGGGGACCCACTTACATTTTTTTGTGCATAAACAATCTTTAGGACATAGTTTAGGAGCCATTAATTTTAGAGAGTCCATTAGAATACTCTCACATTCTTAACGTAGCAAATCCTTAACACACAAAATTGAACCACATTTTTGCGTGTGTATGGCTGTTTTGATCTAATCTTTTGATTATGACGAACAAGTTTTGATGTGGTAACAACCCGAATGAAAGACAGGTGGGTTTGATCCTACCCTCTTCTTCAACATCGAAAAAGGGTAAAAATCTATCTTTTTAACTTATTTTTGTCTTTATTCAAAAAAAATTAAGCTTCGATCATTTTTTTACTTTTTTTATTCCTCTCGCCGAGACGAACCAATACTAAACAAAAAGTTTATGTAAAACTAAAAAACGCGAAAAAAAATCAATCAAAGACGAAAAAATAAGCCATGTAACTTTAATTTATTAATTATAGGCCAAAACACACCTTAGTGGGGTAAATTGATTTAGTTGCTTGCAAATTGTAGTCTGTATGGTGGGGTAAGGGCTGAGAGATAAAATACCCAACGTGCCCTCCATTTTAACGGAGGAAATGGACGGAGTTAGGGCTGGGGACTAAATCGACCAACATTTTAAACATTAGGGATTAAATTGGCCACTTTTATACATTGGGGAGCAAATTGGCCAATCACCCATACATTGGGGACTAAAAAGGTAAATAAGCCGATTGATTTACACTGGAGGAAGCCTAAGAATGAAAGGAAATCGTCCTAACTTACAAACATCCTATTTACAATGAAATCACAATCACAATCGATCACGATATTGTTTTCTACATATAATTATTGCATTGATTTACTCTAGAGGAAGTCCAACAATGGAAGGAAATCGTCCTATATGGAATGAAATTAATCATCCTAATTACTATCAAATCACAATCAATCACGATATTGTTTTCTGCATATAATAATTGTAACAGATTCACAAAATCTAAATCCACAGACCACATCGATTACTATATAAAATCGTTGAGATATTTGCTTAATGGGACACAAAGAGGGCGTAGTCAATAGTCAATTAGCCATTTTGCATTACTACTTGGAGAGACGATGGCGAAGATTTTCGCTTTTGGCCTTCTATGCCTGCTTTTGCTCCAAGTTGCCTTTGGCTTGCGTCTCTCTCTCTCTCTCTCTCTCTCTCTCTCTCTCTCTCTCTCTCTCACACACACACACACAAAAACAATTCTTTCTAAGTACTTCTGGGTCACTATTGCATGTGTATTTTTATTTGATTTTAAACAATTCCACAGCACAAAATACCAAATCTTGCAATACAATGGAAATTATGTTTGTGCGTGTATATCGGTTCTCCTGTATTTAACGTTATAATGGGTCTATTGTTACTTTTGTAACTGGTGGTTTACAGGAAATGGGTAATATATGTGCAGGTGGTTATCAAGAATGTGACGTTGAGCTGATAATCGGTTGTGGGGATGGGTGTGAATGCGATAAGCCGATAACCAAACTTGTGCTGATAACTGCAAGCATACACTTGAAGGTAATGGGACTGTCTTTGTAATGAGCGCAATGTGTGTACCTGGCACTCAAAAGTGCATATGCCACATCATCTCATACTTCGATGTCCCGTATGAAAATCGTTGTGCCGTGAAATCTACGGCCCCCGCTCCCGCTCCTGCTCCTGCTCCCGCTCCGTCCAAGGGATCGAAGATAAGAAGCACTGTTGGATATGAAGGAAATTAGTTATGAATTGTAACAGAACAAATAAAGAAATGCTTAATTGAATTTCCTCCCTGGTCACTTTCTCTGCAAAAGCATGGTTATGCATGTTGTTTTGAATTCATCGCCTGACTAAGGAGAGTTGTGTTTGGATTTTCTTTGATATACTTGTCTTGCATGGAATGGCAATTAAAGTTCCTTTTGTTTGGGGCGGATTTAATTGAAATTTTCGGTATTCATTTTTCATGATATTATGCTATATATTTTAATACGAATTGATTGGAAAATGTTTAGGTCTTCCACAATCACAATAACGCTGTTCTTATGTACATTCTGTAGAAAAATTATTGAGTCACTTGAGGCGCGATCACATGGTGCTGTAACACTATTTTTCTGTACATATTTACGTGGAACTCAAGACTAAATATATATGAGTTTCACCTAAATACGTTATAATGAATGCCGATATTTAAAAAAAAAAAAGTGATGGAGAAGGGTGTTAGGGCACAACGTGGTAATGCCTCAGGACCACTGAGTAATCAATTTCTCACAAGCAAGCGTCAATTCACTGAATCTTTGCCTCCAAACTATTGTGGGTTTATGGAATTATAATTACTATATTACCATAAAATGTAAGTCAAAAGAGACTCTTTCTACGTTCCTCCCTTTTTCTTCTTAAATATATTAGTAACTCATCTCTCTTTTGTGTTGAAAATAATGTGATAGTTAAGCACTACTCCTCAACTAGGAATATATCTTGAAGAAAAGTTTAAATGAAAACCAAGGCATGTTACATCTAACATAAGAGTGTTTTTTTTTTTTTTTAAATGACAAAGCGTTTTTGGATTGTTCCCTCACTAGTACAATTTTCTGGCTACGCCACTGTCCAATAACAAGACAGTTTTTTCGTTGCCTTATGGGGTAAGGAAACTCACTAAGATTATGGAAATTAGTAGTAAATGCCAAGATCGCGGTCGTAGTTAAAAAGCTCTGGAATTCATGTCCATGCCCAAACGAGTTATGAAGGGAAACTGAAAGGTCAGAATGTTGAACACTGAAATACAAGGAAATAAGACTTTAATGTGGCAGATTTGCGTAATCTCAGAGATCGAGTTCCTCTAATTCCAAATACAACTTATTAAGGGAAATGGCTACAATACACACCCCTTATTTGTTTGTATCATATGCATATATTGTATGGTCTAGATTGTGTCACCTCATCGGCAATCGTAACATTTTTTAGTTTTTCGTAACTATTCAGGAATATGATTCGTGACATTTTCTATGATTCGTAACATATGGTGGGTCTCATAACTTTTATAAAAAAAAATTCGTAACTTTTATAGAGGGTGTATCATACACACCCAAATGAGGGGTGTGTATTGTAGCCTTTCCCTATAAATAGATTTGACAATGACAGAGTGGAATTAGCTTAATACCCATTTCGAAATTTCTTAGCCATAAGTGAGCGTGATGGAGAAGAAGAACTTGGTCTGCGGCTCCTTATTATGCTTGCTGTTCCTCAACGCAATCCACGGTATGTCTTCTCTGTCTCTCTGATCATCATCGTAATTTGTAAGGGTTGGTTGACTCAATACGAATGTGTGGTGTTATGGGGTGTTTGGCAGCAAAGAAAAGCAACGAAAACGGCGTGGTGAAGCATTGTGAACAAGTCATACAAGGAAGATGTGATGATGACAAAACGTGCTTTGCTCCCTGTAAAAACAAGTTTAACACCACCGAAAAGGCTTTCTGTATCGTCCCCGATAAACAAGCCTGCAATTGTTATTATACCTGTTGAGTATTACTCCTACGAATTTCTCCCACTAATTCTCTTTTCTGCTTGAACAAAATTCTTAGAAAAAGATCAGCAACTGAGGTAAATGACTGTTGTGACAGGTGATGAAGGACCAATCAGCGATTGCATGGAGGATATAAAACTGGAGGGATGCAACGATGCAATGTGCTTTATTCCTTGCTGACAAAGTTCCACATTCTTCTTGGATCTCATTTCGGACGCATTTGTCTGCCCTGTTTACAAATAAATTGCATGGAGAGTAGTTAGATAAACTCCATGATTATTACTTCAATCATGAAATCTCAATAGACTAAACTCCTGCTCCATTTAGAGTGCTTGAATAAGACTATTTGCAGAACCTTTGATTTGCCAAGGCTGTGTTTGTTGAGATATTCATGGAGAAAAAGTAAGGGAAATGATAAGAGTCAATACAAGCTGCTAAAGCTTCAAAGTTTCACCTGAAGTCCACACACCAAGGACCAAAAAGTTCTTGCATGCATGTAGTAAATATTTTTTGAACTCTAAAGATGCTGAACAGGAGGAATAGATTCAAATTTTTAAATACTCCTCAGTCCTCAAAAACAGTCAATCGCAACCGCGTTAATGTCTGGAACCAATATTCTACGAACGCAAGGTCATGCTAAAAATCATGCAGAACAGAGGATGCCATATTTCTGTGAGAAAGACAAACGATTCAATCACGAATGCATAGCACGCATGAAAATTTAGAGTCGGTAAAAATTTTAACAGACAGAAATATAGCAGATATCTTGAGGTAAAACCAAAGCAAGTACTTTCTTCTTAACCCATTTGGAGTTCAAAAAACATAACAGCAGAACTTCAGTAACCGAGTGAATCAAAAAAAAATTCACACTTCTTCATGAGGAAATCAGTAGGTAACAGTTTGACTCCTTGAAATTGTATGAGCAATATTAAAGAGTTTCAGTAGGCCATACCTAAAGTAACTCAATTAAAAGGAAATACAAATTAGAAAAGATAAAAAGCTGCAACAGGCTCTTGAAGCCACACACTCGTAAATAGATACTAAAGAGAGACCATTTCTGGAGGGAAAAAACTTATACACGTGATAGAACGGTAATAATGAAGCAGGAGCACTAAGACCAGGGAGTTTTCCGCTGCCACTAAGGTTACAACATGTACCATAAACGAATGTACGAGTACATGATAATGAACATCATGAAAGGTCTAAAAGTTAGTAGGGCTTGCTTCTAGTTGTGACATTAGCGTCTACTAGTTGCTTCACGACAACTCTCATTGTCGGTCTTTTGCTTGGCTCCTTCTCTGTGCATCTCAGAGCCACGAATAGCACGTCAATCACTTGTTCCATCACACTCGAATCCAAAAATTCATCCTTGAGGATCGGATCCACAATCCTCTCAATTTCTTCAGTATTGTTCCAAACAGACCGAACCCACCCAACCATATCCACTTCCTCTGAGAATGATGGATCTAAGGCCTTCTTTCTGGTTATAAGCTCCAGCAAAACAACCCCATAGCTGTACACATCAGACTCTTTGCTTTTTGTTGTTGTAAACACATTCTCTGTCAAAAGTCATGGCAAATATATGTTACTAGTCGATATATAGATATGGCTCCAAAAAGTTTCATGCCAAGAAATAACATTATACAAGTATTACCTGGTGCAATATATCCAATCGTGCCTGGAACAGTGCTGGATGATGTCGAAGCTGAAGACTGGTCCAAGAGCTTGGCGATCCCGAAATCTGATATATGAGGCTCCATGTCCGAATCCAAAAGTATATTCATCGGTTTGATATCACGGTGCACAATAGCAGGATCACAGTTGTGATGGAGATATGCCAATCCATGGGCAGTTCCGAGTGCTATCTTGTACCGGACACTCCACTCCAAATTTGGAGATGGTTTCAGCTCGTGGAGAACATCATGAAGGCTTCCATTTTCCATGTATTCGTACAAGATCAAACCATACTCTTTCCTCAACCAAAAGTCTTCCAGTTTGATTAGATTCCGGTGTCTAACCTTTCCAACAGTCTGAATTTCTCTCACCATATTTGTGTTTCCACCCCTGAGCCCAGCAAATACAAGCTTCTTCACAGCGTACACTTTATCAGGAATTGCAGCCTTATAAACAGTTCCATGCGCTCCTCTCCCAATAATGTACCTCTCATGTAGGTTGTCGGTAGCTTCCATAATTTTGTTGATCAGTGTGGTAAATGCACCCTCTTCTGCATAAATTTCAACTTCTTGTGTTGGTCGTCTGCGCC
Organism: Vaccinium vitis-idaea; assembly: GCA_963854785.1. Classification (NCBI taxonomy): domain Eukaryota; kingdom Viridiplantae; phylum Streptophyta; class Magnoliopsida; order Ericales; family Ericaceae; genus Vaccinium; species Vaccinium vitis-idaea. The sequence continues at coordinate 39,221,489 of OY978225.1, read as the reverse complement.
AGACAAACACATAGCCCAGAACAAGGAGCAGGAAAACAACAGATAGCGATGATCCAATGGCTATCATTGCAATTTCCAATTTACGGCTTACCCTTTTCGGACTGGGATTACAATTTATGAAATTGCTGGATCCAATGCAAGTTAAGTCTCCACTTCGAAGACAGTTGACACAAAGGCCCTGATTACCCAGAAACAAAGAGGGCGATGAATTGAGAAACTTCATGAGTTTGTCTGGTATGGGCCCAGAAAAGGAGTTGTGAGAGACATTGACCTCAACCAAGGACTCAAGTTCACCAATATGTGCCAAAGTTCCAGTGAGATTGTTGCAAGATATGTCTAACTGCTCTAGCATAGCCAAGTTTGCGATCCCCGCGGGGAGATGACCAGTTAGTCCATTCGCACTAAGATTCAATTCTTTCAGATAATGCGCCGCTTGAATTGCTCCAATAGATGAGGGGATATTCCCACCTAAAAAATTTCCACCAAGCTGTATACTCAGAAGGGTGGTGGATTGAAACAAGAAAGGCGGAACACCACCAGTGAAACGGTTCCCACTTAGAGTAAGAGTGTTCAACCCCTTCAAGCTTCTTAAACTAGAAGGGATTGAACCATCTAATGAATTATAACCCACGTCTAAATGCAGTAGTTTAGTACAATTGGACAACTCAGATGGCAGCGAACCTTCTAAACGATTGTGAGAAAGATTCAAACCCTGGAGATACACAAGGCCTCCTAGCTCTGGGGGTATAGGCCCTGTAAGCCTATTCATTGACAAATTAATCAATGTAATATTGGTAAGATTTGAGAAGCTTGATGGAATCACACCAATCAAGAAGTTGTTGCTAAGATCCATGAACGAAAAGTTCGGAATTTTCACAAATTCTGGAAGAACTCCCGTGAGGTTATTCTCCTTGAGAATCAGTCTTGTCAGACTTGAACAACTTCCTACATCAGAAGGTATACTACCTTCCAGACAATTCACACCCAAAAGCAGTTTCCGCAACTGCTTTCTGGAGCAAAGGTTTGGTGGTATTTTCCCAGTGAATGAGTTGCCAGTGAAGTCGACCTGGGTCAAATTACAGTTCACTCCCAAACTCTGAGGTATGACTCCAGAAAACTGGTTGTTGAACAAAGAAATGTTTCTCAGTTGAGTTAGTTCAGAGATCTCAGGAGGTAATTGTCCGGAAAGGTTATTGTTGTACACAAGAAGATTCTCAAGGCTCTGAATCTTCCAAATGCTTATCGGAATCTCACCCGTCAAACGATTGGTAAACAACCAAAGATTCTTCAGCCCACTAAGAAACCCTAACTCGCTTGGAATTTCCCCCTCAAGTTGGTTGCCATAAAGCTGCAAATCACTAAGTGATTTACATTTTCCAAGCTCAGGAGGTATTGCACCAGACAAACTGTTTTCATTGAGGTAAAGAAGTTCCATCTCAGTGAGTAAGCCAAAAGGAGGGATAGGACCAGTTAAACCGCAATGGACAGCAGCAAGTCGAGTTAAACTACTACAATTGCCTAACTCCGGTGGAATACCACCGATGAATTGGTTGTAGGACAAGACCAAGGTTTTCAATTGCTTGCAACCGCCCAATCCCAAAGGAATGATGCCCCCTAGACTGTTATTACTGACATCTAGATACACAAGATTCTCGAGATTATTCAAACTCCCCGGTAGAGTTCCAGAAAGTTGATTATCAGTCAAAATTAGCTCTTCCAAGGTGCTACAATTTCCTATGGAATAAGGAATGGCACCCGACAATTGATTACCGTATAGGTATAAAGATATTATCTCACTCATGTTTCCAACATTTGATGGGATGGAACCATTAAGTTTGTTCAGGTTCAGCCACAGTGTTTCCAAATGTGGAATTCGAAACAGCGATTCGGGTATTGCACCCATCAGAGAATTAGAAAACAAGCTCAAGAATAGCAAATTCTGCAAATTTCCCAACTCCGAAGGAATAGAACCGGTGAAATCATTAGAGCTGAAGTCAATTAAGGTCAAGTGGCTCAAGTGAGCTATCTCGGGTCCCAATGGACCCGAGACTTGGTAGTTAGAGAGGTTTAGAGCAACCACAAAGTTGTGATTTTTACCACATGTGACTCCAATCCATGAACAAGGAGTCGAATCAGAAGCATTCCAGCTCAATTGGACGGAAGGAGGCACGGAAGTCCAATGCCTCATCAGTGACAGTAAACTTATCCCATCAGAGCTCAAACCAGAAACAGAATATATGGGTATATAAAAACAAAACAAAAGCAATAGAAAATTGAAAAGAATTCTCATGGTTATCTTCAAATTGAAGAGGCAGAAAAAGCGGCAAATTAAGGAAATGAACAGAGAGAGAAAGCAGTAGCAGTAGGAAAGAAGGAGAACACTAGTGCCGGAGAAAGGGAAGTTAAAAAGGTGTAAAAAAAGGCAGATAAAGAAACTTACCCAATTAGGAAAATTCAGAAAGAAAACCCATCAAAAGCTTAGCTCTTGACAGCACTTTAGAGCCGAGGTAGGTATATTTATGCATGTGAAGAGAGAGAGAGAGAGAGAGAGAGCATATATTTGTAGAGGGAGTGGGAAGTTACAATGAGAAGGGAATGAAAGGGAACACTTGAGAAAATACTGCGACTTTGTTTATGGAGATTCTTTCGTGCTATGTACCCGTTTATATAGCAGTAGTTAATAGTGAATAAATCTGATGTGTGGAAAAACAGGACAGGGTTCAACGCGGTTTCTTTCACGAATGTGTTGGCTCTCTCTCTCTCTCTCTCTCTCCTCCTAGTGTGGACAAGTTCACACTTCAATCTAAGCTCTCTGTCTGTCTGCATGTGCCACCTCTTAAATGTCCGGTGGGTGAGTCAGTGAGCGAGTGAGAAAAGTAATGGGGAAACGCCGAGTAAAAAATGAAATACCGTAAGTGAAACAGAAAATGAAAAGGACTTGTCTTGCTTTATATACGACTTAAGAAACTAAGGGGTCAAGTTTCCCATTTGGCCATCAAAACTGAGTTTAGCAACGTTGCTAAAATGAATTTTGTTTCTTAATAGCTAAAAGTTAAGTTGTTAAAAACTCATTCTGTTAAAAGTAAATTGCTAAAATTACTTTTGGTGTTTTTAGCAAATGAGAGTTGGAAGTTCTAAAAGCACACGGGAAACCCACCCTTAAATGTGAGGGTAGAAATTTTCACTCCCTTTTTCTGTAACCACACTTTCTTATTTCTCTTATTGCGATTCGAATTTATAATATTATCCTTCATTGTGTGGGGAAAAAATATAAATGAGAGGACATTTTTTGTAATTCCCATCACAATAAGACAAAGGAGGGAATGTAGTTATAAAAAAAGAAGACTGTGAAAATCAATTACCATGCAAAAAAATAATGTTTAGGTAGTGTATGCTAATGCTCTTTAAGTTTGTTTTTTTAGTAAACGACGTTTGCAAAAGCAAAGCCCCAACTCCCATTTGCTAAAAGTATCAAAGTGATTTTAGCAACTAGCTTTTAGCAAAATGAGTAGATGTGAAAAAATTGACTTTTAGTAACTTAGTGTTTAGCTAATGGGAAAATAAAAGTGATTTTAGAAACTTTGCTAAAATTCAACTTTCATGGGAAAACTCATTTAGCAAATGGTAAACAATGCCGAAGTGCGAGAAATGCATAACAAGGAATCCTCTTCTTATGCTTTTAACCTTACATATCCAGACAAAGCTTTTGGTTATATGTCGACACAATCCATCAATATTGCGAAGTAGGCAAAAGGACCACAAATTAGCAGAGAAAGGTCGCAGTTGGAAAAAGCATACAACTGGTACTTTCTTTCATTTTAATGTGAATTATACTAGTAAAAAGTGGAGTAGTTGCATATGTTCTTGACAGAGACGTCTTAATGTGTTACTGTGTGCATCGGTTGGGTGGAATCCTTTTCATACTGGAAGCTATCTATTGGTAGGAGATGGAAGAAAATATTTCCAGTAATCTTCTTTGAACCAGCCAAATAAACAAATTGTCACCATCATCAGACTAAGGTCTAGACCCATTGGCCATTGCCACCACAGATCGCAGAGTTACTCTTGCTTTTTACAAAAAAAGGTTTAGCGTTAATGGTTGCAGACTTGCAGTGAAGTTTGAAACTCAGTCAAATGCAACCACTCCACGTGAAGACGATAGTTACTCTTCACCCCATCAATTTTCCCCTACGCTTCTTAGCAACCATTTGAAAACAAATCAGAATTGCATCAAATTAGGCATAAACTCGTTACAACACTGAGCACAATTGATAATCTCATTGAGATGACAAATAACCAAACAAAGAATCTCCTTTAGAGGGGAAAAATAAAATCCATCTTTATTTTTACAACGATTGACCCTCAACTCCCATTTGTAGTGTACAGGAATGACCAACTAAACTATTCAAATTCCTTCACAGAAGCACAAGTCTTTCTAGTTGTACTTTGTAGGATAAGTATGAACCAAGGTTCTGAATCTCGTACCGGACAGGGTACCGATTTTCTTACTGGTACGGTACGGTACCGGTACCGGACGAGTACCGGTACCGTTTCGGATTTAGCGGTACTACATGTATATACATATATAAAAATCGAAATTTTTACTCATATCACCTTTTTTTTTTTTGGTAAATTATAGTATCATCCAATTCTTCATAAAATTAACTTTAATTAGACAACAAATACCATAAAATGGCCTTCAAACTAACAAACAAATGTTCTAAGTGCATAACATAATAACAAAACAAACGCAATATTTTCCAAAAGGCACGCAAAGTTTTCGAAGTGAGACTTATAAATACTTATTATTTTCCTTAGTCTATGTATATAATCATATGTACTTTCAAATTCTATGCAAAACAAAGTTATTTACTCCTATATTTACCGTGAATAATTTTTCCTCAGTCTTTGCCCACTTGCATATTTAGTTCCCTTTTTTTAAATTTGTTATCAGAGTAGGTCAGTAGGGTGTTTCCCAAGATAAGGTTAAAGACCAAGCGGTCAAGCACTCCTTTCGAAAACACTTTCAAAGGTCTCGGTCTTCTCCAGGAAAAAATTTCGTACCAGTCTTCTTCATCTTCTTCGTCTAAAAGAGCCCAGATCTGGGTCTTCGATTTCAGGTGAGGCTCAAATCACGGTCTTAGATTTCGTCGGAAAAGATACCAGATCTGGCTCAGCTTGATCGTCTTCTTTGTTTGCAGCAGGTAAGGCTTAGAAGTTAGATCGCGTCTTCGTTTTCGTTGGAGATCTGCCATTTTTTCAGGTACCGGAACCCGCCGGTACGCTCCGGAACTGCCGGAACTCGCCGGTACCTGCCGGTAACACCGGCAAGGGCCGAGAAATTAGCCGGAACGGAATTAATCCTTACAAGTACCGGTTTTCCTCTAAAACGGTACGTACCGGCCGGTATGGTACGGGATTGACAACCTTACTATGAACTACTCCCTCCGTCCCCTTTAATTGTGTTGTTTCGTAAATCCAACTTATTAAAAAAAAATACCTCATTACATATTTCACATCAATTTTTACCTTCACTTTCCAATATTATCTTCCACAACTCTTTACCCACTAAGGCCTGATTTGGGTAAATTGAAAAAACTGGTTTTTTGATTTTTTTTGGTTGTCCTTATTCAAAAAAAATTTGCATTTTTTAGTTTTCGGTCGATTTTTTGTGGTTTCTCGGCTTGTCTAGACGAGAGGAATCTAAAAAGTATAAAATTAATAGCCAAACTTAAAGTTTTGTGAATAAAGACGAAGATGACATCCAAAAAACCGGTTTTTTGGTTTATTTTTCGTCTTTATTTACAAAACTTTAAGTTTGGCTATTAATTTTATACTTTTTAGATTCCTCTCGTCGAGACAAGCCAAGAAACCACAAAAAATCGACCGAAAACTAACAAATGCAAAAAAAAAATTGAATAAGGACAAAACCAAAAAAACCAAAAAACCAATTTTTTCAATTTACCCAAATCAGGCCTAAGTTTTCAAAAGAGCAAAATGATGTAAATGTATAAATTTTTACCATTAACTTTTCAATACACACAATTATCAAGGGTTACCCAAAACAAAAATGTCGACACTAAAAAAGGAATGGAGAAAGTAGTAAAAAAAAATTTGTTCTTGGTTTTGCCAAGTAGTATGAACTAAAATGAAAGCAGAATCAACGTGGCCAAGAAATAAGGAAAATCACGGACCCAATGCACCCACAGCAGACAAAGCTATGGTAGTTTTAAGTTTCACACATCTTCGTTTCACAATGCACCCAACTACCTCCTTAGCCCCCACATTTCATATCAGAATTGAAACATCAACTTTTAGGAATTTTGTCATTAGTACTTCTGAGAAATTACCAATAAATAATGTTGACTACCAATTAATACTTTTGTAAACAGGAACAGTCAAGGAAGAACTACCTACAGAATAAGAGATCACAAAAGAGGTGGGAAAACATTATTGAGTGAAACGTTAGAACTTCAAATGTGCACATTGACGCAAAAAAATTTCTTTTGTTTCTTATCGCACCATAATTCTGTTCATTACAGAAAGAAAACCAGAATACACCATAGAAAGTGAAAACCTGTTGGCCATGACAAAGCATGGATCAGACAGTGCTTCCCCTGCGATGAACTGTAGTTCAATTCCCCTCAACACACTTCAATCTAGCTCCACTTGAAAACATAGAAGAGAACACTTCCGACAAATACCCAAATTAGGGGACTAATAATCAGATGCCTGGATAGTAGTCTGGCCTAGCTAAGAGCAATATTACCTGAAATAAAATGGAGATCCAGCAAGTGAACCACCCTCAACCAAAGGAAGTATCACTCAAAATTCCTCCATAATGACAGCATCATGTGTTACCAAGATCCACCGGTTTATTATGCTCTGAGAAGCCTGAATGTCAAAGCTTCTTTGTCTGTTTGCTCACGGGAGTGATGACGGATTCGTTTCGTGTAAGCCTAGAAGACAGATTGTGTAGATATTATACCAAAAGGTAATCATGACCTACGATGTGTTTTCTTGCATAATCCAATAGATGGTGAAGATGGTGAATGGTCATACTCATGGTCTACAATGCCCGCTCCTAAATTTCCCATAAATACATGAACTCATGTCATGAAATGGAAGTCAGGGTCATTTTCAGATGACGTGCTATGATATGTAGGGTAATGTGCGCAAACCGTGAGGAGGGTAAAAGAACAATCAAAACAATGTCGATTAAAGAAGCATTCCTAAGTTTGATGAACATGACCAAGATGGATGGAAATACATTAAAATCCAATAACACTACAAGCCCATGCACCACTTCTGTTGTATGAAACAAAACCTGAGCCATGTTTGAGTTATCCAAGCATTCTGAGATGCTGCAGACTAAGAACAAAATGGACGAATTATATGTTAATGATGGCACTAAGTGCACACATTCACATGCGCATATATGTTAATGCTGATGACTTTGATGATGAAATGGATGCAGGCAACAGCCGCATGATGCATCCTATCATGTGGTAGTTGTATTTGTTGAAGCATAGAGAGCAGAGTACATCCCCTTCCAGCTACTGGTAGGTCAGAGGTGGTGGAGCTCCATTTGTACCAACAGCAGAGGCTGGGTCATCCTTTCTTTTCCCAAATGGGTTCTTCGAGTACGTGTCGAAAGGTTAAGGGAAACATAATCTACATCTCAAACATATAAAAAAATTATTGAAAAATAAACAGAAAATAAAAATCACCCTCCCCCTAGAATGAAGGTTCAATAACATGCAAGGTAAACAGATTGGGTGAAATTTCTTGCATCAACCAATAAATCCTACCATGTCTAGCTAGAAGGCAATTGAAAATTGTGACCGGAAGATTGCTTGAATGACAACATTCTCTAATGAGGAATGAGGGTGACAACAGTTCAAATCAAATTATGCTTCAACACAAAGATTGAGGAGGAACAATCAAATTACTCCCTCCGTCCCAAAAATTTAGTCCCGCTTCGGGAATCCGACTTTTTAACAAGACACAATCATTATTCTTTAAAGAACATCAACTCCACAACTACCCTCTTTTTTGTAATGTAATGATTACATTTTAGACTCCAATAAATTTTCCCTCCATTTTTCTATTTGAAATTTAACTAGGTTGAAGGGCAAAAAGGGCAACGAGTCATTGTTTTCTCCTTGATTAGTCAATATGGACGAGTAATATGGGACATTCAAAAAAGGAAATGTGGACCAAAATTTTGGGATAGAGGGAGTAAATTAAAGTCATATAAAACTGAGAAGGATATTGTATCCGCATGCCAACAGAACCAGAACTGGGGATGACGGCACCCTGCAAATTATGGTGAACATTCGTAGCGCTGTTCACATCCTGCACAAGTGTCACAAAAGATATAACTAAAACTAGAACAGTCGAATTGAGAAGTGTACAAAAATCCGTAGTAAATATAACAACAATGAGGTATATAAGAAATAAATTAAAGAAAGCTAACCTCAAACTCAATGAAGCAAACAGTGTGCCTTTCCTGTCTCAAAACTTTCATCTGCTTAAATCCAGGTTGCCTGCAAAAGTAAGAAGAGAATTAGAACCATTCAAATATAAGTAGGAGTATATGGTAATGGCTGATAACAAAACAGAACCTAAACTACCAAAGCATGGAGTCATACATGATAAAAAGGCCCCTTAATTCGTCCTCATTTACATTCTTCCCGAGATTGCCAATAAACAAGGTATTGCAAGGAGGGTTATCCTTAATATTCTGCAAGCAAAAGGAATAAATTAAATATAAGACAAGAATATTGGTCAAGTTTGTTACAAGGTTAATAAATATGACAAGTCATGATTTGGTTACATAATTTCCTAGCAAGATTAGAAATGAGAAAAGTGAGATCAATCACTTGCAACAACTAAAACCTACAACAAACCACTTTCTATGGTTCATTGTGCCAAATTATCGGAAGGAATATGAAAATATAGACATAGGAAGAGTATAAAATGACAACTTAAAACACAATTTGACATTTTAGAGTTTAGACATTTGAGAGGCATCGATTGTCTTTCTTGGTTGAGTTACAGGACAGACTCTCGAAAGAGCACAATACAGTGAGGTTATGCATGTTGGGAAAAAGAAGCAAAGAGACTGCAGTCGAGGGGATAAAAACAATGGATGAATCATGAATGTAATCCCAATCATTTTGAATAATGAAAAAGAGAGAAATCGACAAGCTTCTTTCAGGATAAAGAAGTTATTGATTGGCTCACTATGAAGAAAATTATCGGCAGTGCTTCATTGCTCTTATGACAAATGTGTTAGTTTCCATTTATTTTGGCACTCCTCTTGTACTAAGGAACGGTGATCTAGCTTATAATTTTCTTAAACTGGAATGAATACCATATGTAAATACAGCGACTCGATTAAAAGATCAGATAGCCAACAAAGAGATTAGGCACAACTAGTCAAGACTCTAATGTCCCTAAATCTTGACAAAGGGAACATCAAGTTGGGGGAAGAGGGGAGGGGACTCCAACCAAGGGTTGGAGAAATTAAAACACCCATTGGGACAAGCCCAAAAACACCCAAAGGGCCAAGCCCGATAACACCTAGGCCAAAATAGGACATACCTACAACAATGAAGCCCAAAAAAGAGGTCGTACCCCAAACAGAGAAACCTAACCAAAACTATCTGACGCCTCCATCACCAGCAGCGTCATCTCACGCCCATCATCAGTAATCCCAACCAACCCTTGCCGCTAAGCATAGAAACCAGCCGCACCTAGCAATGACGACCAGCGGTGAGTTGACACTACCAAACGGAGAAAGAAGAAGGCCCAGAGACAAACAACCAGCACCCATAACCGCCCTGGCTGTTAAGCACGAAACCAGCTACACCCCACAGTGAGGCCGCCAGAAGACCATAGAAACCGATGAAGATCTGGACAGGTCAACGAGGAGCAAGGGGGAGAGGAAGAAAGAGATGGCCAGAGCTCCGAACACGCCCTCGCACCCCAGCCCATAAGATGAAAACCTACGCCGCCGCGAACCTAACGAGCTGCCGCACACCAAGACGACCACCCAGAAACCGCCATTTCAGTCCTCACAAACGGCCAGGAGATCCGACGGCTGAGATTCCAAAACGTCATTGCAAGTCATCACGCACATGTCTGCATGATACCTCGGCCCACCTGCAAGCAGAAAAAGGAAAACAAAAAAGAGGGAGAGAAGGGAGAGAACAGGGAGGAAAGTGTAAGGGGGAGAGGGAGAGGGAGAAAGAGGGGGGTTGCTGAATCTTAGGCACGTGTTTCAAGAAACTCTAACCATATCTAAATAACGGAAGGGAGGATGGTGGATTTACTATGTAGCTAACATCTATCTCATCCAGACTACAGACAAAAGGTAAAAATTAAAGAATCCTTGACTAAACCAAAACTTTCTTCGCAAATTTGGGGTGTAGGTAAAAATTAAAGAATCCTTGACTATACCAAAACTTTTCTTCGCAAGTTTGGGGTAGCTCAATTAGACCATTTCTTATAAAGAACAAGAAGAATGCTGTCGGCACTTGCATAATACAGTAATAATATAGTGGCCCATAAGAAATCTCTACCTCAATAGATGGCAATCGATCCTCCTGATTAAAGAGCGACTTCGCAACTTTTAAGATCATAATATATACCATACCACATCCAGCTTTCTTAGGATTCTTATGTAATTTCTAGGGTTGCAACCAATCCAAACTGGCCCATAAAAAATGAAAATAAAAAAATAAAAAAAACCACTCCAAACCGCAAGTCTTGAGTCCATGAGATCGGTTTACCTCGACATTGACAAACTTAACACAATTTTCCAAAACACAACTGGAGAAAGTTGCCCCGACAAGGCACATTCAATATGCATCTTCCACAAGGACTATCAATTGTCAACTCTTAATTGTTCTTGGCCTCCTTTAAAAAAAATTAAAAAAAGTTCCGGCCATCTCCATTTTACTACTAAGAACCTACAAAACTTTCCACGTGAGTTTTAAAACCACTAATGTAGTCATGGTTGTGAATGTGCAAATATGAATTTTGCAGTGTGTCTTCTTTAGTGTGCCTAGGTGTATTTGCTGGAGAGACAGATAGATAGAGGTGTCCTGGAGAATACAAAAGTAATCAGACTAAACCCTTTTATGAGGAAATAGTCATCGTTGATACTTGAACCTTAGAAACTGACTTCCTGAAAGATATATTGTTCTATAAATAGTAACTTGATTTTAATCTCGTTACAACACCAATAACTACAAACTACACACTTCCGAAAAAATGATCACCACAGGGTTCTCATTGCCTTGGCTTGGCCACCATAACCCAACTTGAAATGAGATACTGTTCAAGTTCTTCCCAGCCCAACTCAAGCATTGGAAACACCTTCCTTTCCCAGCTTCACGTTAGACTAGATTGGCTCTGGTTGAGGCATTGAGCCTACCAAGTCGCAGCAGTCCTATGTTTCCTCTTAAATGATACAAATCCAAGATTGAAACTTGAAGCGAGAACAGGAAGAACTAGGATAATCTAACATTTCCTATATAATCTACGCACCGGATAGTACATAAAAGTTGTAATGTACATATAGTTTTACACAAAGGGTGAATAGGAAACCAGAACCCAAATTTATGAGCACCCAACACAGCTATGTGCAATTGATTGCAAACTACTAATAAAGCCACAGATGTACAATAAAAGATGATTACACTAATGAAAAGCGTGAATACATTTTACTGTGTAAAAAATAGCAGTAACCTTCTAAATTGCACACACAAACCATATTAACTTCCGATATGAATACTACCTGAACAGGAACATAACTACTAGGTGATTGTACAGGGGCAGGAGCAGGCATTGGTACTGGAGGAACGGGATAACCTGCATATGTGTCATATGGTGGTGGTGGTGGTGGAGCTGCATATGATGGTGGTGGAGCCATGTACCTAAGCCAGAGAAGAAATGGTATTAACAAGAGAGATCCGATGAGACAAATATGCTCTCAATTCCACAAAAGGGAAGTAAATGCAATACCGGCTCTTCTACGATATTTTAGCTTCAACTCAACTCAACGAACCTTCGCCCCATGTTCATGTCAATTTATTACACAATAATACCATCCTCTTTCATTGCAAATCAAATATTAAATTTGTGCGAGCAGAACCTAAAAAGATTGGTATTCTTACCCATGATGTCCCCAGACAGGTGCTGGTGGTGGATGAAAAGGAGAAGGACTTGAATAACCAGTGTGTGTATAATCTCCACCAGTTCGCATTCGTTTACTCTGATCGTAGGCATTGGAATCAGCAACAATCCCTACAGACAAGTAAGAATTTGAACCAAGTGTGAGGGGTATAAAGTAGTAAATCCGAAAATTTAACACCGTAACAAAATTCAGAACCACTGACAAACAATCCAAATATTGTCAAGCAATGTGCAAGTCCTAAGGGGCTTACAAATAAAATTGTATCAAATTATCCATTCTAACATATCAAGGGAGAAATGCTTTTCGGTGTGACCAATTTTTGAAGCCCTATCACAAAAGTGATTTCCATAATTGCCCCCCTAAAAATAAGTATCTAAAACTACTTTTAGCGTGCTATTAAATGACTGTTATGTCATAACCACTATCCCACTATCCCCACCCACCCTAAAAATGTGCAAACACTTAGTGTTTGCTATCGGCTATCCCTCTAGTCCTTAGTTGCACGAGGTGGGAGTGGGGACGGGGGCGGGAGCGGAGGCGGGTGCGGGGGAGCGGGGGTATGTGGAAGCTCCCTGGGTTGGGAGCGGCGGGGGAATATTTAAAACTAAATAAATATATATATGTGAATAAACTTATATATATTTATATGTATTGTACATATGTGTTATAGTTGCAAAGGGAGCACATACATAAGCATTTTATATGTATAAATATGAGTGAGAAATGACATCCCAATAGATTCTTTTGTGCGAAATATATTGATTAAACATGTAGATAAGTAGTAGACTATGAGACGAGAAATAGAGAGAGTCCTAAATCTTTATTACTTCTTTTTTCTTTTCCTTCTTCCTTGCATATATTTGGAAAGAGAAGTGAGAATTCCGTCCTTAAGATTAGTGTGGAAGCTCCCATCCTATTTAAGAGCGGGTTCCCATCTAGATGGGAGCGAGCTCCCGTCAAGCTCCTGTCTCGGGAGCGCGGAATCGAGCTCCCGTCTAGGGAGCGCACCCATTTTAGAAGGATCCTGCTACTAAGCTCTAGTCTATAAAATAATAGGATGCTTTCATAATTCCTTTCTTTCTTTCTTAGGGTTTGTTTGGAACATGTGGAAGAGAATGGAAAAGAAGAGAAAATAAAGTGAGAGGAAAGTGAGAGAAAAGTGGGAGGAAAGTTTCACTATCCACAATACCTAGATTTTTTATTTTCTCTCTTCTTTCTCACCAAACCAAACAAGAGGGAAAAAATTTAACTTTCCTTTCTTTTCCCTCACTTTCCTCAAGTTCCAAACACACCCTTAGGTTCTTTTTTTTTTTTTTGCATCGCTGACCGAAGTTCAAAAATTTGTATCCAAAACAAAAATGCTACTAGTAACTAATAAGAGATAGACGTGATAAATATCCAAGCCACAAACAAGCTATAGCCAACCCTTAACAGCATTCAGAACATGAACATCAGAACATGAACATCAGAACATGTAGAACTCGATCGAAGGTTCACCCATCTGTTCATATTGTAAGCGTAGGAGTTTCACAAATAAAAGTAAGGCTCAAAAAATACAATGGATGGAGTGTTTTGATCTTGCTAGCTAACAAAGAACCTTAAATGAGGCCGACCTAGGAAAACCAAGAATCAAGAGCTAATGAACCAGCACAACTATACAACCCAAAAGATTTTTCTTGAAACTATACCCCTCTTTGAACCCACCAAGAATCAAGAGCTCAACTGCTCAATGAACCCGTCATCCGTTGCAAGAAAAGAAATCTTCACGAACAAACAGAAAACTCACCCCTTTTAACAAAAAGATTCTTCTTTGCCATCTCAGTGTGCAACACGGACTTAGATTCAGCATCAAACACCATTTCCTGCACCACAAAACAAACCCCAATAATCTAACACACAAAAGAGAGCTGAACAATCAACAAATACAGCATAAGTTGTTGTACACGAGCACCTGAAGGGCATCTCTAGCATTAATGGCAAACTGAGGAGTAGAAAAGAGAGCGAAACCCATTGGATGTTCCCCTTTGGAATTGACTTGTGAAGCTTCGTAACCGGGTAACCATCTCAGCAAGTTCTGCAATTCTCTCTCCTTCACATCCTCTGGGAGACCCGATATGAATATCGTTCGAACCTACCAAAACAAAATATAACAACACTATTGGTTGTCTAATCGATGACTAATAACGTAAGTTAACATGATTGTTTTGAGGAGATGAGGAGTGGAATGTACCTCGTCGGATTGGGGGCGATTAGGGTTTTCCATGTGCATAGGAGGAGGTGGGTAATGGGGAACGGACGCGGGAGCAGGAGGGGGAGGAGGAGCGCCGGCCGGCGGCCACTGTTGGTGGTATGGATGGATTCCGGCACCGGCCATCTAGACGGATCTTCTGGGGGTACCAACAGACAAAACCCTAGAGAGAAAGGTGGACGTAGGACGCGCCAACAGATTGCAACAATGTGTCCGACTCATGACGGGTTGTTTTGTAGAAATTCTTTCAGATTACCCCCTCCTAAAACTTCTAATTGCATTTATGCCCGCTAACTGCCCAAATCAGCTCGAGTTTTACAAATAATAAAATCAACATTTGCTAAAATCACCGGTTGATTTTATTAAATGAGGAAGATTTTTGTTAATCAAAGATTTTCGGATTGAGAGGACGAACAGTTTTTTTTTTTTTAATAACCAGATATCCAATCCAGCTTCCGCGCAACTCGACTAATTCTAGAGCCTTAGAGGTAACGACTGAGCATAATCCTTAGTGGCCCCAAGAGTTCGCTGGTAAGAGAAATTGAACCTGAGACCTTAGGTGGGAGCAAACCCCTAAGTCTCAAGGCAATAACACTTTGTCAACCTCTCTAGGACCTGGGTGAGTTCATTGTAGATAAGATATTATTGATTTGCTATGAAGCTAACCAACTCGCTATATATTACTAGTGTTGAAAAAATAACGCTCATTATTGTTAAATTTTTACTGGTCTAGCTCCGTTGTTAAAGTTGATCTCTAACATCCGCATGATGTAAAGAGTGATGAGAGTAGCAAAGCAGAAATTTTCAAATGAGCACGTCAATATGTGAATTATTTCGTTAATCGTTATTTATAGTTTTTGCAGTGCAACAGGAAACAACAACCAATGTTTGTTGCCGCACTTTCAATTTAGTTGCAAACTATAGTAAGGATTGTACATGCCACTGCTGTCAAATTCACGTCGCATCTCATACTCTCATAGTGATAGGAAAATCATCATGAATATGTAAAAGAGCTGCCAGCAAGGTTAGGAGGGGAATGGCCAATCATAAGAGTGGGAAAAATTGTTTCTTTAAATTCTTTTAACGTGTTCTCTCTTTCTAATAATCATATTTGGATTTTTTTTTTAAGAGATTGACGGGCCAGTACAATTTTTAGTGGCAAATGACGTCCAAGTACAGTCCTGTTTTCAAAACCGTGGAAAACCTATGAAAGTGCAACTCTAACTTGGCAGCTTTTCATTTCTCTTCCAGAAAAGTCAATCGGGTGACAAAAGCACGGACGTGCAACTCTCTCTCTCTCTCATCTACCACATGAGGCTTCCCAACAAAAACAAATTTTTTTAGAGTATCCTATGAAAGTGTCTAAAAAATCCTAGGGTACTTTATGAAAATTTATTTCTTTAAATTCTTTTTACGTGTTATCTCTTTCTTCCAATCATTTTTGAAATTTTTTTTTTTTCAAGACAAAAAAAATTGTCACCCGTCCAACCCCGCCTTAATTGGCCCATTATCCGTTTTCGGCTGAATAGGAGCCCAACCAAGCCCAACTACATAAGGCCGAGCCCAAGACTTTCGCGTCTAGTGGGGTCGAGTGAACGAACCGCCCTGCACAAGAGAAAAAGATTTCCCAAATATCACTAATCGCGGCGTCTAGGGTTTTTGCTTTCAAGGTTTTCTGAAGGAGAAGACTCTGTGGCCGACGATAGCAGCAGCCATGGCGACCACCAAAGTCCAGAGGATCATGACACAACCCATCGTACTCTCTATTCCCTCCTTAATCATATCTGTGTTTGTATATACTCTGTGTATTTGCCCTTTTACTGCATGTTAAGCTTTGTACCTTGTCGCAATTACTGGTACCTGACCTTTTGTTCTTTGATTGATGGACGGACGGTGGTTTCAGAATCTCATCTTTAGGTTCCTTCAAAGTGTAAGTCAGTTTGGGTGTTTGACTTTACTATCTTTTGTTGCAAATCTTGTTTTCCTCTCCTCTTTGCTGATTTTTAGTTGTTTTGGTATGAATCGCAACAGAAAGCTCGGATCCAGATATGGCTGTTTGAGCAGAAGGACTTGAGGATTGAAGGGCGTATTATTGTACGTATTTTAGTAATTTTTATTTATATTTCTGCTGCGTTCATGTTAATTCACGGTCTTGCATCTGTCTTTTCTCCAACTTTTTGCTCCGTGCTGTTTAAGAACTCAGATTTTTAAACGAAATGTACTTGAATAAGTTGTTGGTTTAGGGCAAACGTAAATCTCAATGAATAATACCTTGTGAGTTTATATTGTGGCAAAATTAAATTAATTGTGCCATTCGGGAGGTGACTTCGTTATGAATACAGAACTTAGAACTCAGGTGGTGTTTGATTAGGTTTGTACTTAGGCTCAAGTAGTCAACTGCTGCGTACTCTAGATGGGAATATGCCTCTTCAAGTTTTGGGTTCACAAATATTAGCATCTGCTTGACAAGTTTGATAATTGTATTTCTGGCCCCTGTAGACTCAGGTTATATTTTGCATCCTAATGTGTTGGTTCGATATATCTGAAAACCCGTGTCGAGGAAAACTTCCGTGATATTGGAGAGTTATATTGGCCCTGTTCGGTTTGAGGTTTTAGTTTTGTTTTAGTTTTGTTGACATCATCATTTCCCTCATTTCTCTCTCTATCTCTCTCCACTCATTACACCTGCTTACATCATCAAAACTAAACTAAACTACAAACCAAACACAGCCATTGGAGTTTTGAATATTGAAACAAGCCAACATGTTGCACAATTTCTAACTTGTTAAAGTTCACTTCTGTACTCTGGATTCCCTTCTTGTCTTTGCTAAAAGCGCTGATAACTCTCTAATTTAGAACATCTGCTCTTGGAGAATTTTGGTTTATCTATCTCATATTACATGTGCAAGAGCCATCTTATGTAGTGACCTCACTGAAGAGGTGTTCTAACGCTTACTGATGAATCAGAATTCATGCCTTTGGGACTAGAGTCTTTTTCTAATAGAGTTGCTATGTATGCCTGGTGCGTCTCTCAATGGAATCTGAACTAAGCACCGATAGTTATTTCACAAGTTGCATTGCAATTGACATAATAGTTGGGATCTTTTCTTATGTAAACTTAGATCAGCAAAACTGAGGTATCTAATGTTTTTTTTGTAGGGGTTTGACGAGTACATGAATTTGGTTCTGGAGGATGCTGAGGAAGTCAATGTAAAGAAGAAAAGCAGAAAGGCTTTGGGTGGGTGATACTTTCTCTCTGTATTTTCTATAAGATTCTATGGCCGTGCATGATTTTCTAATGGTGTTCTTCTCTGTTCTTTAGGGAGGATCCTTCTTAAAGGGGACAACATCACGCTGATGATGAACACGTACGCAATCCTCCTGATTCCTTATTCCATATGCTTGTTGAATGCATTCACGTTTCAGGCCTATAAATCCAACAATCATCCCTTTTATATTGTTTGCTGTTTTTTTCTACAGGGGGAAATGAAGATGGATTTTCGATGGTGCATGGAGTAGTAGCTTGATGAAGCAGATTATTAAGACAGTCAACTTTTCTTCTGATGATTGTGTACCCTAAGACTGAAATGTAGAGCTTATATGGATAGCTTTTGAGGCATTGTTGTTCATCTTCCTGCATTGGTTTTTTTTAGTAGAGGTTGCGACAATTCTTTTCCTTTATGCTGGATTGGAGGTTATTTCGTGACGGTACTGCGACTTAGCCATTGGGAAATATGCTAATTAGTCCTTGTGTATCCGTGTTGACTGCTTTTTTGTGACACCTTGTTGCTGAATTTTCGGTATTATTCTAGTAATTTTAAGACAAGTTAAAAGAACCATTCTTGGTCACAAAATTGGAAGATTTGACAATATCCATCCCAGGGGTGTGACCTGGGCATAAAAGCACAGCAACTTTAGACATCAGCTACTGGGGATTCTCAAACTCATATTGTTTGTTGTCGGAAGCACTAACGCCATATAATTACTCGACATCTCTGCAGTTAAACAATATTCTGTTCTTGTAAACGATTGTCTTCTATTAGAAAAAGACTCGTGAAATAAACGAGCATGCCTCTTCTCAAAAGAAATTTAAAAAAAAATAAAAAATGAAATAGCATGCCTAAGTGAGGTCTTGCTATCTGTTATGTATATGCGGATATGCAGATGACGTAAAACATCTGACTTCGCGGTAAACAGGTTAGCCATAAACCATGCAATTGCAAATAAATGAAGAAGCATATGAATCTCGAATTTTGAAGTGCATAAAATCCTTTCTGGTTGTGCAAGGGCCGCTATGTGCCATATAGAAGACAGTTCGACATCTACTCCGTCAAGCTCTGCAATGGTGATGTTTGTCTACATTAGCAGTGATCTACTTAAGAAACCTCCAATGGGGTTTGGTTCCCCTCTGTCACTTGAACTCGAGAACGAATGCTACACTGCATTTCTAGAAGATACAAGCGGTGTATAAGTTCGCACCCCGGAACCCACAATCAAAATTATGCAGTACTACCCTCCTGCTCTTAAATCATGGAATGGTTTTCCAACCACGTTTTCTCGTACAAAATATGCTCTTAGCCAAGCATCTAATAAAAGGCTCAAAAGAAATGATGAAGTTGTGATAATAGAAACTAACAAATAACTGTTGAGGGAGGCAAGAAGGCATTCACGTAGCAACAGCAATACTTCAATGAACATGTATCGCTCATCACTCAACTAATTGCAATTCTATATGCGGATACAACAACATAATATCACAGAACCAAAAGAAAATAAACACAAACTGGTTTCTTTTTCGCAATTGTTTAACTTCAAATTGAAAGTACTTATGTCAGCATAATTTTCACTGGGACGAGTATTGCAGCATTTCATTACATATGGAAGCATCCCTTTCAAGTGGTAGGTAAGGAGCAGGAACACTAGGAAGTGCAAAATAACAAAAGAAATGGCAAAGGCTTACTACAAAGAATCCAAACTGTTAATCACTGATAACTATGATTCGCTTATGATTGCCATGCTTTAAAATGTTTCCTTCAAAGAATTTAATAAACTTTTAGAACTTGTTCTGCTTTCTTTTTCTGATAAATTAGAACTCCATCAAGCACGTCTTTTCTTTGAGTAAGGAACCCAATAATTCTCAAGTAGCAGCCTTCTGGATAGAGAAGTACTGTTTCTGACCTAACAAAATGTAGCACCTACCTAACCAGATCAAGACTTTGGTTTCCTTGTTTCCCATTAATCAAAAAACCCAAGTCTGTTGTCTGCAAATCACTGAAATACTAATAGTGCCACATAATGTTACTTGTCACCTTTTTTCCTGCTAGCTACAAATCTGCAGTGACTGAGCAGTACAGGAACTACACCTGCTCCAAAGCTCGTGTGACACATGAATGCAGGGAGAGAGGTCTGGATCTACTAAGAAAAATTGCAAACAAAACCTGCATAAACTCTACAATGTTCACCAATCAAATCTCTGTCCAATATGGTAGTAGGTCAATTTTGGTACAAAGTGATGAGATTTTTTTATCGTGCATTCTTTGGCGTTGTGTCAAAGAATCAAAAAATGAACTATACTTCTACACAAGCTTCGCTGTATCTTTAAAAGGGAGGTACATATCAGTGAAATGCTCAAACATGATTGCACCAAAAAAAGAAATGCTCAAACATGGAAGCAAACTAGACAACATCAGTGGCAGCCGGGCACATTAACAGCACAAGAAGCTCTCAGTTTGGCTGGGCTGAATTGTGTAATTCATGGCTTCTATCTCCTCTCTCTGATAATCTGCATCCCCACATATCTGTGGAAGTAAACAAACAAGTTAGCAAGCCCCTCTCATGACAACTCCATCTTAAAAACAGCGATGTACAAAAGTAATACCCATCACTCACCGTCCAAGCATCAAAACAGTAGCCTGAGGATTGGTCCCAGGAGAGATAGAGAATGTTGAACCGTCAACTACTCGGAGAGAGCCAATACCCATAACCCGGAATTTGCGATCAACCACCTTCCCCACAAGGCAGCCACCGTGATAATGCCATATAGTACTAACTGTCCGACGGCAAAAGTCTCCCATCAGCCGGTCATTAGACTGATCAGCAGGCAAAGTGGCCCCAACATATCTGAAATCTCTACCTCCAAACCGTTCTGGAAACTTGAATTCATCCATGGAGCGGCTTCTCAACACATCTCCAATCTTCCTTGTACCATTTATACACCGCTCCAAATCTGCTGGGTCACTGAAATAGTTGAACCTGACGACAGGGTTCATCCTAACATTGTTCGAAGCCAGCTGGAGTGAACCTGCAGAGATGTTAAAAAAAAGTCAGAGACTTCCCACTTAGTTGCTAGGCCACCAGCAGATTGTTTTGGAAACCAAGTATTCGCTTCAAGGAGAAATCAAACCATTCGGAAGGTCTAAAATGAAATAAGAGAGTCCAAGATGCCAAATCCTAACGAAAACCATGTGCCTGACTATTTCGTAGAAACTAAGAACGCAAAGCCCCAAGTGAAATCCAATCTACAGCAAGATAAGAAACATTGATATCAAATTGCATAGAAACCATAAAAATGAATGTCCAATGAGGTCAAAAAGATCTCAGTCAGTTGTAGGTTTCAAGAAGCCAATCCCACGCCTCTCCTTTGCGAACAAAATCTGATTTCTACCTTACAATGTGAAGTTACAAGAGTGTGATATAGCATGTTATTGCTGATTCCTCCTCTCCAAAAATATACAAGGGAAACAGATGGGAAAAAAATGGCGCCTTTGATCAGGCCTCTTGAGTTCTTTTAAGCACAATATAAAAGTCAGCAGCAGCTGGGCAAATACCAAACCAAAGAATGGCATTGATATGAGAACTCCAGACAACAAAAACACCTCTCTTAAGACACATCTATAATGACACGAGGGCAAGCAAGAAACTCCTAACAGCCTGATTGAGGTATCAAGAGACCACAAAAAATAGCAGGAGTCTTGTGCATATTGTCTACCTCAATTTTTAGTACGTTGGGTCAAACTGAAGGAAATTCTTGCCCTTGTGTTCTCCAATTTCTGGAATTGCAGTCATATTCTCACATCGGTAACATAGCCAGGGTAAGGAGCGGTAAATACTCTTGCTGCATTCTTTTCATAGAGAAAATCCACCCACTACAATTTTAGCATTAAGTCAAGGTTCACCAGTTTTCACACAGCATCCAACTTCAGGAGATGCATGGAAAGGCACACACAGCAGAAGAGATTGTGTTTAACAGGTTCACCTTATAGAAATACTGACAACAAAATACATAAAATCTTTCACCTAAGCCTTCAGATGTCAAACTGAAGTATTGGCTTAACAAGTTTGGTGTATCATAGTTAGACTTGATAACAAATTGATGGCTAGTCTTTTTCAATATCATAAACTATGCAGGAGTAAATAATTTGGAATAATACAACTAAATTAACAGAAGGAGAGTGAACCTGCAGAGACTGGTCCAATAATCTTCTCCATGATGGATGCAACAGTGACATGCAGAGGCAAAGAATACGGGTTACGGATGAAGGCAGAGCGGGCAGGGGAAGCAAAAGGTACAACATTAGAAGCTGCTTCAAGATAGGCCCCGGAATCTGTTATCCCCACAACCTGAATGAGAGAATGATTCAGTGGAATCGGAGGCACAATGGTGATCCCATTTCGCGGGTTATCATAAAGAAACTGCCCAACATCAGGCAAATGATGGACTACAGGAATCCTCCAAGATGATAGGTATGGCATTGGACCAATCCCACTTAAAAGAAGCAGCTGAGGGCTTCCAATTGCACCAGCAGATAGAATCACCTCACCCTTTTCCTTCACCATAGCATGGTGGTAAGACCCCAATTCATCACGATAAACCACTCCTATTGCTGACTGTTTCGATCCACTAGTAGCTGTATCAGAAGCTACAAGAACCCTCTCCACACTCGCGTGGACCGCAACTCTGATATTCGAAGATTTTGCATAGCTAAGCAGATCAGCCGCGCTGTGGCGGCGGCCAGAACTGTCAAAGGTGGAGCCCCCAATCTTGGTACCCAATAAATGGTCCAAACTAAACCCATTATAAGGAGCCACACCTGATTCCAACAACCCATCTCTTAAGGCCAATTGCCAGTTCTTCAGATCAGGATGAAACACAATGGCTCGTTCGACCCACTGGTAGGACTGGTTCACGACGCGTAGGTTCCAGTTGATGCCTAAACGACACAGAAATTCAAGGTTAGGTGACACTACAATAAAATCATAATATACAAAAGGCGATAAAAATTCTTTCAATGCAAAATGTGGAAATCTTGAATAGCTAAAAATAACAATTGAAACAAAACCAGATAATACATAGGGGATTACAGAGGGGAAGCCTCAAGAGCTCTCAATTACCTGAATTCTTGTAGAAATCTTGGTCGGCTCGGCTGTAGAAGCCGGCGTTGATGGCGCTGCTGCCGCCAAGAACCCTCCCTCTGGCGTTGGGAACGCCGTCTTCTGATGTGAAGGCTTGAGCCGGCGAGGTTTGGGTGTCCACGTCGGTTAGAGTGGTAAGGAACCCTTCTTGTGTCATCGAGTCAGGGTAGTCGTAGGAAATCCCGCCTCTTTCGAGAACAAGAACTGAATAGAACTCTGACAGTGTGGCTGCCAGGGGGCAGCCGGCAGTGCCTCCGCCGACTATTACGAAGTCGTAGGAGTCTTCGGATGGCATCTGCGTGGCGTTGAGCACGAAATGGAGATAAGTTGGACCTGTAAGAGAGACAAGAATCGAGTGAAGACAGATTTAGGGTTTAGAGAAATCAGAAACGGAAGAACAAGAAATGAAGAGAAGAATTGCTTTGTTAGGAAATTAGTGGTTACTTTGTTGGGGTTGTGCGGTGGCCATTGAAGTAACTGCGATTATCACCAAGAAAAGTACGAATTGAGAACGCCAGAAGTTGGATTTCGCCATTTTCTTCTGTGCTTGAAGATGGTTCGCAGAGAGAGAGAGAGAGAGAGAGAGAGAGAGAGAGGAGATGCAGGTAAGTTTTTGGTGGGAAAGGCAGTTGGATTATCGTTATTCGTTTACAGAGTGAACATATAAACGGAGTCTTTTAACCGTGAACGCCGTTAATGAATCGGTTTTCTTGATTTGTTCACCGCCTCAACTCTAAAAAGATTTCTTTGAGTCCAAAAAAAAAAAAAAATCTAAAGATTTCTTTCATTTTTGAATATTTTTCTTTTCAATTCAATTATCTTGTTTTTTAATAAAAAAACTGTCAATTCTCGTTCCTTTTTTCTCTTTTTGGAAGTTTTTGAAACTTATTATTCAATTAATTTACCACAAATAAACTTATTAATTTAATTACTTACTTTTTTTTTCTTTCTTTTTTTAATCATCATTTTCATACTTTCCTTGAATAGCCAAAATCAACTGATCTAATTTTCCTTTGCGTTTGAGCCTGTTAGAACTATTATCCAAATTATGTCATTTAGCACTAGAATTTTCGAAACACATACAATCATAGAAGTACAATAAGTAAAATTGAATAGAATATGAAAATAGTGAGAGTAGAAAAGATATTGTCCGTGAGAATAGGAGGCGCGCTTAAATTATTGTCTTAAACCTAGTATTCTTCCGTCATGAAAGTTCAGTCGGAGTGTAATAGTCCACATCCAAGTGCTCGATCACTAGCATCTTCATCCACGTTCACAACCACTAGGAGAATTTGAACAAGATGCTGATAAAAAAAAATAATAAGGATTTAAACAAGTCAAAAACCAAATTGCCCAGCAGTATAAGAAAATGTTTAGACGTAAAATGCTCATATGAGATTCATGTATCTCTCTCAGTTGTCCCCTCTATTTTCTACACTTCTCACTTCTTTAGAGAATACCCCTATATGCATTAGATTTTTATCTCAATTATTTATAATGCTCCATTATTTAAACACAATGATGAGAATAAATCTTATTCATATTTGTAACAGACAATAAGTTTAATACACGAGGAAAAATCTGTCCGATTGGTATTCCTTCGTTCTTAGTCTAGAACGGGTATCACATGATTATTGTGAGAGTCAGGGTCGGCTCTGACATATTTCAGGGGCTTAAGGCGAAATTTAAAAATGGAGGCCCTTAAAAATGCTAGCGAAAAAATATAAAGTCAATAAATCACCATTTCAAAATTACACGTATGTATTTGACATGGAAAAAACTCAAAGAAATATAATATAATATTACAATCAAAAGCATCGCTCACCATCATCCCTTAAACATTACTCTTCTTGCAGTTTTAGCGGCAAAAGTATTAATTAGGCCCTCACACTCAATCTCTTCCACCATCTTATTGTCAATGGATAGGATGGCTATTCCATATAACCTCTCTTCGTGATATGCAATTCTCTCGTTCTTTTTTGTTCTCTTTGCAATAAGAATCTCATATTGGGCCTATCGGCTTATGGCCATTAAGTGTAAATTGGTTGTTTGGGTTTTAAAATAGGCCTCTATGCAATAAATAAAAATTTAGGCTTATATATTGGGTACTAAACAATATTAGGGGACCTATTTTTGCATCATTTTTGGGTCCTAAGAAGCCGGCCTATTGGGCCTTAGCCCAGGGCCGACACTCACGAGAGTTTTCAAAAATTCTACTAGAATCTTCTAAAATCATAACCGTACATAAACAAACAAACAATTTTTTTTTTTTTGAAGATATGATCTTCGTATTTCATCTTTATCATTAGGATGATATCACAAGATTTTTTGACGGAGCCCAGGATCCGATGGAAGATTTTCCAAGTCAACAAGGCTTCTCTTTGACAAGTTTTTGGGGTTGCTATCATCAAAAGTTTCAATAGGAATTGACTCTTTCACCGTTCTTGATTTTTTTATCACAAACTTGTCCATGATTCCAACTAACCAAACAAAAATTTGATGTTTGACTTTCGTACCGCTAGTGTTTTCTTGATTCTTTCCATTTTCGTTTTGTATTTACAGAGATGAGAGCCCAGAGAATAGAATAGACTTTAGATTCTAGATCTGTCTCTACCCCTTTCTCTTCCCAGGGTCAACACTCGCGAGGGTGTTCAAAAATTCTACTACAATCTTCTAAAATCATAACCGTACATAAAAAAAATGAAGATATGGTCTTCGTATTTCATCTTTATCATTAGGATGATATCACAAGATTTTTTTACGAAGCCCAGGATCCGATGGAAGATTTTCCAAGTCAACATGGCTTCTCTTTGACAAGTTTTCGGGGTTGCTCTCATCAAAAGTTTCGATAGGAATTGACTCTTGCACTGTTCTTAATTTTTTTTTATCACAAACTTGTCCATGATTCCAACTAACCAATAAAAAATTTGATGTTCGACTTCGGCCGCTAGTGTTTTCTTGATTCTTTCCATTTTCGTTTTGTATTTACAGAGATGAGAGCCTAGAGAATAGAATAGACTTCAGATTCTAGATCTATCCCTACCCCTTTCTCTTTTTTGATAAATTATAGATCTTTTTTTCTTTTTAATTAATTACATATGAGTCTTTAGACTGTGGGTTGGCTAACTTTGGGGGTGTTCCACTAATTAGGTTTTTCCAAATACTAGTTTTTCTCAAAAACTAAGAAAAGTAATTCTCTCATAATATATCACATAAAAAGGTGTGAACAAAAAAACCAAGGCAGTTTTAAAACAAAACTCACTTAGTGGAACACTCCCTTTTGAACCAAGATTTGAATGGGTTGGGCTAAAAAAAATTATGGGATATGCTAAAATGTATCTATCATTGGGATTTGGTGTTCAAAAATTTTAGGTAGGGTGTTCAAAATGATAATATATATATATTTAATGGCCCTGTTTGGTTAGGGGGTTTAGTTTTGTTGACATCATCATTTCTCTCATTTCTCTTTCTTTCTCTCTCCACTCATTACACCTGCTTACATTATCAAAACTAAACAAAACTACAAACCAAACACAGCCAAGGTATTTTAAAACTTTTTTTTAGGGTGTTTGGGTGACCACTGGCCGCTCCACATGGAGTCGCCTTTGCATTTCGGTTTGGACGGTTTGGATTATAGAGAGATAAACAAGAGAGAAAAAGGGGAGAGTGAGTGTTTCGATCTGAATCGTCCAATATACTTTTGGATGGTTCGGATGTAGAGTTCGGACATCACGTAAGCTTAGCCACATGTAGGGATGGGCATGGGGAGGGTAGGGGATAGATATCACTACCTCCATCCCCGATCCCCGAACCTATATCAATCCCCATCCCCTCCCTGATCCCCACCAGGGATTTTATTTTAACCTCCATCCCCGCCCCAATGCGGGGAACGGGGATCCCCACGGGAAATCGAAAATCCAAAAATCCATGCACTTGTCATATGTATGAAAGTTATAAACTAATTATCTGGGAAAAGAAATTTTATAAACTTATAATATAAATATATATTATACCTATACATATATATTAATATATATGAGTGATGGGGATGCGGGGAGGGGCGGGGATCGGGTAAGGGGCTGAAATACCATCCCTACCCGATCCCCAAATTTTTAAAAAAAATAATTCTTATCCCCTACCCGATCCCAAAATAATCCTCGAATCCCCTACCCATTCGGAAAAGGGACGGATTGGATCGGGACGGGTCGGCCGCCATGGCCATCCCTAGCCACATGAACCGGCATACAAAAAAAATTTCGTCTAGAACACATCAACGGAGTGTCTCTCTCTCTCGGAGACTTCATGCTAATTGCTAAACGTCAATTCCCGCATGAGAAAAAATCTGTCCGATTATGGTGGTGGTATTCCTTCGCTCTTAAGTCTGATTCAGCTACCCATCTGCTATATATATCTCATCAACAGTAAATTTGAGCGTTTGAAGTCCAATTCCCTCTCAAAATTCAATCTTCAGGTGCTTTCCCATTCCTTATCCCTCTTTCTCGGTCCTTCTTAGCATCGTTGCAGACATATCGAATAATTTTTGCTAGATTACTGAGGTTCTCTATTCAAATTTGTATTACTTATCTTCTTTGTATTGTGGTCATTTCTGCTTCGTCGGTTATTAAGAGTTTCTCTTCATTTTGGGCTGGACCGGATTATCAAATTACCCAGGTGTTGATGATCAACATGATTTGCAAACTCGAAAATATTTTCAGCATATGAAACCCTTTTACTCAAATTCGTGAAATATGGATACAGGTTTGACGAGTTGCAATAGTCATCTCCCAAAAAGAGTTCAGCTCGTGTCAATTGAAATTTGAAATTTTAATTGAGATAATGCAACACTTATCTAAACTGGTACCAAGTAGATTCGCAGTCATGATTTTGTTTTCTCGATTTCTGTAAGACTGGTATTAACCACAAACCTTAGGTATTCTAGCGTTTTGATATTCCTCTATGTATTGAAAACAAAACCAGATTACCTCGAAGAGCATCTTTCACCTTGTGAGCCTGTTTTGTTGTTTATTCTGCTCCTCTAAGGAAGTAGTTAACGATGACATTATATTCTCTTTTCTTTTCCTTGCGTATTATATGTTCGGCACGAGTATTTTCATCTTTGTGTGTGTGTGTGTGTGTGTTTTTGAGAAACCATCGTAGTGCTATTTAAAGGCTCATTTTTGGAATCAGAATTCAAACTTACATCGGTTGACTGTTCCCAGTGAACAGATTGTGGTGGTTTTTAATTTTTGCATCAGATTTTGCCCATCAAAATGGATCTCAATGATCTTAACAAGGTCTGGGAAATCAAGACTCTGAAGAAGATTCGAGAAAGTGAGGCAAGGGAAATTCTTCAGAATATCGCAAAACAGGTGCAACCTATAATGCGCAGACGAAAATGGAAAGTCAGGGTCCTTTCTGAATTCTGGTATTGATTGTTCTAATCTTCCCTTCGTTTCAATATTTTCCCCAATGACTTGTCAGTTTGCTTATCAACAATCTCATCTGCAGCCCTGGAAATCCCTCTCTTATGGGGCTGAACATAGGAGGGGGCTCAGAGGTTAAGCTCAGATTACGGAGGCCAAACAATGAGTTGGATTTCTTCCCTTACACTCAAATTCTTGATACTATGCTTCATGAGCTCTGCCACAATGAATATGGCCCTCATAATACTCAGTTCTACAACCTTTTGGATGAAATAAGAAAGGTTGTTGGCTATCTTATGTTCATACCTGAGCAATTTCATTTATCATTGTTTTTGCTCTTATTCACTCCTCCTACTAATAGAAAGCCAAAGAGTAAATTACCTCTCTATTCAGCAGTCATTTGGAGAATCGAACATTTTAGGCATGAAGTAGTTACTTTCGGACATGATATCTATGTTCGTCTGGGGATCAACTGCTTTCCTCTCCCTTGAGATTTTGTTTAAGCTATTGGCATTGATACATACAGCCATGCGGTGCCTTCATGTTATTACTAATTTTACTTAGCAATTTCCCTAAAGACTGTTCTGTAAAATTAGAGAAGAGTTGATTCTAATCCTACGAATATACCGGCTGGGGAAACAATGGAAGAAAGAGAAATGAATAAGCAATTTCTAAACCTAATCTGCTTGCCATGCATGTCAAAGCCTTTTAGGCTTTGAAATTATAGAACTAGGGCAGTGTTCCATCTAGTGATGATACGTGTGTGTGTGTGTGTGTTTATTTATATATGCACCCCTTTCATTTTAGTCTTAGATCCAGGGTAACATTCTAGATCATGGACCTCAATGCAGCTTCTCAAGTTCCATAATGGCCATATTCATGGCTTTGAATTATTAAAGTTTCATAGAGGAAAGGTAATACGATTCTGCTGAGTGTGCCATATAATGGTTTTTTTTTCAAGACTATCAGACACATGCTGTCTTTGTGGTAACTATGGATACAACGTTGACCTTGTGCTTTAAACCTCATTGTATACCCTCCCAATAGCTTCTATCAACGACATTTTATGTCATTGTTTTTGTTTCTTCCGCACTCCATTTCCCCTTTATTCTGTTTTGGTTGTAAGTTTTTTTAGACTTTTAGCTACTTAACTCATTCTTTCTTTGGTCAATGGAACCAACTGCCTACTTTTCTACAGGAATGTGAGGAACTGATGGCTAAAGGGATTACAGGCACTGGGCAAGGCTTTGATCTTCCTGGGAGACGTTTGGGTGGGTTTACCCGCCAACCACCTTTGCCATCATTACGACAGAATGCTCTTGCCGCTGCACAAAATAGAGCACAACGTGGAGCTTTGATGCCATCTGGGCCTAAACGTATAGGTGGTGATAGCAGCATTATGTCTGCACTCAGCCCAATACAAGCTGCTGCTATGGCAGCGGAAAGGAGATTGCATGATGATATTTGGTGTGGATCTGAATCTTCTGGAAGTGAAGGGCCTTCTGAAAGGTCAAATGATGCTGCATTAGGGGAGGATGGATTTAATCGACCTTCACATGTTGGATCCGAGCATAGTCCAGAAACTACAGATGTTCGGTTCATGTGGCAATGCGATACGTGTACCTTGCTCAATCAAGTAAAGCCTTTATCCTTCCTTTCAGCTTCTATGCCCTGTGCTACATTTTACATTGTTCTTGGGAATTCTTGACATTCATTACGACCTGATGAATCTCATTACGTTATTGATGAGGCTTTTCTTAAGAGCCTAATCGTTTTAAATTCTCTTTCTAGTACTACTGTGTTTGTGTTTCTTTGAAGTGGAGTACAATATGATAGTAGAAGATTTACTTAGAAATGACCAAATTTGGAGTACGTCTTTTATTAAAGCATCCAACTCAAAACTAATTGTCAATTAGTGGAGTGGCTGCTCAGGATTGTATACTAGTTTTGGAGGTTATAGTTAACCAATGTGGGACAAGCTCCTACACTCCCTGCACATCCGTTCCCTGTCCCACACGTGGAGGGATAAACAGGATCCGTAACATATGGATCAGCACGAACAAAGAAATAAAGTGCACTTAAGGCACAAACAATGGGGCAACCAATTGAGAGAGTCTTATCCGAAAGCCTCCTAAAACCTTGCTCTAGTGCCATTTTAAGGCATCCAACTCAAGACCATTGGCAATGAGTGAAACAGCCGCTCAGGATCATAAATTAATTTTGGAGGTCATAATTAACCAATGTGGAACAAACTCTAACATCTTTCATTGTTTTAATATGCTTGCCTCTATTCCCTATGTGCTCCCATCCTGAGATTTTTTGTTGCCTTCTGTATAATAATGCTTGATTTTTGTTAAGTGGAAAGGCCAAATCCAAGTTGCTCTTACAGAAAGTTTTTGGAATAGAAAATAGTTATGACCATCCAATGACATTGATTCTTTTCTTCTTCTTCTTTTTTTAATCGGCAATGACAGATTCTTACAATTCGAAACTACTTATGAACCATCCAAAATGTGTTAATCGTAAGATGCTTCTCCCAATTACGGACTTACGGTTAATAAATTCAAGGAGAAATACATGTGTTTATGTGTGCATATTTGTTTTTACTTTGTGAAAGCTATCTTCTCAGGAAAGTAGGAAACTAGTCTTTACCTAACATTCTAGTGGATATAGCATTCTTGTATTTGTTTCTATTAATTTTCTTTAACCTCTGCTATTTCCATTATATATATATATATGTATATATAGTTTGTTATTGGTAGTTTGTAACAAGAAGCAGATTTATTTGTTTTGAGCCTGTAGATTGCGCATTGATGGCAGGCATGTTGCTTGATAAGAAAAATACATGATTTTTGTGAATTCCTTACCACTTAGAATTTAGAGCTGTTTCTGTGACCATTACATGAAGTAGTAAATCTCCTTTACTTAAAAACATACTGTCATGGGGAAATGATACGTATCACACGGAGTACTACATAAGGGAACTAAGTAATGATGCACTGCATCTATTCTCCATGAACTGCCAACACATCCTTCCACGTCATTCTTAGTATCACTGGTGGCCATCTCTCTCTCCGTTTGAACATGTGTTGGATAGATGGTTCTCACCCCTTTTGATGTAATTGCAGCCGTTGGCTCTGGTATGTGAAGCCTGTGGAACTCAAAAGCACGGTGGTCCTGGACCGAAGACCAAGGTCTGGTCTTGCAAATTCTGTACATTGAATAACAGTGTTGTGGTTGAGAGATGCATATCTTGTGGAGAGTGGAGATACTCATATGGCCCGCCTGTCTCTGCCGGTGGACCCTCTCTTGGTACCTGAGATTGAAAGTGCTAAATGACATTCGAATGAAAGAGCCAAAACAAATACCAGACTCTGAATGCTGCTCAGGTTACATGTTATGTAACTCTTCAGACTTGTTCATATAGTCACATTCAGACACTTATACTGTCCAAATTGTACCTCTTTTGATCCAAAGAGTGACTGCTATTTGGTTTTTGAAAGCCTCAATGCACTCTTTCAATAATTTTGGTTTCAACGAGACTTCTAATGTGACAATGTCCCGTTTTATTGAATGTCACTTTTTTTTTATTAATAAAGTGAATTTTCACAATCGTATATCTAGTTGGCATTTACTCCCTCCGTCCCATTTTAATAGTCCATTCAGTCTCCAATGCAATTTTGAAATTGTTAATATCTTTCAATCTATAGTTGTATGGTTTCACCACTTTCAATGGTTATCAAATTACAAAGATTTACAGATAAGTTAGGTTCTATACAAATGAGAATCTCAAGAATTCTTCAGAAAAGCGTGAAAACGTAGGTTTTGCAGTGCAGGAAAAGAACCCAACATTTCCTATTCATAGAAAGGAACGCGTCTGCAAGGGCTCAAGCTCTTTCAAGGTAACTTCAAGCTCAAAAGTCAAACCTGAAGCTTCAATCTGCAGCTTTGATTTCTATTCATACTTTGACATTGATTAATACTGGAGAAAAGGAAAGAAAAGGAGAAGAAGCTTCAAACACTGCACCTATTCAATCAATTGTCAACATCCGAGAGTGCTGAGCCTTGGGTGGGAATTACTCCCACCCGAGTTCTCACACCACTTTAGACACACTCCAAATCTGGACGCGCTCTAAATGGACTCTTCCAAGACACTCTCCTAGCAAGTCTCCAAATGTGCTCTTGCAAGTGCACACACATCGAGTGTGCTCCCTTATGCACCCCCTACGTGCAGAAGGGTACATCTTACAAATGAGGCTGTTTTTGCCTTTTATAGCCATCTACCTCATTGAGGGACGCCTAAGATCATCTCCAATAGCACATATTTTCGTTCTAGAATCCTCCTAAAAAATATACTCCGTATTTGTTTTCTTCATGCCTCCACAACATTCTAAAAACCCTACACAAATTTAGAGTATAGTGGCGTCTTATATATACAGTCCAGCTTCTAGGATGTTTCGAATTCCAAGCTCTCTAGGTTCTCCAACGATCTAGAGCCTTCCAGAAATATTCTAGTGGTGGCCTGGTTAGTGCACGCCTGGTATTGGAAGCTGATGCACGTCTCTTTGTGTGTTTATACACATCAAGGTGCACGAGAGCATGAAATCGAGTCAATTTGATTAGTTTTGGCTAGTAGTACTCCTGTAAAAGCAATGTATTTTATGACAAATGTGTCGTCTGGTGTTTATTAACCAATTTAGGTTCGATTACACTTCCTTTGCGATTGCGAAGTTGAGAAGTACGATAGTACTGGTTTCGAAGTTTTGGCGAGCTGTTGGGTGCTGAGAACAACGAGTATGTGGGGCTTATGTACGCATTTAAAAAGGCGATCAAGTAAGAAGTTTCGATATAGAATTATTTCTTTCCATGTTTTTTCAAAGCTTGGGGCGGGTATATGTGATCTGTAGCAAATAATTGAGTTCACGCGTAAAAAGGTTGACATGAGCATAACTGGCTCTAAACAAATTTTAAATTAGCAAATTTTGCATGAATTAGCAAGGTTAAGGTTTGTATATTCAAAGAGGGAATCATGAGTTGACTGGGTAAGAGAGGTATTCACTATTCCTATTCATGTCTATGACAGGGCAGGGTAGGGCAGGGCATGACTTGACTTAGTAATACAAGAGTAAATGGGTTGGGTTTAGGAAAGGAAATGACTTTAGTAGACTCTTTCAAGGTAGTACTCCAGTATTTTCTTTCTTTTTCCCCCATGGGAGGAGGCCTTTTCAGGTGACCTGACACAATTATTTATTGTGTATTAGTTATCTGAATTACAAGTTACTACATCACCGTTGTATATATGATGATGAAAATTGGTGATTCTTCGCTTTAGACTCTTAAAAACATGTTTGAAACATATTGAGTGGCTCGGATCGTTGAAATTTGATTGGAAAAGATGAAAATTTGGTGACTCCTGCACTTTAAGCTGCGGGATCTGCCACTAGAAGTGGGGTCCTCCCGAAAATAAGAAAAAATGATTTTTTTTTTTGTTTTGCAAATTATTTTTAGAAAATCGGAACCGTCCAATGTGTTCAGAAGGTGTTTTCAAGGGTCAAAGTGGGAAATCTTAAAAAAAAAATACCGGGAAAGGCTTGATCCAAGCAGTTTTTCGCAAAAACTGTATTTTTATATATATATATAAGAAGTTTTCAATGAGGGCTCCCTCACAAAAAAAAAGTGCGGGAAAACATTTGTGGGCCGTTGGATCCTACGCCCTTCACGTGATCTAACGGCTCACAACTGTTTTCCCGCACTTTCTTTTTGTGAGGGAGCTCTCATAGGAAACTTCTTGATATCGCTCACGGTCAGGATATTCATTTCATTTGATATAAGCCCTTAAGGCTTTGTTCGGGGAGGGTTTTTAGTCTAATGAGTACAGAGATATAGAAAGAAAATTTTATTAGGCACCGTGCAGGATGGGTCTTGAGACCCAAACCGAACAAGGTGTAAATTGACACAAGAGCCCGAAGCAAACGGGAAAAAACGTTATATAAAAGCTAGGAAAGCATTCCTAATTCTCATAGATTAATTTGGAGCCCCACAAGTCACTGTTAGACCAATCTAGCCAACCAAATTAACAGAAAAAACACGAACAAGTATTGCGCATATGTTTAATTTTCTTAAAATTTTAGTTTCACGTACGTAGGTATACATATTTTTTCTACTACGTGTACATACTAGACATGACAGGTTGGCGTGAATAATACGACATGTATGACCATCAATTATATACATATCGTCATTGTTGGCACTGCATCCAATACTGTGAGTACATGTAATTCGCACGTGAAAATTGGAAAAAAAAATCACAATAACCCAAAAAAGAGTTTGTTAATTAATAATCAAGCAATTTTTATTACTACAATATATTTACCTCTTTGCTGGCACTTTTTGGTCAGAAATTGGCATGAGGGAAGCAAAGAGATAGTAGGTGTGGGTGTGTGGTCTCGATACTTCACATTCAGCTATAGTTTCAAGAGATACATGAAATTGCCAAAATAATTATGTGGAGAAAGAATAAAAAAAAAAAATTGCTTATCAAAGTTAAATGGATTTTCAAAGTTAAATCGAGGGAAGCAAAGAGACAGTAGGTGTGGTGTGGAGAAAGAATCATTTTTTTCTTAAATGGATTTTCAAAGTTAAATTGTTTTATTACTTTTATCTTTCAAAAGCCCAAAATTGCTTGTCCAAAAAAAATAAAAATAAAATTTCAATTGTGCTCAACTTTTTAAAACTCTTGCTCTAAAAAAAAACTTTTTAAAACCCAATAGTAGGACCCTAAATAAACTGGGTTGTAGTTTTGGGCCTAACTAAATTGGGTTATAATTTGTACAACTCAACTAGTACTTAGAGGCCCAAAAAACGGGGTCTTTTGGAGAAGGAAGCCCCAGACCGCTCCATGCTGGGCCTTGACCCAGGGCCGGCACTATGCCCTTGCCATGTGGACGTGTAGGTATGGGACCATACATTTTACGTGAAGGGCAAAGCAAAACATATCATACTCCTAAGCAAAGATGGTTGGTTATTATGGCCTTGTTCGGTTAATAGTTTAGCTCCGGTTTTGGGGAGTTTTGGTTTTGATGACATCATCATTTTTTTCACTTTTCTCTCTATCTCTCTCCACTTATTACACCTGTTTGCATTATCAAAACTAAACTAAACTCCCTCAAAACTCCTAACCGAACACAGCCTATGTGTCTATATTTTGCATTTTTAAGGGGAAATTGATCGCCACTCCAGCATGAAGCAGTGATTGGCTCCGGCGGTTTTCTTTTTTTTCTTTTTCCTTTCTATTTTTATTTTCTGTTTTTTTAATTGCTGTTTTTTTTTCTCTTTTTTATAGAGTAGTTGTATTTGTTTGGATTGGTTAATTAATACATTTTCTCTCTTCTAGCTAAAAAAAAAAGGGGGAAATTGGAAAAACAGTTGACTCTCTCTGGTCTACTTTTTCATGGAACGGTTTCAAAACAGCTTGAACTGGGCCCGTCCAAATGGACTAGAGAATCCAACTCTTTTACAGACGATTGAAGGGTGAAGAATAAAGAATTTGAAAAGTAGCTCAAATGATTTTTTTTTTTTTTTTGGGTTTTATTATGGATTTTGTAGTCCTTCAATATTGAATAGTAGTATCAATAAGTGCCCCTGGCTTTTTGCACTTCTTACTAGGGATGAAATAAAAACACACAAAATCGAACCAACCGAAAAAAAATTGTTTGGTTTTGATTTTTTCAAGCTATTGGTCCTATTTTAGGTTTTGGATTTTGAAAAAAAATTAAAACCGGTGTGCTTTTGAGTTTGATCACAAAGTAATCCAAATAAAATTGGTAATCCATTACCTAGTAAACTTACAACACCCATTTTTTTATGACCCGAGTCTTTCTTTTTTAAAGATTTGGTGGATTTAAGATATACACATCGTCATGTATGGCCATCAATTATATACACATCGTCATCGTTGACACTGCATCCAATACTGTGAGTACATGTAATTCGCATGTGGAACAAGTATTTCTTAAATGGATTTTTAACATTAAATTGTTTTTTACTTATATCTTTGAAAACACCCAAAATTGCTTAGCAAAAAAAAAAAAAAACAATTGTGCTCAACTTTTTAAAACTTAATAGTAGGATCCTAAATAAATTGGGTTGTAGTTTGTACAACTCAACTAGTACTTGGAGGCCCCAAAAACTGGGTCTTTTGGAGAAGGAAGTCTCAGACCGCTCCATGCTAGGCCTTGCCCCAGGACCGGCACTGTTCACTTGCCATGTGGACGTGTGGGTATAGGACCGTACATTTTACATGGTGGGCAAAGCAAAAAATATTGGAAGGGGGTACTGAAGAGCACTCCCTGGAGGGCGGCCCTGGTGTGCGGTACCAGGGCCATCGTATGTGTTTTCAACGGCTCGGATTTTACCTCAACAATGGACGGTTTAGATCAACAAAGTGCCGAGGTGAAATAGAAACATACAAAATCGAACCAACCGTAAAAAATAGTTTGGTTTGGTTTTTTCAAGCTATTGGTCCTATTTAGTTTTTGGATTTTCAAAACAGTTAAAACCGGTTTGCTTTTGAGTTTGATCACAAAAAATAATCCAAACAAAATTGGTAATCCATACAACGCCTAATTTTTATGACCCGAGTCTTATCTATTCATGTTTGCCCCATTGAGCTTTGTTATTGGATATAAACCGAAAAAATCGAGTAAACCAAAGCAAACCAAAACTGAAGTTGTTAATTGGTCCAGTTTCAGCTTTGAAATATCGAAACCAAGTAAACTAGTTTAGTTCTAAAATGTGTAAGAAACAAAATCAAATTATTAGACCCAACTAAACTATAGTATATACCGAGCAAATATTAGTAAACGTCGCGAGTTAATAAATTGGCATAGTAAAATTAGTACTCCACCGGTATCACCCGCACTTACAAACCAAAAAATGTTAGTATTTATGTAATTTGCACACACATATGAACAATACACAAAGATAAATCATAGATGCCTTAAATATCCAAAAAAAAAAAAAAGAACAATACTTAAAGGGTAACATGGTTAAAAATCACACCTACAATTTCGATCTCAGATTATCCTTTTAAAAACTATCGGAGTATATATATGTTTACGTACATTTTGGAATTTAACATCCATGCTTCAAAGTCCATAATTTTATAGGAGTAGAGAACGTTTTCGCAAACATAGTAATGATATGACAACATGACATTTTTCATTAGTTATGGTGCCACCACACGTTAATACCGTTACAAGTTTACCTCGTTTTGTTTTGAATGGAATTTTTACCTATTTTTGAGTCTTGTAATTACACAACGATATTTTTCTTTCGCCAGTTGGGCAATCCGGGCCAACTTTCTTCACCGATCCATTCAAAGTCAGGCCATCCATCTTGAAACTAAACAATTTACTGAAGATTTTTGTCACATAACCGGACTCTTATATGATGCTAAATTTTGAACTCAGAATGTATAAGTTTACAAACGCGTGTGAAAATATTAGTGGAATCTCGATTCCCCTCCCCTCTTTTCCGATAGCAACCTCTCCCCCCCCAACTCCCAAGTCCCATCACCTTCTCTCTCCTCCTCAATATCTAAATAAACTACTCCATAGTCCATACCCCTCTCTCTCTCTCTCTCCTCCCATTTCGTTTCTCAAATCAGCACCCCTTCATTCCTTTCCTCTTCTTCTCTCCCTCCTCTTCCAAGAACCTTCTCTCTCTCTCTCTCTCTCTGCATACATGGAAGAAGACTGGTTCCATGGGATGCGATTGGTTGGAACTACAAAACCCATCACCAAACCCTCTGAAGTGACAGAAATTTTTAGACAATAAAGCCAAAAACGACTCCTGCTAATTGTAATAATTACACTTCTCCAATCCAACTAGGAGTATTAAAATCCCCCCCGCACTACATACCAGCTTTATTTCTCAATTATTTGATTCCATAAAATTCGTTTAATAAAAAATACTCCGTATACCACCGCGCCCAGCCCAGCTACTAAACTATGAGAGGAATCCAAACCCCACCACCACTACCCACAGCCGCCGCCGCAACCGCAGCCAATCGCAACCAGCAACGTCGGCGGCGACCCGACCTCACCCTGCCCCTCCCCCAACGCGACACATCCCTCGCCGTCCCTCTACCCCTCCCTCCCAGCTCCGCTCCATCCTCATCCAACTCATCAACGCTGCTCCAGGTGAATTTCTCGGAGCTGGATCGGATCAACAGAATCGGGTCCGGGTCAGGCGGCACCGTCTACAAAGTCCTCCACCGCCCATCGGGCAAAGTCTTCGCCCTGAAAGTCATCTACGGCCACCACGAGGACTCCGTCCGCCGTCAGATCTGCCGTGAAATCGAGATCCTCCGCGACGTCGACAACCCGAACGTCGTCAAGTGCCACGACATGTTCGATCACTCGGGAGAAATCCAAGTCCTGCTCGAGTACATGGACGGTGGGTCCCTCGAAGGAACCCTAATCCACGACGAACCCTCCCTATCCGATCTCTCCCGTCAGATCCTCTCCGGCCTTTACTACCTCCACCGCCATAGAATCGTCCACAGAGACATCAAACCCTCCAACCTCCTCATCAACTCTCGTAGACAGGTGAAGATAGCCGATTTCGGGGTGTCTAAAATCCTATCCCAAACCATGGATCCCTGTAATTCATCCGTAGGTACGATTGCGTACATGAGTCCTGAAAGGATTAATACAGATTTGAACCACGGCGGGATGTACGATGGGTATGCTGGGGATATTTGGAGCTTAGGGGTAAGCATTTTGGAGTTTTATTTGGGGCGGTTTCCGTTTGCGGTGGGCCGGCAGGGGGATTGGGCCAGCCTTATGTGTGCGATCTGTTTGTCGCAGCCGCCTGAGGCCCCACCGACGGCGTCAAGGGAGTTTAGGGAATTTATCGGGTGTTGTTTGCAGAGGGATCCGGCTAAGAGGTGGACAGCTGCGCAATTGTTGCGCCACCCTTTCATAACACAGAACACCGGAGGCGGTGGCGGCGGTGGAGTAGCAGCCAATAATCATAACAGTCAGGTTCATCAGCCTCACCAACTACTACCTGCACGTCGATATTTTTCTTCTTCCTGATGATTACTTTGTTGTTGTTTTCTTTTTTTTTCTTTCTTTCTGGGTTTATTAAATTGTGTAATTTCATATGATGGGTGGGCGAGGAAGGTGTTTCGAGGTTTAGAGAAGAATTTGGGGAAATTAATTAATCTGTTGCATTGAGGTTCCAATCATCAATGAATCCATCTTGTCTAATCATAATGTTTACCAGAAAAAGGGGATAATTTTGGCCCAACTTTTTGCAGTTAAAACGTGTTTTTTCCTCAAGAGGATGGAATTTCCAGATTGGATTTGGGAATTGGATTTTTGGCAACTGAATTTCCTTTTCCTACTAGTTTTGGTTAATTTGCTATTATCCATTGATTAAAACAGCTCATTAAAAGAATCCAATATACTATTCTCATTTGGTAGATTTAGATTGCCTTTGGAGGAATGATAAAATAAGATTGCTTTTGGAGGGTTAATGCATGAATCTTTCTGCCCTCCAGTTTCGCCTATTAGAACAGAGTTTGTAAATCTGTCGTTATCGTCATCATTCGTTTAATTAGCTACGGGGTTACTGTTTTGTTGTCTTATTGTTAGCTAGAACAGAGTTCTAATGGGTAAAGATATGGTTGGATTTGCAAAAGATATTGTATCAAGATATGGAAGAAGCATTTTCCTTACTTACTTCCATTGAGTGAAGGACATGCCAAAAATGGTGGGAAGCATGGATATGGATTCAAGATACTGATACAATGACATGAAAGAAAAAACTTAAAAAGTAAGAAAGTTACGGGTATGACTAAAAGATACAGTACGTTTTTACATATGATATGCTTCTTTCTTTCTTCCTTCTTTCATCATTGAGATAACTACAGCAAGCTATTTCTCGTATCCATTGAATGCATTTCTTGGTTAAGCTCGACTTTCGGGGTAAATTTGTAGGCTATGTTGAACTCCTTTTGATTTAGAATGGGTTGTTTCGGACATGCTATGCAAGGGTTTAGTTGACTACGTATTATTGTTTCCCCATCTCTTCTTGCCTGAGAGAAACTATGACTTATCTAAAACTGGTAGGGTCCTGGGGTAGGAGCAAAGTTTCAGAAAACAGATGATTTTAATCCCATCACTGCATTTTTTAAGTGAGCAATGCTCTTATCATTGTTTTCACCATTTTATGTCAGGATTGACGTTTTTTTATTAAATGGTCTTCTTTTATAGTACTAATATTTTCTTACGTAGGGTTTGTTAACAACAGATTAATCACAGTAATTTATTTGAGACAGAGTGGTAGGAGAAGGTATAGTAGCAGGTACTTTTGACTTAAAAAAATTGTGGGGTACAGAGAGAGAGAGAGAGAGAGGGAGGGAGAGGATGGGAAGATGACAAACTGTAGAGAGATACTAGATAGATTTAACTATGAAAAAGATCACCCCCAGGCCCCAACCACTGAATGCCGAATAATAAAAGTTATAGGGAATTCATCTGATTTGGAAATCATCTCCATTCAAGAGAAACACAACAAAAAAATTGTGGAAGTCCCACTGGTTCCGGGTCTGTGTCTGATTTAAACGAGGCAACTGTCCAACATTAAGTTTTCGTGGGAGCCTGTGCTCTTGCATATGCTTTGGCGGCATCTTCAACTAGTACGGCCCATCGGTTGGTTTCCTCGTCCACATAATTGATCAAAATTCGATTCTTGGAGTTAGGCGGTAAGAAAATGTTTTTTTAGTAAATTCCCGAGTCTCAACGTGAATGGCCTGCTTTGACAGAATCAAAGAGAAAACTAGTCGATGTGCATGTAAGTTAGCCCAGACACTCCTCCTGACGGTCGAAGCAAAAGTACTGAAGTCTTTCTCTCTCTCTATGTGACACGCCCTTCCCTGTAAATGCCGGTGGAATACATTCTAAGTGTAAACACAAATGGAAGCGTTGACAAATGAATTAGGTGATGGAAGTGGAGAGGATCCTCGAGGGGCAGAGAGTCAGAGGCAGCTCTCAATTATCAACCATGACCCCCCGCTAGCTGTGATTCTAATTTTTGGATTGTAGCGTTAGGTTGGGTTTTTTGGGGTCTTTTTATTTGTCAAAAGCAAAATTGGACTTGTTCAATTTCTTAGTGCCCGCATGCAAATACTACTTAATTCATTGAGGGACGGAGACCCGGTAACGGTATTACTACGTGTTAAACGAGTCTCAACAGTGTGGAAAACCTCATCACTTCCAAACAGGGGCGGAGCCAAGCGGGGTCACATGACCCCACTGAGGTGTCAAATTTTAATAGGATACGTATAATATTTTTTAGAATTTTGAATTT
Organism: Vaccinium vitis-idaea; assembly: GCA_963854785.1. Lineage (NCBI taxonomy): Eukaryota > Viridiplantae > Streptophyta > Magnoliopsida > Ericales > Ericaceae > Vaccinium > Vaccinium vitis-idaea. The sequence continues at coordinate 39,179,818 of OY978225.1, read as the reverse complement.
TTGCCCCTTATATAAGGTATTTTTTGCCCAACTACTTGCCCTCCTCCTTACCTATGACCACACCAAATAATTTTCTTTGTAACTCTCTAATTCTCTTCACCACTACTTGTCCTCTTTGCCACACCCAATCATTTTTCCTCCAACTCTAAGCCTCACCAATCTCCAAGGCCAAAAACAAAACTAGAGGGAACAAAAATCTGGGGTTTTTTCCCCTTTGAACTGGACGAAATCCCCTCTCCTCTCCGGCCCTCCCCCCTCTTTCTCGTTTAACCGCTAATCTCCTCACTATGGCACAAATCTACCTTCCCCATCACCATTATCAGGTAGAAAAAAGAAATTTCTTAGTCTCCAAATTGAAATCCAGAAAACCCTAAACCTAATGTGTTTGGGGAATTTTTGGTTAGTTTATTAAATTGTGATATTTTCTTTTCATTCTCCTGGAATTGTAGACTTTTAAAGCTTCAGAACCTTGATTAGTTTGGTATTCACGAAGGTTTGCTGCAGCCTATCCTTATTTCAAACTCAAGTCTCTCTGTCGCGTCGAGTTGTTGTATACTGTCATAGATATGCAACTCCAAAGAGCTAAATAATCGCTTTAATGAGGTAAACACTGAGTTGTTTATCTGTGTTGCATGTCTAAGTCCATCCAACTCATTTGCAAGTTTTGACAACCAAATGTTGAACCGCTTGGCTGAATTTTATCCTAAAGACTTCTCTGGTAAATGAAATTATATGTTATTAATAGTTATCTACTTAATTTAACTCCTTTCTATTACGCATTTTGGTTTTTTTTTTTTTCCAATCATTCTGCTTTAAGAATTTGACCCCACTGACATTTAGTTCTGGCTCTGCCCCTGCTTCCAAAAATTAAAAAAATGTAATTAGTGTGAAAAACCTCACGGGGGCTTAACTGGAATTCGTCGAAGTCTTCCCTGATGATGTGAAAAGGTTAGCAGCCCTGCTATTATTATAGTACTCCACTACTACTTTTCACATCATATGTACGTTCTTCTTCTTTTCACAATTTCCTCTCTTTAACAATGTGTAAAACCATCGCCCCCATTTGTTACTAACAAATCGTTTAACATCAATTACCAAGACAATAATAGCACACAAATAAAGACTTTTGTTTTTCCCTGATAAGAAAGAAAGAAGACATACTATTTTTTCGCGGTAACACGAGGTGTCTGGTCCGAGCCAGTTTGCATTCACCTTGGACTAATCCCTCCCGTTGTATTTTCACTCTTACTATGTAACCGGAATAAGAGAGCCATACGTGTAAGGAGAATTAAATCTAAGACCTTAAGAGGAGCGAACCTTGAATTTTCAGGTTAAGACCATCGGACCAACCCTCAGAGTTCAAACAAAGATTGGTTACTTTGGTGGTGCCAATCATATTTGTTCTAATTAGGGACGTAAAATGAAACAAGTTACTGCATGTACTCGATTTGTACAAATGTTCAGCTCATTAAAAGTTTACTATATTTAAACGTGGAATACTTTTGATGGGAAAATTTCAAAAATGACCCCTGAACTTCACCCAAATGTCTCATAAGTGTATATACTTCACTTTATTTCAATTAAACACATGTAGTTTACAAACCCCTTAAGTGCCATGGTCTGAGACTCTGAGTCACCATCAAAGAATGCCACTTCATGAGGGAATAGTGCCACCTTAGCCATATATGTTAGCAATTGGATGGAATATGACGTCGTAAATTGTCGAATGCATTTGAGCCGTTCAAAACACAATTGGACACAGTAAAACTATCCGCAGGTGTTGTCGAACTGTATTGACTATTGAGTGCTCGAATCGCCCTCTATCATAATTACAACAAAGCTAACTGGGAAAAAAAAAAAAAGGAAGGGAAAGGTAAAGCTGATTCACTTATTCCCTTTCACTTTCTGGGTCTCCACTTTTGTACGTACGGCACCCTTTGTTTCACTGTTCTTTTGGTATTTTCCAGAAGAGAATTCCCCTCCCCCTTTTTCCCCCCTTGCCAACAATGCCATTGCGTCTGTAACTGTGCGAGAGAGAGAGAGAGAGAGAGAGAGAGAGAGTGCATGCACGTCTATGGGTACCGGACCAAAAGCTATACTAGTAATGAAAATGAGTAGATTTGGTCGGATTTTGTATAGGATATGTATCCCCATTATGCCAGAAATATCTTTGTCATGTTTCCTTTTTATGCAAAAAGTGAAAACAAAGTGTTGGATACTAACTTTGCACATATGAGCTCAGAAAGGCTGTAATAATTCGTGGGGAAATGCACCTCACTTACCATCCTTTTTTACCTGAATTGGGTGAGACATGGAAGAGAAGCCACTTGGGTCTCTTTTATTTTGATCAAAGAATTAAAAAGATTGATTACAATAATGGATGATTAACGAATGAGTGTAGGGATACCAGTAAGATTTCCTTTTCTTGATTCTTCCACTGTGTTTTGAATTGATGAAGAGTAAACTCAATGATACACCCCTTTTCAAATTATAATTGCAAGTGTTACACGAGTACAATGAGAGAATTTTTATCGCGACTCTCTGTAAGAAGCGCGCTTAAAATAAGTGAATATTTCTCTCAATTCGCACCATTTTGCAATTTATAACAAAAGGTTTACCCTTAGATCAAACACTTAACAATTATTGAATCCAGCTAATTTTTATCAAGTAATAAAGATAATTATTTTAAAATTAATGAACAACTCGTATTATTTGTGTGGGACTCAAGAGTGAGCCCCATAAACGTGATCTATACATATTGGGCGTGTTTGATAGTAGGTTTCAGCCGTGGGATAGGGTGGATTATGAGTCCCAAACTACCTCGGATTGTCAATCCCCCAATTTGATGGGATTAATCAACCCATGTGGGAGGTGTTGCTGCCATTTCTGTCCGATGGGATTGAAGATAGAGAGACTTTTATGCCCTCCCTTTTTATGTCTATTCACACAATTATCCTCAGCCTATATAGTAAATCAAGAAAACCTGGTAAACTCTACCACTCGTGATGTTCTGGGCGATAGTTTTTTTGTCTTTGTATTCTCGTGACAATTTAATAGAAGTTCAAAAATGTCTGTTCATGTTTTTCTATGTTTTCCTCCAGGGTGTTTCGACTTGGATTTTTTTTTTTTTTGCCTTTATTCAATTTTGTTTCGAATTTGTTATTTTTGCATCAATTTTTTGTGAACTATTGATTCGTCTCGAAAAGATAAATCTAATAAGTATTCCGTCCAAAAATTGTTTGCTCTTTTTGGAGAACCGTACAATTTGCACAAAAAAAAAATGTATTAGCATGATCTTTTGAATAAAAATTACACCAGTTTAAAGAGCTCATTGAGAAGAAAAAGTGGTGTGGTTTTATAAATAAAAAAAAATTCTCATCACTATAGCTTTTGCGCTCAATATGTACGGTTGCAAAAAAAAAAAATAGTGAGCAATTTGTGGAGGGAGTAAAACCTTATGATCAAAACCTTAAAAAAATATCACTGAAAACAAAAATAATTCGAAACAATTTAAAAAAAAAAATGAACTTCCTCATTTTTTCGAGACGAACCAATAATCCCCAAAACTAACTAATGCAAATAGATTAAAATTAACGTCCTCATTTTGTCTCAGTAATAAAATGATTTGTTATGACATACTGTAAATATTTATTTCCTTTTCATTTCCCAAAACTATCAACAAAAAAAATAAAATTAGAACAATTATGTACCAAACAAGGCACGCCCATGTTGGAAACAGTAGAATTATTGCTATGCTTCAATTTCATATAGTACCATTTTTATTTTAGTTTGTGTAAGGGTAAAAATGAAAATCGATACCTTCAATTCAGTCATATCCTATATAAAACAAACATGTTAATAATCCTATCGATCTTTCAATCCGGCCAGTGCAAAACAAACATGCAAATTACTATTAATCTCACCCGATTATCAATCTCAATCGGTCAATCCTAATCCTACCTCATTACCAATCCCCTCATATCTATAATAAGGCTATAACTATTATCAAACACACCCAATCAATCTTTAGTACATGGAACTACTATTGAGATTCTTCGGACCATCTATCTTTCCTAGTATCATCCCGATGTTCATTGCTATACCATCAGATCGGTACTCGCAGTATTAATTTACGCGCGTTCATTATAGGTCTGGGCCTGATTTTAGGGCTATCATGTTGGGCTTTTTCTCCAGGGTCGCCCTACAATCTGGGCATTTTATGGTAACTAGTGGAGTATTAACGAATAGGGCATATGCACAACCTCCTAAGCAAATAGTTTGGGCCTTTGGGCATATGTACAACCTCCTCCACATTTTCTATGGGCTCCAGCATGATATCCTTTGTGCTGATGCCATCCAGTCTTTTCGGGTGGTCCTCACCCAATGAGAGGATAGAGACCTAAAGTCTTACTATAATTTGTGCGTGTGCGCAAGCATCTTTAAAATACAGCCCAGGTCCTAGTAAAAGTTGTGAGAGCAAGAATTGAGAGCGATAACGCATGACAGTTTGAAGGATTGTGTAACTAAGATAATGGAGACTCATCCAACCAATCAAACTAACCAAAGACTTTGAAAATAACCGATTCCAAAACCAAACTTTTACAGGAGTAAATTTCCTGCTCGTTCTTCCAGAGTGTTATAGGAGTACGTACTGAGTAATAATCCTACCCAACTATGGGAAATTCCATTTTATTTTCCTCGATGTATACATATATATATATATCATCGAAACTGCACGAAGCAAGGTTGTGTGGCAGAACGTGGAGTGGGAGTTAGAACATAATAAAACCCCTCTTTGTCATGACATCTTCACACTATATCCACTTCACAAAGTAGATAAGCTTGGCTCCACCTAATGGAAAATATAAAAATATGCTACTAATGGTACAGAGTGTAATTCAATAATTTTCTGGATATATTTTCTTTATCTGAAGGCACTCCATATATATCGTTAACTCCTACGGTTTAATCACTAGGTTTATACCATTGACAACCCATATCGATTTAACGGAATCCATTCAAAAGAACTATCTTTCAAGTAAGCTTCACGTAGTGCCGGAGAAAAAGTATCATCCGGCGGCTCATTCTTTTTTAGCGGAAGTAAATTTGATGGGAAAAAAGTACTAGCTAGCAATCTCTATCATTACTTTCATATCTACTTGAAGCACATAAAAGGGGAAGAAAAAAAAAATAGCAATTTCTTACAATCCACTTTGAACATAGAGGAATAACATATTTCTTGATTTAGTTGTTTTTTCTTTTCTTTTTTTAAAATTGAAACCAAGTTGCAAGAGAAAGCTAAAGTCGAACCCTTGACTAAACGGAATACAAAAAATACAGTGACAATCATGTGAAATTTCATGAATTGGCAGTTTAATAAATCTATGAGTAGCCTGTGCAAATTAGATTGGATCAATATCAATAGATAAACAAAAGAGAACATATCAATTCAATGCGATCTAATTCAAGGTAAACAGTACTGAATCAATAACATAAACTATAGCGGCCGGGTCCATAAAGACCAATAGGGCCTACCCCAGAAGAGATGAAGGAGCAAAGGGTCACTATCGCAAAAGTAACAAAAGTGAATGTGGATCGAACCCGTTCGACCTCGCCGAACGGAATACGCCTTCGGCATATGACAGCTTGGTCTAGATCTGGATGAATATTGAAAAAAAGTTGAGCCCCACTGCCCGAACGACGGTCTTGAATCAATGGTCTTCGGCAGAGCACTCGGATTGTCCTCAGGAAGCCAAACGCTCGGAACAACACGTCCAATAAGCATGTCCCTTGGCATATGGAACATGCCCCTTACCGAGCGTCTTACAGGCTAAGTCGATTGATGTTGGTTTCGTAGCGCTCGGTAACTGTTAGGAGCTTGGTAGAGGCGTGCCTGACAGGCATACCATTAATGGTGACAATCAACTACCTTGCATGCTATGCCTGTAGGGCCACGTGGCTGACTGGGGAGTACTATTCCCAAACCGGTTGACCAATCAGATTTATCAGGCGTGACGTCAGCCGAAGCGCTGCGTCCACAGAAGACATTCTTACCGCACCAGGCGTCATCCTAGGTACGGACGGTGCACATAGGACGCACAAGATCTCTCTCTCTCTATATATATATATATATATATTCAATATCTCCACAACTCACTCTCTCTCTAAGTTTCCAGTAAACTTCTCCTCCGATTAATTACTTAACCATCGGAGTGCTTGCCGGACAACCACCGTCCCGGCTTGGCACTAACGTGATTATTCAGTGTGCAGGTTTCCTTCTCAGGGCAGCAGTTAGGGTTCCAGCAAGGTTCAGCCAGTCTACCACCCTCCGTACCAAACCAAAAGGATCAAAGAGATTATTCCGGCGAAGTGCCTCCCATATAAACATTTGCTACGGAAGAATCTTTGCTAAAATAAAAATTTCTTGTGAGAGGTTAAATCAAAGATTTTAGCAGATTTTATCAAATGGTAGCGACCTCAATTGCTATCTCTATGTGTGTCACCTTTTTGCACAATAAGTTGTAGATGACAAAATCTCACCATTTTAAGATACGGGAGAATAGTCATGGTTGGAGTGAAGGCATCTGCTAATCATTCACAATTAACAAAAAATATAATCACCAAGAGTATAAAAAAGGGAGAGTTAATTAGACATCTTGTATCAACAATATCATTATGATTCCATTCTACCGAATTTGAATACTTAGGATTACATCCTGTCTTTTAAATAATACCCAAAATGCCTTATCCATAATTAGAATATTTATGTTTATTGAGTAAAACTACCGAAGTGGTAAATCAATAATTCACTGTGTAATAATGGTGGATTAATTTACCATTTTTTCATCAAAGTGGTAAAACAATAAACCATATTCACTTTTATTTAACTTGCCTTTATGAATTTGGCCTGCGCAACGGCTCCTTTAAAAAATTTAACATTCTTTACCATTTCATCCTAAAAACCTTTACCCTATAGGCAAAGAATTTTAGGATGAAAGTATAAACAATTTAGGATGGATTTTAGGATGGCAATATTCTTTATGTTTTTATCCCAAAAATCTTTACCCTATAGGCAATGAATTTTAGGATGAAAATATAAAAAATTTAGGATGGATTTTAGGATGCCAACATTCTTTATATTTTCATCCCAAAAATCTTTACCTTATAGACAAAGATTTTTTAATTTTTTATTTATAATAACTAATTTTAACAATTTTATATCATATAAATAAAAATTAATACATGTTAAAATATTTTTTAATTATTTTGGAATATACCCCCTAATAAGTTTCAATTATTTGTAATTTACATATAATTTAGAAATTTTTATGTTATACCCCAACAATGTCAAATACTAAAGTATAAAATTTTTCAAATTTTTTGTATCGAATTAGAGATCTTGATTAGTAGTTTAATTTGGTGCCAAAAAAATAAAAAATATAGACAGAAGTACTTTATTTTTTTATTCGAAGGATATTGTAAAGCAACTCAACAAGCCAACAAGTCAAAAATGTAAAATTCTAAAGTATAAAATTTTTTAAATTTTTTTTGTATCGAATTAAAGATCTCTATTAGTAGTTAATTTGGGGAAAAAAAATTATGCGTGGAAGTTCTTTATTTTTTGATCCGAAGGAAATTGCATGAGTAGGGTTTCTAGGAGAGTGAGAGACACGGAGGGATAGGGGGGTATGGTGGTAATTTACCTAGAGGTATAAATAATAACAGGGTCACTCATGTTATTATTTAATACCCCTGCAGGGGTATTGAGGGGTACTAATCTGGGAGGTAACTCATATCCTTCACAGAAAACTTCCCAAATCAAGTATTAGGAGGTGGGACCAGATAAGGAGATGAGTAATACCCTTTCCTCATCCCAGCCAATCGGGGCATAAGCAAATAGTTTGGGGATTTGAATTTTAACAATTAAGCCATCCTCAATTTTTTTGGGCTCCAGCACGATCCTTTGTGCTGATGCCAGTCTTTTCGAGGTGTCCTCTCACCCAATGAGAGGATAGACACCCAAGTCTTATCATTTCTGTAAGTGCGCAAGTAGGAGTGCAAGCGTGAAAACATTTTTAAAAGTTAAATATATCCCAACTTACTAAAAGTCACGAGAGCGAGAATTGAGAGCAAGAGTGCATGACAGTTTGAAGATACTGTAAGTAAGATAAATAGTTAAAGACTCGTCTAACCAAAGACTTTGTTAAAGGTTGTACCATTGGAGAGATTACTCAGGGCACTGCAGTGTTGCTCTACTCTAATAGTGTGTTGCTCTACTCTAATAGTGTGTGAGTATTCACACATTTGAAATTTCTTTTATTCAAGAACGTGTTAATTTATTATATCCTCAATGAAAAAGTTAAGTGAGGTTATGGTTTCAACACTCATCATATCAAGTGCCAACTCAAGTCTCCTTTATTTGCCTAATCAACTGGGCTCACGTATGAAAGTTTGGTTCACCCACTATAGTGATCCAGTAGCATAAATTAGGCTTATTTTGACCTAAAAAGTAAAGTATATTTTTTGCTTTTTTAAGTTTCTAAAAGTCATTTGTTTTTTGATGATAAGTAACTTCTACAGCTCTTACAACATTTTAGGCTAAAATACGTCAAAAAAAACTTTTTGCTTTTCCCTTTAATAAGTCAAAAAGCAAAAGGCATGCTTAACTTTTTTGGCCAAAACTAAAAGAAGTCTTCAATATTGCATTGTTGTGTATCATAGTCGATCTTGTTTAACTTGTTTTTGCATCTTATTTTTGAAGTTGGCTAATGATTCACAATTGTTTATTTGCGTAAAATACACAATTGTGAATCATATATAAAAATTGGAATTTATTAAAATTGTGTTTGAAATCGTCTTAAAAGATTTAAACCACTAAAACTATGAAAATAGAATTTTATTTTCCTCTATACCGATGTCATCGAAATTGCACGCAGCATGGTTGTGTGGCACAACGTGGAGTGGGAGTTGGAACATAATAAAACCCCCCTCTTTTTGTAATGACATCTTCACACTATCCACTTCACAAAATAGATAAGGCTCCACCTAATGGAAAATATAAAAATATGGTACTAATGGTACAGAGTGTAATTCACAAATTTTCTTGATATATTTTTCTTTATCTGAAGGCACTCCATGTATATCGTTACTCCTACTGGGTAATCACTAGGTTTATACCATTGACAACCCTTATCGATTCAACGGAATCCATTCAAAAAAATTATCTTTCAAAGTAAGTTTCACATAACGCTAGGAAAAAAGTATCATACGGATCATTCTGTTTTAGGGGAAGTAAGTTAATTTGATGAATGATGGGAAAAACGTACTAGCAATTTCTAACATTCAGGATTAATAACATCTCTCTTGATTTAGTTGTCTTTTTTTTTTTGGTAACAAAGTTGCAAGAGTAGGTGAACCTTGATGGAATACAAAAAATACAGTGACAATCATGTGAAATTTCATGAATTGGTAGTTCAATAAATCTATGAGTAGCCTCTGCAAATTAAATTGCACCAATAGATGAACAAAAGAAAGCATATCAATTTATTGCATTCTAATCCAAGGTAAACTACTGAATTAATTATAATGGGTAAATTGAGCGACATCAATTGCTAGCGCGATGTGCATCAGCTTTTACACAAAATAGGTAGATGACACTAACTTTCTCGACACAATTTTATTGTCAATGTTAGTTGTTGTATCATCTAAAGATACAAGAGAATGATCGTGGTTGGAGTGGAGGCATCCGTCAACCATTGACAATTAATAATATTACATAAATAATCACCAAGAGTATAAAAAGGGTGGCAGAGAAAATCATTCTACCTTCTTCTTTTCTACCGCCAAATCTACCTTTGTGTATCCTGAAAAATTATCTAAAAGGACAAACAAATAATTGAAATTAAAAAAATATGTAAACGGAAAAAACTATCCGTAAAAACCTTGAAAAACCGTTGGCATGTCTTAAACAAGAAATAATTCAAAAAGTAAGGCACCTGATTTTTTTTTTCTTTTTTTGATCTGCAGTAAGGCAACTGATTCGTAGGAGTAGATTAATTAAATAATCCCAAATCAATTCAAGTTATTATTAACTTCTAAACGCTACTTCGCGGAACTTTCCTTCCCTCTCCTACCATTTGTTTCTCTGTCTCTCTCGCTATCTCTCTCTCTCTCTCTCTCTCTCTCTCTCACTACGATCTAGTATCAAGTTTCCTTCTCTCGCTGTAACCATTAGCATATGCATTTGATTGTACCTACAGGCGCTTTTGTATGCATATCAAGTTCAAATGTACTGTATATATTAAGGGCACGGACTACTACTACAGGACGTGACTGAATCTTGGATCAGTTTAAAACTGGAACCTTTTCAAATCGAACGAATAATTCCAGGTTACTCTCTCTTGTGTTCTTCTTGTATAAATAAATGTTTTCTGCGCATTCCTTTCTTCTTTCCTGTTAATAATATGTGTGAATACATGAGTGTACGTACCTGTATGTGATCCGTCTTTCAGTTGGCTTCTGTTGGAACTATAAGTTTGCCTCCGTTGAAACCATGGAATCGCGTGGAAAATCTCTATCTTCTTGTTCATCTTAGACTGTGGATGGTTGTGTATAACCAGAGACGGATCTAGGAATTTCTCACAGTGGGGGCACCAATTTCTACTAAGCTTAACAAAAATTTAAAGCTTAGCACAACAATACAAAACTAGTTTTCACCTTATGCAATTTTTCACCTTATGCAATGCTAGCATATTGTATATCAGCATATGTATCTGAAAAGCCCCAAACTCTCAATCAAAAAGCCCTAATCAAAATCCTAATAAAAAAGCACTAATTAAAAAGCTGAACCTATCATTCAAATAAGGAACTTTGGTTGTATATAAACAAGGGACAATTACCACTAAGTCCACTTTTGAGAAAATAATTCCCACCGGGGATTTTTTTTTTCTCTTTCAAAGTGTTTAAATTCAAAGTGCCTAAACCCTAGTAGGTAGGAATTAAGTTTCAACCCTAGACCCAGCGAAAATTAAATTTCCAAAATGTCTACAAGTAATTTTCCGTGTAAACAATATAGAATGGGACAAAAGTCACAAACCCCAACTTAACATTCAAAGTAGCAAATGTGAGAGAGATTGAGAGTGAGAGACCTCCTCACCTCGGTGAAGTGATGGATTGGATTGGTGAGCCTTATCCTCTGTTATTTATTGTTTAGACGGCAGCCTTCTCCTCTATTTTTTTTTTTGTTTAGATTTGATTTTCGTTATTTGTAAAAAAAAAAAAAAAAAACACCTAAAATTGAGGGGGGGCACGTGACCCCCTTGCCCCTGTGTCCCTCCGTCCCTGTGTATAACTCTAGTAGTATACATGCTACCGGATTGGATTCGTGGGTGGCTGTCAAACAAGCTCTTAACGAGATAGAACACCTTCACCGATCCGTCATCACTACCGAGAAGTAACTCGTAAGATAACACTTCCGTTGCGTCAATTCTTTACAGTGTATCAGAGCATGTTTAAGGTGTTCTCCTATATTTTTTCATATATATATGCTCGTGATTTTTGGTGCTGCAAAAATGTGTTTTGTTGATGGTATGGGTTCGAAAAACGTGATTTTTTTTAAACATATCTTGGAATTGCTTCGGATTTTTACACAACGTAGCCCATAACATGTAGATGAAATCTAGAAAATTTCGTGTTGATCGGATCAACCGTTTTTTAGAAAAATAAAACCCTAGTTTTTTTTCCTGAAACTTTGACAAGACTGCATTTTTTGTGTGTTGTGATTCAGCATGCAAGCTTTATATGCATGTGTAGCTATTTTCAATACCTTCCCAACAATATATAATAAGCTTGTTTTGGAGTTGTGGTTGGAAAGTTATGAAAAACCCTACTTTTAGATCGTTTTTTTGACAAAAATTCCCATATAGATGAAAAATACCGAAGGGCTCTATTTGGCAGAGTGTTAATTAGGAAAATTGTATTTTTTATTATTATTTCTGACTCATACGAACTCCGTTTTTTACTTGGTTTGATCCATTGGGCTTGAAATTCAATTTCCCATGTTTCTAAATTTTTCCTAGATCTTTTAGAAATAATTTGTATTTTTTAAGAATTTAATACAAAAAGGGAAGATTGGAGGACGGCTTTTGGACACGTACGAGGTCCAATGGGATCCAAAATTTTTGTGTGACCTCCTGGATATATTACCTATTTAATGGTATAGTCGGGGTAAAAAAAAATTTCCAGTACATGTTGATATTATTTTCCAATTTTGACCAGTTATTTATTCTTGTGCATTAGAATAAGTCCTGAATATTTGCAATAATTGGATGTGAGCTACTGAAACAGCACGTTTTAACTATTGGATTAGATTCATATTGTTTGTGGTATATTTGAATAATTTTGGCTTTGATTATTGATCAAATTATTCAAATTTCAGCTGATTAAATTGTTTAGTATATTAATTGTGTTATATACTATTAGGAAATTTATTTCATGCATGTTATATGTCATATCTAGTAGGAGGTTGTTCGGTGGAGAAAATATTTATATATGTTTTTCCCGAAAACTTAAATATTGCGCATGAGTAAAGTAAATTTAATAATAAAATACTTAGAGGCGCGAGAGATGATTATAAGCTTAACAAGTTTTTGATCTTGCGACATGTATGTTATTACTAGTATTTAATTTAGATTTGTTCGGCAAAATGATTGTGTTGTATTATTTATTATCCCACGTGCATTTTTTTGATAGAGTTGAGAAATTGGGAAGCGACAATTATAATATTTTAGTGTTGTGAGATCCAATTTCTCCTCAATAAGCTTGAGGTCTTGGAGACCCTCGGCCACGAGATGGTAGAGCAAGCGTAGTGTAACTCGCCATAGTATCTTCGTGATATTGAGTTCTATGAAATATGGTAAAAGAAAGATCAGTGTGAGCAAATTAATATGATGTGTGGCATGCATAACAACTTGATATGTGAGTTTGAGTGCTATGTGGTTGCTCATAAGCTGTGGATATTTATCAAATATAAATACAACATCGACTTCTTGACTAAGATGGTCTCAGACATGGGATGCGATAATAAACTGAAATATGAGGCAATAATGGCTTAGCCTCAAGAGACAACTAAGCAAGATGGTTCATGGATCATAGTTGAGACTAGCCCTCGCAAGTCTAGATATTAGCCGAGGAGGCTATATGCGCCCTTAGGATAGGAGCTGTTATAGCCGTGGTTCTTTTAAGTGCAAGAGAGGTAAGAAAAAGAGTGGCACTAAAAACCAGGCTAGAATGGCGTGCTTTAACTGTAAAAAATTGGTAAATTTAAACTTTGGTCGTGAGTGCACTGAACCTAAGAAGGTGCTCCCTATTTATTTTTCACGTTGATTGTTTTGTTACTAGTGAAGGTTTAGTTGTTCATTCTCCTCATTTGTGAGTAGTAGACTAAGAGCAACCAACCACTTGGCGAGAAACAAAGATAGGTATGAGTATAGTATGCAAATGCTGGACATGCAACATGGACGCATCTTGATTCTTCATGATATACTTTATATTCACAAATTCGACGAAACTTGTTAGTAGTTACTAGCATGATGGGTCTAGTTTTTCAACCTCTGTTGACGGGTAGCTTAGTGAGTATTAATGAGGGTAGAATTTATTATGGTTTTGGATGGTTTTTGTGATACTAAATGTTATTAGTCTCAGTTTTATTAATAACGCTAGTGATTTTATTTGCTATAATACATCTTTTGGTGATGTTGATTCTCTTAGATGGCATCCAAGATAAGGACACATTGGGCAAGAAGGGTGTTTTTGAGTCAACCTGCCGCTGCCCATTTGTGACCATTACTTTACAGGAAAGCATTTAGAAAAACCATAAGGGCATCTGTTCTAGTGCATGCTTATCCGTTAAAGACATTTGTGGCTCAATGAATGTAAGGATAAGACATGGTGTAGCTATTTCATCACATTAAGAGATGACTTCATGTGCTATGGTCACATCTATTTGTTTTCTCATTAGTCAAAAGTATTGGATTGCTTTAGACGCTATAAGCACAAGTTTGAGAATCAATTAGGGAAGAGCTTTAAGGCTCTAAGAACTGACCACAATTGCGAGTATCTATACGAGCAATACAAGGTGCTCTATGAAGAAAAAGGACAGTTAGGTGATTAACAGTTCCTGGCACTCTGCAGTAAATTGGTGTGGCAGAGATGAAAATTTTGTATGTTGCTAGATTGGTTGGATCGATGATTGCGCAAGCTAATCTTCCCATTTCTGATTGGGGAGATGCGTTGTTAATTGCGACCTACGTCCTAAACTGCGGGCCTTCCAAATCATTACCTTCTACCCTACATGAGTAATGGACCGACAGAAAATCTGATTCGAGTAATTTGCAGCCACGTGGGTTGGTTGCTTAAACACATAGTACCTTCTCATAAGTATGAAAAAATAGGCTGTAAAGGCAAGAAGTGCATATTTGAGCACTTCATGGGCTATGTATTTGTTAGTGAGCAACCTGATGAAAGTGTGGGTGAAATTGAGTTATGAAGTGTGGATTTCCCTCAAGGAGGATTTTTGGTCCTAGCAGAGGAGAGGTAGTAAAGATGTAGAGTTCTATGAGATGGAGGATCTAGTGGAGAGTGCACAAAGTCGTCTAGTCGAGAATGGAAAGAAATTCTCCTATCTCTTGGGGATAATGGGAGTGACTTGTTGTGGATACACCAAGAGTATAAAAAAAAGATGTAGAGAAAATCATTCTAGTGATTATATCCCCACCTACTTCTTTATCTGAAGGCACTCCATATATATTGTTAACTCCACAACCCTTGTACCATTGACAACCCTTGTACCTACCCTTAATCACGAGGTTTGTACCATTGACAACCCTTGTAAATTCAACGGAATCCATTCAAAAAGATTATCTTTCAAATTAAGCTTCGCGTACTACCGGGAAAAAGTATCATATGAGTCATTCTGTTTTAGTGGAAGTATATTTGATTGGAAAAAAATACTAGCAATCTCTATCATTACTTTCACTGGCGGAGCTACTTGGAGACAACAGGGTCAGTTGACCCTATGAATTTCAACTTTCGATAGGAATTCTACTTGTTTACATCAACAATTTGCTAATTGACCCCTCTTTGAATTTTTTATTTTACCCTAGCCTATGTTAGATATTTAGGTGTGGCGTGGAGGGCATCTGTTAACCATTCACAATTAACAAAAAAAAAAAAAAAAATACTAAGATTATACTTAACAAAGGAGGCAGAGAAAACCATTCTTGTGCATGTGTGGCAAGTGGCAGACACTAGTACTCCATATAAAAGGTAAAAAACGATAATCAAAATTTAAAAATACGTAAAAGGAAAAAACTATCCAAAAATCCTTGAAAAATCATTGGCATGGCTTAAACGGGAAAGGAGAAGGAAAGAATATAGAAAAGTAAAGAAAGGAAAACCCCCCTCAAATCTAGCTATTTGTTTGAGACGAAGTTTGCTGGAGTAATTATTGGATTATTAATAAATTCAATTCAAAGGAGTATTAACTTCTGAACACTGCTTCGCGGAACCTTCCTTCCCTCCTGCCATTCGCCGGCAACTTTACGCCTTCCTCTCTCTCTCTCTCTCTCTCGGAAAAGTAATTCACGAATCCAACTCTCTCTACCTCCGTCTCAGTATCAACAAGATCTCTCTCTCTCTACGATCCATCAATTTCACTCCTCTCGCTATAATCATTAGGATATTCATTTGAGTACCTGCAGGCGCTTTTTGTATGCATATCAACTCCAGGTGTACTGTATATATTAGGGGCACGGAATACTACAGGCGTGACTGAATCTTGGATCAACTGGAACCTCTCAAGTCGAACGGATAATTCCAGGTTACTCTCTCTTGTTTTCTTCCTGTATAAATATATGTGCGAATACGAATGTTTTCTGTGCATCCCATTCTTCTTTCCTGTTAATATTATGTGTAATTAAATATCTGTATGTGATCCGTGTTTCAGTTGGCTTCCATTGGAACCGTGATTGTTCAATCTGCACTGGGAGTCAATTGGTGAATTTGATTCATAAGTTGCCCTAGTTCACTCAATTTAGGTATTTGTTGTTAATTTGTTCTTTTTAACGACTTAGTAATGTTTGTTAAGTTACCAATTGTCGAAAAACTTAAGCTGTTTGAAAATGGGCCAAATAACATGTAGTATCAAGCTATCCAACCATGTTAATTAGTTGTTGAATTGCTTGCGCACTTGCTCTCATTTTGCCTGCAGTTAATAGTAGATGATCACATTGACGTAAATGTGTAGTTTCATGAGTGTAGTTGTGGGTAGATCATAGATGGATGAGTGTAGTACCGAAGAAGATGGCATAAGTTTATTGAAACAGCTTTTGGAAATGGGTGCAATTGAGTTTTGTATCATTCTTTGCTTGTGCTACTATATCGGAATCTCTTCTATCTCCTGGAGTGAAGATTTTCCTTCTCGAACTTGTTTCCTGGATATGTGTTTCCGATATTGAGCTATTTTTCAATCATGCAGCTTTCCATTCATAGTAATAGGTTATCCTGCTGGCTGCTAGAGTATAATTACCTGTGCTTCCATGGTTAGAAATGCTTTACGTATGTAGAAACTTATGTGCAACTCAAAAGCTTAAGCCATTAAGTGGAGAGGTCCCCGCATAAAATTAAGTGATCATCAATTACATACCCAACCAATCTGGGATTGTAGTCCTTAACATCCCCTCCCGTGCACCTGTGCTTGTTGTAGATACCCGTTCGTTGCGGCACGAGTTCGCACACAGGATGGCCAATGGCGTTAACGTGATAGCGTCGATCGAGGTGCCCGTTGCAACACACCTTGCTTGTTTAGAGTCGCCACTTGGTTTTAGGAACCAAGAGACCGAAAATTGAGATCCCATGTATGGGAGCCAAGGGTATGAAAAGGGAAAGGTGTTAGACACCCCCTTTTGCCCAACCAAGCGGCTGGCCTCTAATTGTTTGACATAAAATGTTTCTATTTATTCAATTGATATCGCAAATAATTGATTTTTAGCCTTTAAACAGTGTGATAATATGGACAGAAAGTAAAAAAGGGGATTGGGGAAGGGAGCATGCGATGAATAAACTAAGAAAAACAAAGAAAACAAAAGGTTCTGGAACAGAACCAACTGGCGGCCTACATTACTTCTGTTAGCCTAACTAGGGGCCGCCACTTAAGTTCTATTGGCCGCTACAGGCATATACAACAATCTGGCTGCCACCACAACGTGTGGCGGTAGCTACTCTTCTTATACTAGTAGCAAAAATAATGGGGAAAAAAATAGAAGCTAAGAAGGGTTACCGAAAATGATTAGAAAACAAGAGGGCTAGCCCGTTGGGGACTAAGAAGCACATGCACGGATACGGAATACGGACACAATAAGATAAGAATAGACACGTTATTTCTTCAAAAATTAGGATACGGACACGTCGGGGACACGCCGAATATAAAATGTTTTGTATTATAGAGGTATGTTATGAATTCATATAAAAGATGAAAACTCTATTTCTATCAAATTTACGAACAACAATACAATGAAGATAAATTAATAGACCACATATAAGTATACATGACCAATACATCGGTGGAATTTTCAACTCATGGCTAGGTTTTAAAAATTAGATTTTGACTTTTTATGTGTCCTTAACATGTTCCAAGAGTTTTACCAACATGTTCTAGAGTATCTACAATGTGTCGAAGTAAAATAAATATACTTAAGAAATCAGACAAGTATTTAAGCATGTCTTACACGTGTCTGGAGAGTATCGTGTCGTGTCTGCCACCGACACGTGTCAGATACAGATACGTGAGGCCTATAGACGCGTCCGTGCTTCTTAGGTTGGGGCTATTTGATCATCCCACCTTGATCCCTCAGTTGCTAGGTATGTAACTTCGCTTGGTTTCCGAGCCTTTATGAATAATAGGTGGAAAATCCGATGATCATTGCAGAACTCTTCTAGGTTTGAAGGGTTTTGGTACTTTTGGGGTGTTTTGATCGCTCCCGAATCTCTCTTTTCCGTGGAACTTGGAGTTGTGTGTTTTAGGGTTTGAAGCTACAGCTTCGTGTGTGGACAGGCAATGGAAGGGACGGTTGTATAGTGGAGATGAGAGGAAGAGATTGATTGAAAACCTAGAAAGGGACTGGTATTTATAGATTTTTAGAACTAGGGTTTGAGAGAAGGAAAGCAAATAAAATCTTTAAACTTGAATATAATCTCATCAAGATCCTTTCTTGGAGTGGTGGGCAAGTAATAGAGCCAACCCTAATGTGTTTCGATCAACCTAAACATGTTTCACATTCATCTGCCTTCTGGAATGTTTGCAGCACCGAAATGAGTGCAAGCCGCCACTCACACCAGCGGCCCCCACTTGTAGACAACACAAGAGGCCAAATTTAGCGGGCTCGCCCTCGGATACTACAGAACTCCGATTTACGCGTGGCTTGAACCGTTGGAAAGCTTGTTAAGTCTATTTTCTAATCCAAGTGGTTTGGATCCAAAATAATTTGTACATCAAAAGGTGACTATTTGACCCTCAAATGGTTGGAAGATGAATGATTTGAGGTAAACGCTCACATCTCCCTCATTTAACTTGGATTGAGACGTATTATATATAGATAAAAAGGGATTTGAAAGTACTAAAAGATGATGGAATCCAACCATAAAGTTTAGATAGTTTAGTTTATAAAAATTGGGTCAGAAGCAAACTAAATCGAAGATCATTGGTACCACTATGGCCAAAACACGTGTCCACTTAGTCTAAGCGTCATCTGGCACTCACATCCCTAGTTCTAAGGTGTTCCTTCATTCCTTAAGAGTTCCACAAAATTCATAGGACTTTCCACACTTCATCAAAGCATACGGAATAACGTTTCATCATCGGGATTCGCTTAAGGCGGGGGCTTAAATATTTGCAAAGCCAAATTAAGGTGTCTACACTTGTGGTCTGTCACGGGTAGCCTCTTTTGGATTCTATCATCGTGCAATCTTTTTCTAGGTCTGTTATTGTGGGGTTTGGGATTATGAATTTTAAAAAAATATGAAATCGAGTAGCATGGCTTTGGTATTATTAATAAACTTTATATCCAACCAAAAGCTTAAAGCTATTATTTAGAGAGGTTGACACATTATATTAAGTGATGACCTATTCGATTATATTCCTACATATTAAGTGATGACCCATTCGATTATATTCCTACATAGTTCTATACCCAAATCTCCCATCCAGAGTCAGTTTTTTTGTGTTGTTTCACTTTCCTTTTTTAATTTTGTGGTCACATCATATCAACTCTTCGACATTTTCACGTAACTTCAATACCCGAAAGTAGTGAATTGTAAGATTGCGGACATGCTTTGTGTAAAGTTTTTGAGCCAACATAATACTTGAAACTTGTGGGTATTGTGGTCAAGAAAGTAGTGTGTTTCTGTAGGATGGGATGGGGTGTATCTTAGTTTTGGCACATATATTCCTTCAAGTTGTGCTAAGCAATGCTGATTTCGAAGTGCTAGTTGAAGCACAGCTGTTGACTAATGAAACCATCAGGAAAGCTCTAGTAGAAACCATACAAATTATTTGGAGTCAGAAATTGGAAGTGGAGAGTGCTATTGTTGGAAGGACGGTGGTATCTTTGGCTTTTATGCGAAGATCGAGGAGAATAGATGGTCTCATTTACACACTCTGGACTCTGGTGAGACAGGATGGGCTTTCATTCCATGGGACTAAGCATGATGACTAAGCATGCGATTCTAGACAATGATATCTCATTTGGTTGACCTTTGGAAAGTTTGCCATTGTCCTTTCCCTGGTTGGGAAGAATTCTTGTGTTTCGAGATGCATTTAGGTGTTTCAGACTTTCAGTGCTTGCAAAAGTTTGTTACCTTCCAAAACACATGCTTGTTCTTCCAGTTATTATTTTGAGATTTTGTTTATTATTTTCTGAAATAATTTTAATCTTAATATGGTGTTGTTAACGAATTCATCCTGTTTTGGATGCAGGTTCATGAGTTAGCATAGATGGAAGAAGAGTCATAAATATGGTGGTGTTAGCGAATTCATCCTGGTTTGGATGCAGGGCGAGTTAGCATAGATGGAAGCAAAGTCTTAAATAGCTTCTGTGTTGGGCTTTCATTGTTGTATATGAGTGACACTTGGGTTGGTTACTTGGTTAGTAAGATTATCAGTTTCTGCAGATGGTTGATCTTGAGGAGGCGATAGACCTCGTATCTGAGGACGAGATCCCTTTGACCTCATCTCAAGCTATGAGTAAAGCCCACACTTTTGATTTTGAGGCATCTCATATCGGGTCACATGCAAAGCTTTCCAATTCATGGTTTTCTGAGCAGATGCGGATCAGAATTTTCAGGAGTATTGACATAGTCTTAGTTAAAGCAAAGATAAACATTTTGCTTCCTTTTGGGCCCTTGGCGATATTGCTGCACTATCTCACTGGAAAACATGTAAGAAGTGCAGACTTTTGCTGTCATTTTCTCATTCGTTTGAATCCCAAGGACATTGATAATGGAAAATAGGTGGTTGATTACCGGACTTCATGTTTTTTCTTTTTTTCAATATGTTTAGTTTCCATTGAAATGTAAATTGAGGACCTCACAATAGTGCTTATAGTTTAATGAGAAGTGGAGTAACGTTCAAGCATCATCAATTACCGTTGCAAGTGGTGATTCATGATGCCTTCTGTCTTTTGATTTAGTGATTGTTATATTGCAGGGATGGGTCTTCTTCTTCAGCTTGTTGGGTATTACACCTTTGGCCGAGCGTCTGGGCTATGCAACTGAGTAAGTTTTGTTTGCTAAGTTCTACTATTTGTTTTTTGTTGCTTCTTTCCTTGAACATGTAAGTATTCTTTTCACTTGCCACTTTGGTGCAGGCAGCTAGCATTCTATAGAGGACCCACAGGTATATTTACTGCTGGTTGACCATGTGGAAAAAATACTGCTAAACCAGAATATTTGGGAAACAAACTAGATTTCTTGATACTGGAATACATTGTGATGATCTGCATGAGTGAATAATGTGTAATGCCCAGTTGTCCTTCTAAACTCTATAAATTGACGGCTTGTTGCTTGTTCATGCTTTAGTTTGTCTTGGTTTGGAAGTACAGAGTCACAAATTTGTCTTGGTGTATATAAAAGCATGTGGTTTGCATTGTTGCATCAGAGCTTATGAAGATGTTCTTGGAATCGATTGGGAGCAGGAAATACTTGTCATACAATTGATCATTTAAGAAAAGTTGAAGGTCATTTATGCAGTCATCTGTGGTTACTACTTAAAGCTAAATAGTAAGTACATTATTGGCGACTTGTTGAGCAACTAAATAGTTCAGATATTAGGCACTGAACGATTTCTGATTGGTATTAGCAGACTCCCTTGCATGCATTCATATGTTCATGTCTATGAAATGGATTTCGCTAGGGCCCATTGCGTTCAACGTAGCCTTCTGCAAATCTGCGCTCTTGCCAGAATTGTTTTTGATTCATTTGTGTATACATGTTTCATGTGCTATGTTTATCCCACTGAAAGTATACTGTCAAACGAAATTTAAACTGCCAGAGCTAGATATCCTTCAAGTAACTTACAATTAATAGGATCTCATTTTTTAGTGTACTTGGGCCTGGTTCTGTAACGAGAAGACAGTTTCTGTTGAATCTGCAGTTGGGGGTCTTCTAAATGCTACATTCGGAAATGCAACTGAAATGATTATTTCGATATATGCATTGAAGAATGGGATGATTAGGGTAGTTCAGCAATCATTACTTGGCTCCATCTTGTCGAATATGCTTCTAGTGTTGGGATGTGCCTTCTTCTCTGGGGGTGTCGTTCATCACCAGAGAGTGCAGCATTTCAATAAGGTAGATCATCGTCATTGTGCGTTCATTTTCCTGAAATGCTTTATTTAGGGAGTTTATTGAAATACCCATTATCTTGAATCTATTGAATCAGCATCGCAGCTGGCCGTGTATGCTCCTCGCCCCTAACAAATTAGAAAAACCAAATCAATAGAAGTTCAAGAAAAGGAAATCTGATCGCTATATTAATTTTTTAAAACAGGAAGCTGCCGTGGTGACCTCAGGATTGTTGTTGATGGCTGTCATGTGCATATTGTTTCCAGCAGTACTTCATTTCACACATACAGAGGTGCATTTTGGGAAGTCAGAGTTATCTCTTTCTAGATTTAGCAGCTGTATAATGTTGGTGGCGTATGGCAGCTACCTTTTCTTTCAGCTTAGGAGTCAACGAAACATTGATGGTTTAGTGGATGACAGTCCTGCTGACGAGGCAAGTTCTTTTGACTCCGTATCATTAGTTATTCTGGCCCATGATTGGTCTAATGTCAAAAGTTAAGGTTGAATCAAGATTCCTGCTTTACTTAGATATTCAGTTTTCCTATTTCTAATGCACAAACACGTAACCCTTAAGTCTCGCAAGGCACATAATCATGTTCTGCAAAAAGTTTGGTGGATTCGTTAATCATTCATTGTAGGACCTTGAAAGACACATCACCATCATATCTAGGGCACCACATCACAATGCTTTCTTTCTGAGTTGAATGTTCAGAAATGGAAGTGGTACATTATTACATTCACAACATAGCAAATTGTCTATGTATCTTTGTTAGTCATTCATGGTGTGTGTTGCAGGGAAGAAACATTAATACAGACGATGCTGACGAAGAAGAGGCTCCTGATATTACTCAGTGGGAAGCAATTGCGTGGCTTGCTATTTTGACTTTGTGGGTGTCGTTATTGTCTGGATACCTTGTTGATGCTATTCAGGTAAGACCGACCGTCGCTCATTTACCTTGGTTTTGTGAAACTGGCAGCGCTTTGTCAGCTTATATGGATTTTGACCTTTACAAATGGGAAGAACTAAAAATCTTTCTAGTTTTATGATATCATGGTTTTAATTACCATCGGAACATTCACTTATCAAAGTAAAAGAAAGAGGGGATGAAAAAGAATGCTACCTGAATCAGGGTTCTGAATCACAGTATCAGGAAACGTGTCCATAATAGTGACACAGCCATGTGTTGCCCCGATATCAGACAGTATGGGAAACTTGTTAATATCAGCACAAGAGGTCGAAAATCTCCTTAGCTATCTTTTGACACGATACTGCAACGGCCAATATTTAGAACCCTAACATGAAAAAGCTGCTTCATGTTGCACTGACATTTGACCAAAATCAATCTGATAGTCAAATTTGGTGGCATTACTTTTGATATGTATTGTTAAGCTCTCTGTAAACTGATATGTACTTAAGGATTTTATTGATAATCAATTTACGTGTACTTTTTTAGGGGGCATCTGATTCATGGAACATGCCTGTGGCTTTTATTAGTGTCATCCTGCTTCCAATTGTTGGAAATGCTGCAGAACATGCTAGTGCTATTATGTTTGCCATGAAAGACAAGCTTGTGAGTGCTTGAAAAACAAAAATCATTTCTTACTTGAGTTTTTTTTTTGATCTGGATTTCTTACTTGAGTTTATTCAGCTGATTTACCCGATTTCTTGTATAGGATATCACACTGGGAGTTGCAATTGGATCGTCCACACAGATATCAATGTTTGTCGTAAGGCCGTGATGCGACTTCAATTTTGACACCAATTGTTGAGATCTGCAAGGGTTTTCTTATTCTTGTTGCCATTGCCAGTTATCTTTTTGGTGAAAGAAAATTAAGACAATTTGCATGTAGTTGGGGAACATTCCCCATTTCCATGCTCAATTGTGCTAGATTTGGTTTTATATAACAAAGCTGAGCGATTGAAACTGCCTTTGTTTTCCGTAAATAGCTTAAGTTTATACGTGCTGCTTAGTGGCTTACACATATTGTGTTCTGGATGAATGCAGATTCCCTTCTGTGTAGTTGTTGGTTGGTTGATGGGAAAGCCGATGGACTTGAATTTTCAACTCTTTGAGACGGCTACGCTCTTTATCACGGTTATAGTGGTGGCATTCATGCTGCAGGTTCGGTTATTTGTTTTTTGTCACGTATGCATGATATATAATGTTTTGTACCTTTCTTCATAGAAACAAATCATGTATCCTCTTCCTTTGTAGTGCTTTTTTTACCACTGCACTTTGTTCATTTCCTGATTGTGGTAGGCTATATCATTTTCACTCAAATCCCTGAAATATAAGCAGCTTTTCACTCACATTCATAAGTTTTTTTACCTGGGGTTGAGTACTTGATGGGATCACATGGACCCCGCCATTCTGTCGACCTGCTTGAGGTTGTGGGGGCAGGATATTGTTTGAGGCTTGATTTAGGAAACTATTTGATTGATTGTCTTTTTCCATTTTGGGAAGCTTGTGGTAAGCCTATGAATATTAGGCGTATCAACTTGGAAAGAGATATGACATTCAGCTGTTATTACTGTCAGGGTTTCTTTGTTTCTTTTCTTTCGGTTGTTCACTTACATTCTGGCCATATAGAATCACCATATCTTTTAGATAGCACATAGAAGTGCACGTAGAATAGTAGTATATTATTTTGTGTTCTTGTTGCAGGAAGGAACGTCAAACTATTTCAAAGGATTGATGTTGATTCTAAGTTATCTCATTGTTGCCGCCAGCTTCTTTGTACATGTTGACCCGTCAACTGGTGCGTACAACTAAACTAATTTTTGTTACATTAATTTGCCATGGATGGACATTGCTGTGTGCACTATTTACAATTTTGTATTAATGATTTAGTCCTTTAAAGTTTAATGTCCTTCCAGATCGAAGGCATCATACTCAGTACACGTGGGTGGGATGGGGGAGAGGTATGGGGCTTGTAGTATATGTGACTGTGTAACACCTCGTCCCACATCCGAAGTCTTCATGGGTGATCCTGTACAAGGGCTGTTCATGGGTTGGATCAAACTGACCCAACCTACCAAAATTCGGGTTGTCAATAATCTCACCCGAGCCTGACTGAATAAGGAGTCGGTTTCGGCCGAAAATGGTGGTCCAATTGGTCTGGGCGGGCGGGTTGGTATGCTAGAATGTTGGTTAAGCTCCAAAACCCAAGATAAAAAAAATTTAAAAATTAAAAAAAAAAAAAAAAAGGCTCCAAAACCCCTCTTCTTTACAATGACAGTGGGAGAATCCAGTGGAACCTGCAGAAAACACATCGGTGAGAGAAAACATACACCAGCAAAGAGCAAATGATCCACTCCTGGTGTGGATCTGAAATCCAATTAGCAAACAGAG
Source organism: Vaccinium vitis-idaea (assembly GCA_963854785.1). Taxonomy (NCBI): domain Eukaryota; kingdom Viridiplantae; phylum Streptophyta; class Magnoliopsida; order Ericales; family Ericaceae; genus Vaccinium; species Vaccinium vitis-idaea. Next base: position 39,154,571 of record OY978225.1, on the reverse strand, counting down.
AGAGAGAGAGAGAGAGAGAGAGAGAGAGAGAGAGAGAGAGAGAATACGACGGGTTGGCGACAGAAAGAATAAAGGAGAGCCCGTTGGTGTTATGGATTCGCGCGCTTTAAACCCACAGACAAAAACACACAATTGAAGAACAAACCAAGACCAAAAAACAATGAGAAGCAAGAAAGAACAAGGCATAGAGATTTTAAGTGGTTCCGACTTAAGCTGATTGCTTAATCGTACTCCATGGGGTGTTTCACTATGATGAATAATGATAAAAAGTTCCAATGGGGGCTACCCTAAGTGTCCCTTTTATAGAGTAAGGCGGCACAATACATCAGAAACCCTAAAAAACGCAAAAATGTGCATTCTTTCCGTGCCGACCGTCCGGACGGACTTGACCACCGTCCAGACCAAAATTTTTACAACTTCAGAACTGGACCAAAAACCTGCAGACAACTTTCTGCACTTTCCGTCCGGACCGCCCGGAACCCTGTCCGGACCAAAACTTCAGAAATCTCTCTTGGTTTTTCCGACAGAATAGGTTTCATCGCAACAATTCTCCCACTTGAAAACTGTTCCTCGACACTCCTGCCAAATGTCAATGATGATCACCCATCACCATCATTCATCAACGCCACCAGCACCTAGTCTCCCACTCAAGCTGAGAGGCCCACAGAAGCTGAACAAGACTTCAGCTTCTCCACGGTAACCACCTTTGTGAACATGTCTGCCGGATTATCCGTTGTGTGAATCTTCTCTCAAGTGAACTGCCCATCCTCCAACAAAGAGCGAATAAAGTGATACTTTATGTCAATATGCTTGGTCCTCGAATGAAAGGCTGCGTTCTTCGCCAAATGTATAGCACTCTGACTATCGCTGAACAATTTGGAATTGTCTTGCTCCTTACCCAACTCTTTCATGAAGCTCCTCAACCATACCATCTCCTTGCACGCCTCTGTGGCTGCAACATACTCCGCCTTTGTCGTGGAAATAGTCACTATCTTCTGTAGCCGTGAAACCCAACTGACTGCCGCACTACCCAATGTAAACACATACATGTAGTGCTTTTCCTGCTGTCAATGTCCCCCGCTAAATCTGAATCCACAAAACCTTGCAAACAAATATCAAAACCCCCAAAACACAAAGCCGAATCTGAAGTACCTCTCAGATAACGCAGAATCCACTTGAGTGCTTCCCAATGCTCCTTGCCCGGATTTGCCATGAACCTGCTGACAACTCCCACTGCATGAGCAATGTCTAGCCTTGTGTTAACCATGGCATACATCAGACTGCCTACCGCCGAGGCATACAGAACCTTTGCCATATAGTTCTTCTCTTCATCCGTTACTGCACACTTTTCCTTTGAAAGCTTGAAGTGACTTGCCAAGGATGTGCTAATTGGCTTAACACTCTCTATGTTGAACCTTTTCAGTACCTTCTTAACATTCTCCTCCTGTGACAACTTCAACTTCTTGTTTGCCCTGTCCCTACTGATTCGCATCCCAAGGATTTTCTTCGCAGAACCCAAATCCTTCATTGCAAACTCCTTGGACAATTGTGCCTTGAGATTAACAATCTCATCCATGCTTGAACCTGCAACAAGCATATCATCTACACACAACAAAAGTATGAGATACGATGTGTCAAGCTTCTTAAAATAACAATGATCCCCATGACATCTACTAAACCCCGTAGCAGTCATAAAAGTATCAAACTTTTTATACCATTGCCTCGGAGCCTGTTTCAACCCATACATACTCTTTCTCAGCTTGCATACCTGATTCTCCTTCCCTTTCACAACATAACCCTCTGGCTGATGCATATAAATATCCTCCTCCAAATCCCCATGAAGGAAAGCAGTTTTGACATCCAACTGCTCTAAATGCAAGTTCTCAACAACCACAATATTAAGGACACATCTGATAGTAGAAATCTTAACAGGAGAAAAGATTTCAGTGTAGTCGATACCTTGTTTCTGCTCGAAACCCTTGACTACCAACCTTGCCTTGAATCGCTTGCTACCATCAAATTCTTCCTTAAACCTGTAAACCCACTTGTTGTGCAAAGCTCTCTTCCCTTTGGGCAATTGAACCAATTCCCAAGTCTGATTAGATGAGAGAGAATCCATCTCATCATCCATCTCATGCTCTCAGTGTTCTAAAACTCAGACTACTCGGCCGAGTACTCGGCGAGTAGTCACTCCTCGGTACCCCACCGAGGCGACTATACCCTAGTCGGTGGACTTAGTCGGTGGACTTAGTCGGTGGAAGGTCAACTCGGAAATTAGTCGGCGTTAAGCGGCGAGTAGTCGGCGAGTCGCGATTAATCGACGACTCGGCGAGATGAGAAGAAGTCGGAAAAAATCGGGATTAAAATAGAAATTCCACAAATTTGAGGGGGTTAAATGGTATTTTAGTTACCTTTATACAAAATACGAGTAGACGAGTACCCTCAGTCCCTCACTACTGCCCTAAAATCAAACATTGAAGAGGCGCCTCTCCACCTGCGATCGATCTCGACCTTTGCTCATCTCCGATTGTCGCCGTCATCAGTTCTCTTCTCGTCGCCGTCATCAGTTCTCTGCTCATCTCCGAGAGTCGAGACTTCTACTGGCTACTGTTGTTGTTGTCGTCGTCGTCTCTCTCTCTCTTCGTCTGGTAACTCGTGCTCTCTCTCTCTCTCTTCGTCTGGTAGTGGTGGTATACAGTCCACAGGTGACAACAGTAGTTACTTAGTTTATACCGATTGTTTATTATATTAGTTTCTAGGTCCTGTTGAGTGTTGACTATTTGAGTATTTGTTTAGTTTTTTTTTTTCCTGACAGGTGTTTGTTACTAGTTAATGTCGTGGTCCAGGTATTCATTACTAGTTTATACTCCACGGCTCCACATGTTGAATGTTTATTTTATAGTCTATAAGTTTATTAGTTAATGCTGTCCAGGGAGCCCATAGGTTTTTAATTTGTTGCTGTTGACTGTTTTTAATTTGTTTATTAGTTAGTGCTGTTGACTGTTTATTACTTTATTTTATAAACAGTTATTTTATACATGTCTCTACATTGTCTACAATGTCTATATATTATAAAAAATTAAAATAAAAAAAAAACCGAGTAATTTCTCGAAGGCCGAGTACTCGGGCTGGAAGCTTGAAGGTCCCTGACCGACTTGGAAGCGCCTAGCGAGTTTTGCATGCTCTCACTCCTCCTTGGTCTCAACCTGCAATGCTTCCTCAAAACATTCTGGTTCACCACTATCAGTTAACAATAAATAGTGAAAAGATGGAGAATAACGTATTGAAGGTTTTACAATACGTGTAGACCTTCTAAGAGGAGTCTGTGGATCTTCCTGTGGAGTAGATTGTATATTAGTATCTTGAGGCTTTAAAACATTACTGTCAGGGATCCCCTCAAACTCTACAAAGTCTGATTTTACCTCAGCCTCCTCGGGTTGACTTAGTCTGTTTCTATACAAAACAGACTCATTAAATACCACATCAATACTCCTGCGTGTTTTCCGATTTTCAAAATCATACAGCCTATACCCATAGCTATTAGTATCATAGCCTATGAACACGCACTTATGAGACTTAACATCAAATTTATCCCTATTCTCCAATTCTATGTGCATATAGGCAATACAACCAAAAACTCGCAAATGGGATAAATTTACCTCTTTACCTGTCCAAGCCTCTTCTGGCAATCCACAATTCAAAGAAATTGAAGGCCCCCTATTGATTAAGTACATCGCCGTATTCACTGCATCAGCCCAGAATTGCTTAGGTAACCCAGCATGTAAACTCATGCTCCTCGCACGCTCTAGGATCGTCCTATTCATGCGTTCAACAACTCCTTTCTGCCTTGGCTTCTTTGGGACCATTTTCACCCTTCGAATCCCATTTGCAATACAGTAAGCCTCAAACTCACTGCTACAATACTCGCCACCATTATCAGATTTCAGGCACTTCAATTTCTTTCCTGTTTCATTCTCAACTAATGCTTTCCAATTCTTGAAAACATCAAACACATCAGATTTACGCTTAAGGAAATAAACCCATAATTTTCTAGTAGAATCATCAATGAAAGTAACAAAATAACGTGAGCCACCAACAGAAGGTACCTTTGATGGACCCCACACGTCGGTATGAACCAGCTCCAGTTTCTCTGTTTTCAGAGTCCTTGCCACCTTTGTAAAGCTGACCTTCTTCTGTTTCCCAAGAACGCAATCCTCACAGAAGTCCAAATCCAGCGACTTACAACCCGACAATTTCCCCTTCGATAGCATTACTTTCATCCCCTTTTCGCTCATGTGACCCAGTCTACGATGCCACGTAGCACAATCAACCCCTGATACTGTCACCGCGATGCTACTGTAAGTACCCGTAGATACATATAGGGTTCCTTTCTTTTTACCACAAGCAAGAATCAAGGCCGCCTTGCTCATCTTCCAAGCGTCTGATGTAAACGATGTGACAACTCGACCCTCTGACAGCTGACCCACTGAAATAAGATTCTGTGTTAGACTAGGCACATGTCTAACATTCTTCAATTTCAGAACCGTCCCGTCTGTCTGAGTAATCTGCACATCTCCTTTCCCAACTATATTGCAGGCTTCATCATTGCCCAAATACACTTTGCCGAAATTTCCTTGCATATAGTTTTGTAACACATCCATGCGTGGAGTAGCATGGAATGAAGCTCCAGAGTCTACAATCCAAGACTCACTGCGAGAATCCAACGAACAAATCAAAGCATCATTATCAGACTCGTCAGAAATATTAACACTATTTTTACCTCCTTGATTGTTCCCGTTCTGCTGCTTTCTCGGTGCCTTGCAGTCTCGCTTCCAGTGCCCCTTATGACCACAGTTCCAACAACCCTCATCTCCTCCACGAGATTTACTCCGGCCCCTATTCTTGGACGCCGATCTTCCCTTGCCCTTTTTGTTGCCACCCCTATTCATAGACCTGCCTCTTTTCTCTGGACTCAGAGCTGAACCCGAAGCAACATTCTCACCCGATGCTCTTCTCCGAGCCTCTTCTCCTAATATCAACCCTGCAACATCCTCCAATTTTATCTTTGCAGACCCGGAGGAATTGCTCACTGCCACAACAAGTCTGTTCCAACTTTCTGGCAGACTCGATAATAAAACAAGAGCCCTGATCTCATCATCAAAATTAATACCCACAGATTCTAACTGATTCGTGACCGTATTGAATTCATTTAAATGTTCAGCAACAATAAAGTTTTCAGGCATCTTTAGATTAAACAACTTTTTCATAAGATATACCTTGTTCACCGCAAAAGGCTTTTCGTACATCTTTTCTAGGGTTTTGAACAAATCTGCTGTAGTATTTTCTTTGGCGATGTTCGACGCAACTGACGGCGCGAGGCTTAGTCGCACAGTCCCTAGGGCTTTGCGATCCAAAACATCCAATCTGCTTGCTTCATCTCGTCTGGCTTCTTGCCATCGATGGGGAGATACAGATCCTTCTGATACAAAATATCCTCCATCTGCATCTTCCAAAATGCATAGGTCGTACCATTGAACTTCTCAATCTTGACTTTGTCTTCAGCCATTGTGTAAATCCTTGACCTCCTAACCCGGAGCTCTAATATCAGTTGTTATGGATTCGCGCGCTTTAAACCCACAGATAAACACACACAATCGAGGAACAAACCAAGAACAGAAAACAATGAGAAGCAAGAAAGAACAAGACAGAGATTTTACATGGTTCCGACTTAAGCTGATTGCTTAATCGTACTCCACGGGGTGTTGGGGTGTTTCACTATGATGAATAATGATAAAAAGTTCCAATGGGGGCTGCCCTAAGTGTCCCTTTTATAGAGTAAGGCGGCACAATATATCAGAAACCCTAAAAAACGCAAAAACGCACATTCTTTCCGTGTCGACCACCATCCAGACCAAAATTTCTGCAACTTCAGAACTGGACCAAAAACCTGCAGACAGCTTTCTGCACTTTCCTCCCGGGACCCCGTCCTGACAAAAACTTCAGAAATCTCTCTCTTGGTTTTTCCGACAGAACAGGTTTCATCCCAACAGCTGGCAACCACCATCACGCGGTCAGATCCAGAGAGCAAGAGAGAGAGCTGGTTTTGAGGGGGACGCCCCGCTTTTGGGAAGGAAATTGGGGGGGGGGGTTCTCGGGTTATTGTCCTCAAACCCGAACCGGACCGACATCAATAAAAACCCCAGAAATTGGACCCGTACCCGCCTGATCTCTTCGCCCAAATCTGTCTGCCTACCTATTTTAGGGGGGGTCGGGTCGAGCTGGTTAACAGTCCTACTGGGTATATAAGGAACCATGTAAGCTACTTCTAGTAACTTGGGCTTAGGCATTTTTGGCCATGTGGTTAGGCTACAACAAGTTACTGGGTCTACAATATGTATCGAAGAACATTGAAATTGGGGGTGGGGGGAATATCTTATCTTCAATGAAGGCTGAAATAGAGGACAAACTGCTAATCAATGGAATATTATTGATTATTGAAAACGAAGGAGATCATTTTTTGGGGGAAACTTTGAAGGTAGAGATTCTTCCTTTTACTAAGCAATAAACTCAGCTAAGTAGATCGTGAAAAGAAGTTTTTTCCTGATAGTCATTTGAAAGATATAAAGATACATCTTTGTTTCACCCCTCTGTTTTATCTCAAAATCTTATTGAATAAGCATATGGGATAATGGGAGGAGGGAATCCATTTTAGTTTTAGGGGAACTACTATCATGCAAAGTTCTACTTTTCGATAGAACTGAGTTAGAAATCAGAAGTTGCTTATATTTGCACAAGACAATTCCACGCCCATTGATACAAGCTCTATTATTTTGTGATAAGCATGGTGCCATCAGGCATTGAAGTGACTTTTAAGTAGCTTTCACTTGAATCTTGTGTTTGTGGCTACCATTTTTTTCATAAGTTATCGTGATCAGAGTAACGCAGGCTCTGCTGGAGCTGCTCTTTTGTGCCAATACACAACAGTATAGGTTGAGGGGCCCCATTTGGTGTGGGATATAGAAAACGACATTAGCAGAATCTGTCATTCATACGTTCAGATTTCATGCAACTTTATGCATTTGGTAACCTCTGATAATTTGACGAGATTTAAAATTAAAGATCGCTTATACGCTGGTTCACTCTTTCCAATATGGGATCTTGTGTTGATAAGGGGGTAGAGACCCTTTTCTCCCTTAATGTTTCGTTTCCAACTGGAGAAATATAGCTCAAGGGCTCAATATTCAAGTGGTCAACTGATATTTGTTGGTTTGTGCTTTGATGTAGATGATGTCTAAATCTTGATTGGCACCCAGTGACCCAGAATATGTTGTTTCAGCAGTGAATACATATGGAGGACTTGTAAATCTGAAGTCTTTTTGTTCCAAACAAACAAGTGGGGTTTTATTGTGTATCTTTGATCATGTGATGAGCAATTCCTATGTTCTCCCTGGCATTTATGAGGGCTGGAATATGTGTTTTCAGCTTATTTTTGTTACAAAGCAGGTGGAATTGTGTCAAGTGTTATTTAATTCTTCTCAATCATTTTTAATGCAATAATTTCCCTATCAAATGACTCTCTACTCTAGACTCAAGAGTCTAGTGTTGCTTTGTTTATGTCTTTAAGTCCTCTCTTTCTTCACTGGTTGAGGAGTTGGGCATCTACTGGAGTTTGACTTTGTTTGTGATTACGTTTTGAAAAATCTAGATAAAGATACCTAGTACACCATGACGTTATCATGACATAAAAGTGAGGTGGGTAAATCGGTCTCCGTTCTTATGAGGTTTCTAAAGATGTTGCGAGATTTCAGGGCCGATAAACGAGCTCCGATAAACGAGCTCGTAAGAGTGGCGGACACAAGATTCCTATTGCGAAGGGACCAATTTATATATATTCATAAATTAACAACAAAATATTATCATTATATATGAATAACATAGTTTTGAGGGGATTTTTCTTCATAATTTGTACAAACAAAACTTAAAATATAGTAGAAAAATTGGGATAATTTGGGGGTGTGGGGTTAGGGCTCCCGCTTGCACCCTCTTACGTCCACCCCTATCCGTAGGTTGTTTAAATTTGGTTAGTAAACTTACGAGTTTCAAAAGTAAGTCAAACTTGGCCTCTTTATAAGGTGAACCAACTTGAAACGAGCTTTATCAAGCCAATCTTGACCAGGTTGAAATTCGCAACCATCATAAACACAGCGAGCCGAGTAATAAATTGTTCAAACTTGGTTTAGTTGGTTAACAAGCTTCAAAAGAATATTCAAGCTTGGTTTATTATGTAACAATAAGATCTCAAATGGTTTTTTAATGAGCGAACAAGAGTTAGAACTCAAGTAACTTGGTTCATTTATTGGCCCCAACTGTGATTGAATTTGAATCCGATGGGTATCAAACACTTCTTTTTATGAAAATGCTACGGACACAGCATTCGGACACTACACTCACATACATTTGGACACAACACTAACATGGAATGACTGGTGAGTCCAGATTAGAGTAGGTTCTTTCGATATTAAAAATTATATATTCTCATGTTTCCCATGGAAAAAACAAAATATGCAAATGTAAAATACTGAGTTACGAAAAGGCAAAAGGAAAAGACATCCTTTCCTTGCAATTATCGAAAGGAAACTGAAAACCCACAATTTTTATTTTCCTAGTAATTTTTTGCTTGACTTTGTTCAGCAGTTTTTTATGCCTTCTCTTAGCTCTTGAGTATAGCCTGAAACGTGATTGAAGAAAATAGTAGATTTTTTTGAAAGTGATCCAACAAGGATTTTATTATGGGTGGTGCAGGTCAAATGTTTTTTTAATCTTAAATGCTAAAATAAAGAGCAACTTGGAGAATATAATATACTCCTAAGTCTAATACTTGTACCTTCTTCTTTTTTTCTATCTCAAAGCTAGAAAGATGTGATGAAAAATGAGTACTTTGATCGAGTCTTTTCGTGATAAATTAAAACTTCTCCAAATCTGATAATTTGTAGCCGATAAAAAAACTATAGAAAATTTGTACTACTCCTTTGTCAACTGTTGGAAAGGAGCATGGTGACTAATTATATTGGTTATGTTCTGTCCCACTTAAAGACCTCATAGATAGGAATGTAATTATCAAATTGGTGTCACATAAATTCTGCAAATTATGTGGACAAGTAATTATCATGGGCAAGTAGTAGTACCAGCTCATGAAAATTCTGTGGACCAAAGACCAAATGGAAAATGGAACCAACAGATCAGGTTTAACTTAGAAGTCAATCCTCATTCTCCCCCAAGGGCTGGATTTATTCTTTAAGTCCCAATGGCTGGATTTATTATTATTATTATTATTTTGATAAGTTTCAATGGCTGGATTGTCATTTGCTACTCGTGAGTCATGAACCCAACATTATTTATGTGTCACATATTTATATGGGTCCCAATTAAAGGGCTAATATCATATGATTGGGTCTAGGATGCATGCTACAGGTTCAAAAGAATACATCCCGAGGCTTATGATTTGATCGGTAGTTCATTTATTGGGCTTGTTGAGTATGTCATGAACCCAACATTATTTATGTGTCACATATTTATATGGGTCCCAATTTAAGGACTAATATCGTATGATTGGGTCTAGGATGCATGCGACAGGTTCAAAAGAGTACATCCCGAGGCTTATGATTTGATCAGTAGTTCATTTCTTGGACTTGTTGAGTATGTAATTTATGTACATAAATCAAATTAATTAGATATTGGTAAGTGCGTGATGTCATGATTATATCAGTTGTTCATTTTTTTTTCAAAATCAATATGCTATAATCATGCGTGTCAAACATTGATCAATGTAGTTTTTCACTGTCAATCAAATCAGGTTCACGATATCTTTTTCATGATTATATCAGCTGTTCATTTTTTTCAAATTAATATGCTATAGTCATGCGTAAACAAAATGAATAGTCCAAATTAAATGATGTAATCGAAAGAAGCCCCATTTGTACCCACAATACGCGTGTTGTGACTTGGCGCACAGTCGTTTGTCATATTTGTGTGAGTTCTAGAAATGTTATGATAAGGTCTATCAGATAATTTCTTAGGCAGGTCAGGGTACAATCTGAACGACTGTCAGCAGGGTAGAACTATATAGGGGCGGGGGTGGCCCCGGCCCCTTCCCATTTCTTATTTTGAAGTATATTTTACATATTTCTTAGGAGATGTTTTTAAAAATATTATAAAATTAAAAAAATAATTAATAAGTAAGATCAATTTTCATTCGATAACACTAAATTGAAGTGAATGATGCCATGTGACAATGATATTGTGTTCGTCAAATGATATGATAGCAACAATTAATACTCGAGTTTAATTTTTCAATTTATCAAAACTGTCCTATAAAAACTTGAATGATTATATTTAGTCTTGAAAAATATCACCAAACTAAAATTTTCTTTCATAGTTCGCCCCCTCCAATTTTGATTCCTATCTCTGCCATTGACTGTCACGATCATATGTTCTAATCTTCTGTAACTTCTGGGACTCCGTTACGTGATTAAATAATGATAAGAAGTTACACAAAGAAATCCAAGTGGGGAGGACTTAGATTAGTTTTAAGCAAATTCTGACTTTTGAATGGTAGGAGTATATATATTAGTATTAGAAGTACTGAAACTGCAGTTGTATTCATTTTTTTCAAACCCCAAAACTTCTGCTCTTGGGTTTCTTTCTAATTTCAAAACAAAAACTATCTGGTTCTGGTATAACTGTATCGGGTCAACGAGGCCTAGATTAATGTTTCTCTAGATGCTAGACTTAGATCTAGAGAGAGAGAATAGTAGAAGTTGTCACAACATGTAAATAGACCCAGAAAAACGATCAAATTTATTCTCTCTCTTCAAATGCACAAGTTTGTTATCCCACAGACGTGCTGATTCTCGCGACTCGAGCCGTGCCGCAACATCAAAGGCAAATGGAGTGACACTTATAACAATCACAAGAAATCAATATACCTCTATTCTAGGAGTATTTCTTTAAGTTATGCTAGATTTGTGAGCTTACCAAACAAGCTTGATTTGCAATTGTGAATGGGTGTAAATGCAGATGATTTTATTACATCTCTACTTATGCACTGCAAGCAAAATCTTTCCTTATAAAAATGCCGCAGAGGCTAATGATAAACATAGTACACTTACACTGGTTAAGCTCAGATTAGGAAATAGAAAAAGGGTTAAGATTACCTGACCTGGTTTGAGTTTTTATTTCTCTCTCTCTCTCCCCCCCCCCCCTCACGTACATTACACGCTTAATTTCCCTTTCATTTGGCAATCAATTTGCAATATCCCATAGAGAGAGAGAGAGAGAGGGGTAGAAGCCCCCTGCATTTGTCCGATTAATTGGCGGGTATTTTCTCAACACAATTGACGAGGGTTCGATTTTTGGAGTGAGACAACGAGAACTAATTTTTTTGCGAATCTCTTAGTCCCGGCATGGGCTTGTCTTTGACCAAATCAGGGTAGGAATTAGTTAAAGTGCATATAAGATGACCCGAACATTCTGACCGTCCGGAAAAAGATAAAATAGAGGGAGAGACGCCAAAACTGCTTGGCTGCCCCCAAAAAGTAAACGTTTTTTTATTTATTTTGTTGTTGAGAAATAAGACCCCCATCCTTTTTGTGATATTCTCCACGTCCACATCAACCATTCTCACCCCCCACATCTCTCTCTCTCTCTCTCTAAATGGCCGGTATTCCAAAATTCTGCAGCACAAACTCGAATGAAAAAATGGAAAAAAGGCCCACATGATTGATTGGAGGACTGAGTATCTTTGCCATATTGTAATCAACAACGTACCCTCATCATCAATCTGTCTTCTCTCCTTTTGTTGTTATCTGTTGTGATGATGATCAAACATATTAAGCACAACAGAAACACAACCACCATGCTCTTTCACACCAATCTCAAACCTGTTCATCTCTTCTTACCAATTCTTCTCATCTCTCTCTCAAGCTTCGCCAATCTCATCCACGCTGCGGCCTGTAACCAACTGGATCAAAATTCCCTTCTCTCCTTCTATTATAACATTTCCAGCCCTTCATCTCCTCTGAATTGGTCTACTGCAGTCGACTGCTGCTCCTGGGAAGGCATTGCTTGTGATACCAGTCATCGGGTCACCGGTCTTTCATTACCCTTGAGAGGTCTCCGGGGAACACTTTCGCCCTCCCTTGGAAACCTCACCAGTCTCTCTCAACTCAACCTCTCGTATAATTCGCTCTCAGGTTCATTCCCAGATGGGTTTTTCTCATCATTCAATAGAATTCAGATCATAGACTTGAGCTTTAACCGGCTGCTCGGACCACTACCTGTATCTGATGAAATGCCCGCTTCCATCCAAACACTGAATTTGTCCAGTAACCAATTGGATGGGGCAATTGAGTCTTCATTTCTCCAGTCAGCTAGCAATTTGGCATCTTTTGACATAAGCAACAACAGTTTCAATGGCTCTATCCCTTCCTCTATTTGTGTCACTTCCCCATCTGTCACTCTCCTGGATTTCTCCTCCAATAACTTTGGTGGTCAGGTTCCCCAAGGATTCGGAAGGTGTTCTCAACTGGAGGTATTCCGGGCAGGTTTCAATAACCTCTACGGGCTGCTCCCAAGCGACATTTATAATCCCGGCCAACTGCAAGAAATCTCGTTACCTGCCAATAACAACCTCGTTGGACCCATCGATGATGCTGTCGTTAACCTAACCAACCTCAGAGTCCTTGACCTCTATGGTAACCAATTGAACGGCACAATCCCGGAACATATCGGGAAGCTTGCCAGCTTGGAACAGCTGCAGCTTCACATCAACAACCTGACCGGATCTCTGCCCGTTTCGCTGATGAATTGCACCAACCTCATCATACTGAACTTGAGGGTGAACTTCTTTGTGGGTGACCTCTCATCCCTTGATTTTACGCAACTCACTCAACTTTCCATAATAGACCTTGGGAACAATAATTTCAATGGTAGTCTTCCGGTGAGCCTTTTCTCGTGCAAATCACTAACAGCTATTCGATTGGCCAGTACTCAGCTAAAGGGACAAATCCCACCCGAAGTAATCGCATTGCAATCACTGTCGTTCCTCTCGGTTTCTATTAATAACCTGACCAACATCACAGGAGCAATCCAGATTCTCATGGGTTGCAGGAACCTCAGCACTTTGATCATCTCGAAGAATTTCTACAACGAAGTGATTCCAGAAGATGCAAACATATTGGATTCAGAAGGGTTTCAAAATCTCCGAGTTCTGGCTTTGGGTGGTTGCCTATTTACTGGCCAAGTTCCTTCTTGGTTTGCTAAGCTGGTGAAGTTAGAGGTCTTGGATTTTTCTTACAATCAGATCACTGGTTCCATTCCAGGTTGGTTCGGGACTCTTCCGAATTTATTCTACCTAGACTTGTCTTTTAACCTTCTTGGAGGATATTTCCCAGAGAGCCTCACCCAAATGCCTGGATTGGTATCAGAACAGGGCTCTGCCCAAATAAACCGGACTTATCTGGCGTTACCTGTCTTTGTTATCCCAAACAATGTCTCTCTACTGCAATACAATCAGCTATCCTTTCTTCCACCAGCAATTTACTTGGGGAACAACAGCATAAGTGGAAGTATTCCCAATGAGATTGGACAATTGCAGGGTCTTCACGTGTTGGATCTCAGTAACAACAACTTCTCCGGCAATATTCCGACACAAATATCTAATCTGACTAATTTGGAAACTCTTGACCTCGAAGAAAATCATCTCTCTGGAGAAATTCCACCGTCACTGGCGAGTCTCTATTTCTTGTCTTCGTTCAACGTCTCGTACAATAATCTCCAAGGACCAATACCAACAGGAGGTCAGTTCAATACTTTTCCTGAATCCAGCTTCATAGGGAATCCATTATTGTGCGGTTCAGTTGGCAACCCTTGCTCCACTCAGCCCAATTTTATGCCCCCTTCTGCTCCGATGAGAAACCCCAAAAAGTACATCATCCTTGGACTCGTTCTCGGTATATGTTTTGGCATTGGCTTTACCATGACTATGCTAGCAGTATGGATTTTGTCCAAGAGAAGAATCCTTCCAAGACGTGACCCTGAACAAGACAATGAAGGAGCAATCTCGTTCAACTATAATTCTGAAATATCCAGCGAGTTCATTAAGGATCCCAGCATAGTAGTATTCTTTCCAAGCAATACTGACGAGATCAATAACCTGACAATATATGACATTCTGAAAGCCACTGACAATTTCAACCAAGCAAACATCATTGGCTGTGGGGGTTTTGGATTGGTCTACAAAGCAACTTTAGAGAACGGAACGAAGCTGGCTGTTAAGAAACTATCAGGAGATATGGGTCTGATGGAAAGGGAATTTAAAGCGGAGGTCGAAGCTCTATCAACAGCCCAACACAAGAATTTGGTTTCCCTTCAAGGATACTGTGTGCATGATGGCGTCCGAATACTTGTGTATTCATACATGGAGAATGGAAGTCTTGATTATTGGTTACACGAGAAGACTGACGGTGCAGCTCAGCTAGATTGGCCAACTCGGTTGAGGATTGCACAGGGAGCCAGCTGTGGGCTGGCTTACATGCACCTGATATGTGAACCACATATAGTACATCGGGACATCAAGTCCAGCAACATACTCCTAGACGATAAGTTTGAAGCACACGTTGCAGATTTTGGATTGTCACGATTGATTCTTCCTTACGATACACACGTCACCACTGAGTTGGTTGGAACTCTGGGTTACATTCCTCCGGAGTATGGTCAGGCATGGAAAGCCACTTTGAGAGGGGACATGTACAGTTTCGGGGTAGTCATGCTTGAGCTTCTAACAGGAAAGAGACCCATAGAGGTATTCAAGCCGAAGATATCGAGGGAATTGGTTGCGTGGGTAGAACAAATGAGAAGTGAGGGAAAACAAGATGAAGTGTTTGATCCCCAACTGAGAGGCAGGGGGTTCGAAGAACAGATGCGGCAGGTTCATGATGTGGCTAGCATGTGCGTCAATCAAAACCCTCTGAAGAGGCCGACTATTACAGAAGTGGTCAATTGGCTCCAGAATGTAGGGACTGGCGAACAGACACCAAAATGCTAAAAGCAAAGTAGTTCATAAGCATACTTTTATGAAATCTGGTTTAAATGTTACTGCCCATTCTATGCAATTACAGTCATACATTTGGTTGTGGATCGCGGATGTGAGCATATTTTCCTTGCGAAATTTTATGTAATGATGTGTGATCGTGTATATATGGAAATTAAAGATGCAAACTTGTGACCCTTGATGTGCAGGAAATTAAATATGCATAAGTGCCTGGTGCTAACACATTAACATTATCAAATTCTACATGAATCATGAGTTTGAGTTTCAAGCATCAATACCAATCTCTAATATGCCTAAATCTTGTTCTATAAAAGTCAACAGCCACCTGGATTGTGAGCATCCACCATGCAATCAAATCTGCTCCATGCCATTACTCAAGCATTTGAACATTCATCATTGAATCGGGCTGGACTTTGATATGTAAACAATAAGTTAATAATGATATTATTAAATCTTTCTCCTGGAGTTTTCACCAATCATTCTTAATGAATCTATGGAGGAGCGTGATTTTGACCATCGTAGTCCAATGTGACATTATAAGGAGGAGCCAAAAGCAAACAACTATGAGACTAACAATAATGAAATTTTCATCCCCTTAAATATTTCTAATTGCTTATTGTCAGTTTTAAGTTTCACATTGTCATATGCTTGTATGCTTATAAGTAGGAATCAAAACAAGTTAACTAACTATGGCACCACTTCTTTCCAGTCAGGTTACATCCACCAATTGTTATGCAGTAGTTAATGCACTATTCAAAAAGGGAAGGAACAAAAAAAAACAGCATTCAAGTTGAGTACCTTATAATAAATGAATTAGAAGAAGCGAGAAGTTACCCAACTTTCATGTGATAATGCCTTTCACGATACTGATATCGAGTCTGCTCATCTAATAACCTTGACTTGCCAAAAATTAGTTCCTGTACCTGAGAATTCCAATGCACCTTTACATTTTCAAGAAAATTACGTACTAAAAACAGAACATTCATAAGAGAGCTGAATAATACATGTAAGAACATAGGCATTGGACAGTTATACTAAAGAATTGCAACAAAAAAAAAAAAAGTTAACCACAGGAACCCGCAAAAAGAATTCCTTGACAAGGGGAAGACTGTCGAAGACACTACCGGCTATAGAGGACTGATCACTGAGAAACTATTACATGTACGCCATAGCCCACATTAAACACAAGAACTTGCGAGAAGAATTTCCTGACAAAACACTTGTACTTTCATCTGCGGAATGTTCACCGAATAAGTTTGAGAAACCAGATATGAGATATCAAGTTGAATGCAATATGATCTTATCATCTCACTGTGGCATTGTCACGAGCAGGTGGGGGACAAATGAAACTGGGATAAAATTCAAGAACGCACATTGTCAATGTTTGAAACTATCCCTTTAACAAAGCAGTAAAAAACTTCTAGACGATCACGGAGCAGGCAAAAGAAGGGGTTGGCATGGCATTCATCAAAATTACCTTTGACGCGCTAGTTGCCTGAAAGAGGCCCCTTTAAATTCAGTTATGTAAAGGCTTGTTATAATTCAGTTTAATTCTGTTGAGTGTTATGTCTGTTTTGGCTAAAGCCACTCGGATTTTTTTTTTTCTTTATTCAAACTTTTCTCGCATTTGTTATTTTCGCCTCAAACTTTTGTGGACTATAGATTTTTCTCAACCAAAAAAATAAAAAAATAAAAAATTATGATCCATAACTTGAAAATTTTAAAATAATGACAAAAATCAACCAAAAAGTCAGATTTATTGGCATTATTAAAAAAAATGAATTTGGATCACAATTGTTTACTTTTCCAATTCGTATTGTTGAGAAGAACCAGTAATCTATAAAAATTTGACGTAAAACTATGCAAGAAAAATTGAATAAAGACAAGAAAAATTGGATTATTTAGTTTTGTACTGGTTTATAAAGCATATAAGGCAAGGGGAAACAAGAGGTAGAAGAAAAGATCAAAAATAAAGAAAATTCTTGGAGTTGCAAAGGGTGTCAAAATGAGTTTTGCAAACTAATTTCTTAGCACTATGAAAAATATATAAAAAAGTGTAGTTTGTTGTACTAATTTGGTTTTAATTTTATGTAAGAATTTTTGTAAGGTAGCCCACAAATAAAATGACTTTATAATTTAACTACCACTCCATATAGTGTGTCATGCAGGCCAAGTGGGAGAATGTAAGAAATTATGTAATGTGGCCTACATGTCACTTTCGATTTATTAATTGAAGTTATGAGTGATAATTAAATTGTCCATTTATTTGGTGTCTAATTGTGAAAATGTGTCTTATTATGAAAAGACATATCCTATGTGAAAGGGTGTGTCCTAACTGAAAGGGTGTACTTATTGAGAATTAATATACCAAGAGTCATATCCGTTAGGAAATGATCAAGAGATACACCCATTGAGAAAGACACATTTTGGAGACAGCTTTTCCTTGATGGTAGGAAATGTGTTGCCTATAAATACCGCATGCATAGTGTTCCTGGCCTAACCCGAAAAAGAACAAGCATGTATTTCCATCAATGGAGTTGATTACGCGGGTAATAGGTTAGAAGATCTATTTGCTTTGTTCGGTCACTTGAACAATAATGGTTGAAGGTACGATTTTAAGTTTTCGCTGCGCTCACAAGTATTAACAATTTCTTTCATTTTACACATAATTCTTTTTTAATGCAAATTAGGTGATTTTTTTTTCCCCGGAAAAAGATGGTATTTTAATATTGAGAAGAAAGACGGTCCAAGGACCGTAAATCACCAAGGGCAAGATAGGGATTTTTTAGCCAACGAATGGGCTACCCTATTACAAGCACGTTTCACATGTTTAAAATAACAAGTGGAAAATAAAGGTAGAATCTCTAAGCAAAATTAGTGCGCGCCAAAAATCATTTTGCAACATTTTTAGCAATAGAAGATAGTAAAACTTAAATTTTGCTAAACAAATATCTTGAGTTATAATTTTGGCAGCCATAAGTTGCTTATGGTGAACTTGATTTTTTGGTGCAACGGAAGTTCATAAAACTGAATTTATGGACTTGGTGCCATGTCAGAGCAAGTCTGCCAAATTGTATGTCAAAGTTAAAATTTGATATAAAAAGGGCAAAATCCTCTACCTTTATATCAAATTAAAACCTAAACTTTAACAATTGCATACATTGTACCACATTTTTACAAAGAAAATCACTTTTTTTTTTGGTGGAATGAAATTTTTTTCCATTTGGGTGGGGTGCGTCAAGCCAAGGCAATAGTGCAACACCAAGGCCACGCGTGAGGAACCCAAAAGCAAGCTGCTGTGATGGACCCTCCCTTCATAAAATTAATTTAATGTCATGTGAGCCAATGACACACAAATTAGACATTAAACTGATAAGCACATCACATTTGGGTTGTTAGTAGACTCGTCCAAAACAATTAATTGCCATTTTATTTATGAGAAGACACATATCAAATTTTTTTATAAAAACAAAAAACAAGAGAGTATGAAAATTATTTCAGATGAAGAAGAATCTGAAAACTGTATAATATCTAGCCATATAATTAATTTTCGCAATCTCCAAATTTATATTTACACTCTTTCTTTAGTCTTTATTCTTGTAAAATTGCTCTATTGTCCTTCACTTGTACATTTTTTGTATAAATAAAAGGATATTGTTGCAAATTTAAATAAATAAAAACAAAAAAAAAGTGTGATAATCACACTCCTAAAACAATCTGCTTAATTTCTCTTAAAATACAAGTATTTCATATATTCACTATAAGTAATTAATGGGGTTAAAATCATCTAGACCCCCTCATCTATCACTCATCCACACATACACTCCCTTATCTTTAAAACCTTTCAACTACACCCCCTTATCTTTCACACAATGTGAAATGCCAGGACACATATTGGGAATGTATAGATATTTTATTCCACTGGCCATTCTCTTTCGATTTGTTTAACCTCTTGTGGTCTTTGTTTTTCGATTTATTCGTATTATTTGATTTTTTTACTCATGATTGTATGGTGGTCCACCTCTCCCACAATTGTATAATGGTCCCCCTCTCCCACAATTGTATAATCGGTAAATGTGGTAAAAAAAAAAAAAACCTATTTGGATGGAAAATGAGAATTTCCGTTATAATTATTGACGGAAGGGTGTTAATTGACACGGGTTAAAAGATGAGGAGGTGTGGTTGAAAGGTTTAAAGATAAGGGGTTGTATATGTATATGAGTGATAGATTAAGGGTCAGGTGATTTTAACCCTTAGGCTTTGTTCTTGAATGGATTTTATCTCATAAAATCTAGTTTTGATAAAATCTAACATTCTCAACGGATTTTAGCAAAACTATATTTTATCAACACTAGATTTTATGACACAAAATCATTTACAAAACACCTTTATCAACCCTACATTCAATCCATTGGAAAAATAATGTCATTTTATCACATCTATAAACAAAATTATATTTTATCAAAATTAGATTTTATCTCATAAAATCCATTCAGGGACAAGGCCTTAATTAATGTAACAGTTAGGCCTAGTTTTCCAAAAAAAATTTGCAACCCAATTGCTAAAATCAACCAGATTTTAGCAAATGAGTTCACCAGGTGCTAAAATCATCGTATTTCAAATTAAAAAAATTAAGTGTTTCCGTGTATTATTTTTTGAATTTCTCACACCGACTTAAAGTACACGAGGAGTACTTTAATTTGGTGCGAAAAAAATCGAAAAATGATATACGGAATCACTTCATTTTTTATTTCAAAACTATGATTTTAACACCTGGTGAACTCATTTGCTAAAATCATGGGTTGTTAAATTTTTTTGCAAAACTAGGCCTTAGGGGCTGTTTGGCCGCCTGCTTATTGACTTTTCAGTTTCTCCTTTTCAACTTCTTGCTCTTTGGCCGCCTGGAAGGAAAACAACTTCTTCCAAAACAACTTCTCCGTTTCTCTCTTTTGAAGCCAGAAGTGAGAAGTTGGTTTTCACCTACTTTTTTATTTCTACTTCTCCTTTTCCCTTTCCAAAACACATTCTGCACATTTCTCCCAAAACTCTTCCCACATCCAAAACTCATTCTGACCAAGAGCCAAAAAGCAAAAAAGCCAAAAAATCAAAAAACAAAAGCTAAAAAGTAGGCTCCCAAACAACTCCTTAAATGGATTAGTTTAGTTAGCTGACGACAACAAATAGTAGCATTATCTATTCTAATATATAAAGGGAGAGCACTCTTTTGGTATGGATGAATTTGAAGCTGGCTCACATTTTCCACTTCCAAAAAGGCCCATGAATTAGTGAGTAGGTGTCTAAAACTTTGAGGCCATCTTTGTAAATTAGTAGGGTAGTTATCTACCAACACACCCCAGACGTGGTCACATGGGCTATTTTCCCTTTTAATTGTTGCAGTTACTAATTTCCGGTCGCTTCCCCTTTGATTCATTGAAAACCCAACACCAACCATAGCAATGGTGATGCAATTTCCTGCTAACCTTCTCCCCAACCACATCCCTAACTACATTTCCAGGAACCAGATTACCAGATACATAGCCAATTTTGCATTAATCAATTCACCAATAGAACTCATCATGACTATCCGACTATCGTTGAGAGATCGCTCACGTGCCACGTTGCCGGAGTAAAAAAAAACGAACTCCCATTCGTTTTTTTGCCTATCATAATGCATCTGGCAGCAACCAAACCTTGCTCGATTGCACCCACAACACACTGCCCATTTAGCCCGCTTCCGACCACTGAGAGGAATATTGTGTTGGTGGAAAAAAATAGATAAGTACTGCTTCGCACCTTATACCATTTTTGGAGGTTATTTTGTTCTTTCGTTATGAATATTATCTTAGTTTTATGGAAAATTTCTCTCTTTTTTATGCAATATACTGTATTTAATAGTTAATACAGTGGCCAAATGGATGATATACAGTATACTAATATCAGGTTGTGTGTATTAATGATTAGAAATTCAAACAACTGTGTTTTTTTTTTTTTCACAACTCCTACATATACAATCGAAAAATTGATCTACGCGTTATTTGTAAATATGATAATTTGAGTTACACACGCGTTGCATGTGCCCACCCTCAAAAAGAAAACCAATAGAAGGAATAGAAAAAAGAAGTCCAAGGAAAACCAGTAGAAGGAATAAAAATAAAAAATAAAAATAACACACAGTGTTCACCTTTTTTTGTTTCTACCTTTGTTTACTTTTTTCAATTATTATTGGCTTTCATATTCAGTTAAATCGAACGGTTAAAAGGAGCAAATGTAATTGAACCATAAAAGCAATTATACTCGAGTTGACCGCGAAAAAGCAGTGGCGAAAACAGTGTTAATACGGTAATGTATTACTATTATTTATTTGGCAAAAATATAATACAATGCATATGCGATCCTACGATAAGGCAGAAGTTTTTTTACATGATTTTTTTTTATTAAAGTTCGACTTGCACACGTATTAAGTGGTGTGTCTTTTCTTTTTTGTCAAAGTTCAACTTGCACACGCATCGCGTGTGCCCGGCCTCTAGTTTTAGTGAAATCGGAATGGAGAGTATACGAAATTAGAAGCGTTTGGGAACAAGAAACAAGGTGATGCGGCAGCGCAGGAGAGGAGGAGGATGTGGAATCTGACGGTGGTGCTGTGTCTAATATGGGCGGCGACCATTCTTTACGGCGAGATGTTCGCTTTCTGGGTCCCGTCTTCCTTGACTTGCTCTTGGCCTCATGATCTCCATCACCAATCCCCTTCTTCTTCGGTAACAATTGCTTATACATATCCCCTTCGCTGAACACTTGTTTTTTTTTTTTCTCCTCTTTTTTAGCTGTAGTCCTGTTCTTGATGTGAGCTGGTACGAGCATTTCCAAGATCTTCATAGGCTCTTTGTAGTTAGATAAGATCGAATCGGATTGTGAAATTGATTTCAAACTTGTGGGTCACTATTTAGTATACTGTTACAGTGCGCTCTCTCTCTCTCTCTCTCTCTCTCCAACGTTGACTTGGTTTGACATGTGGGTTTACGTTCGTGATTCAATTCTTTCTAGTGATTCGACCAAATTAAAGGACAGGTCTCCATGCTATTATACTGTCGGAAATGGATATGTTTTTCCTCTACTTAAACAACTTTATATAGAAATTTGGAAGCATAATTGGCTGGAAAGGGTGTTTTTGGAATCCAAGTTCCTTTCTTGAAGTTCATGAAAGTCTGTGACTAATGTCCTACAGATGTGATGTTTGCCACAACCAATGGCGATTGGCCGGAGTTGTTCTTGTGGAAACATGTGGTCGCTGCATATGATTTACTTGGATCACTGTTTGTTAAAACTATACAGGTCACAAACTTAAATGTGCAAGTGCATTACAATCTCTTCTGACTGCCACTTTGCTGAATTATGTCTTTTGAGGGTCAAGCTGGGGAAGATCAGGGAGACAACGTGAAGAGACTAGGTCCCGTTTTAGTCGACCGAGAGAGATTAGATTGACTAGAGGTCCCTATTTTACCAATGTTAAATGATCGAACAGTTGATTGTCTTGGCGTATATTTCCCAAAAGTATGGCACCTTACACCAATTTTTCTTCCGCTTCTGTGTTCCTATTATAGCATATCCCTAACTTTCCTCATCTTTTGCTCTTAAGAGACCACAGTTGATACTTGATAGGCCTCCCCATAACACTCTATATCATGGGCCATGGTTTACATTTCTTTAGCTTAACTGAGTCCTAGCAAACCAGTAAATTAAAGCTGCTGCGAGCCCACAAATATGAAGTGAAAGGTGGAGTTGTCTCGAATTAGCATTGCGATAGATTGGACTTCATGCAAAAGTTCACATACTGTTCGAGGATCCCACGGTGCATAAGCGTACAAAATTCTTGGCTAGGCAACCGGTGGAAGTTGTTCAAGCTGTAATAAATTATTAGGCCCAGATTAATAATAAACTACGTCAAGGTTTGTGGTGCAAACATTTAATAAAACACTAGAATTACGAGGTAAACAAGATTGAGGAAAGCAACTGGAGTACTAGGTTTGGCACAAAACTTCTGGTCGATAAATTGGCATTGGCATACGATATAACTCACTTGTGAAGCAATAAGGAACTTTCTCTTGGATAGAAACTCAAACCTTTTGTTAGGTAGCATGTTAAAGGCTCTGTTGAGTAGTAGATTTTCTATAGAAGAAGAGTGGCAACAGTTAACTTTTGATGCAGAGTATTGCAAGCGATTACCCAAAGAAGTATAAAAATTTGAACTATATCATGCTCATTGTCTCTTTTTTTGGTCAGTCATTTGAGAGCATTTCACTCAAGGGACAATCCAAGGATTGTATCGCCCTCTATTCAAATCCTTTCCCTGGTGAATAGATTATAAGTTTATAACTACTGGAACTGCTAGTTCCCCTTTTACCTTCCACATGGCATTCTATGGACACAGGAACTCTTTCCTATCTACCAGTTGTCAAGCAACAGGATGCAGTGATTACGGAGACATATTGAGCATATTCTATTCCCTGTAAAGAGGGAAGAGAAACAACGTAACAATCTTATTGCATTAGAAAGCTTGAGAGATTATAAGACTAATGAAAGGGTTATATAGGCTAACTCTAATAACCCTAGCAAAACTCTAATAACATAAAAACGACTAAACTACCCCCAACATAAAAGATAAATAACAATTAACTAAAACCCTAAATTGTACTTCAACCCCCCTCCCAAACTCATGACCGAAGAGCATCATGAGTTTGCCAAGGAGATAACAACTGCAAATCAACTGCTGCAAATCAACTATTGCGAATAAACTACTGCAAATCAACTACTGCGAAGGTATTGAGTGGTGTAAAACAAGAACATACAAATAAGAAGAAGAACCGATGCTGAACAGATGCAAATAGGAGGAAGAACCGATGCCGAACATATTTCGGCTGCAAATTTTAGAGAACTACACCGGAGTACAAAAACTAATTGCCAATGCAGATTTCAGAGAAGACATACGGGAGAAGAGAGAGATATGCAATCTGGGGAGAAACAGAGATATGCGATCTGTACTACTACTTAGGGTTTCGAATGGAGAGAGGGAGAGACATGCTATCTTGTTATGAGAGAGAGAGAGAGAGAGAGAGAGAGAGAGAGAGAGAGAGAGAGAGAGAGAGAGAGAGATGCGAAAACAGAGGTTAGATTAACCTATTTTGGCTCTAATACCATGTGACATTGCAAAAGAGAGAAGAGAAACAACGTAACAATCTTATTGCATTAGAAAGCTTGAGAGATTACAGGACTAGTGAAAGGGTTATATAGGCTAGCCCTAATAACCCTAGCAAAACCCCTAATAACATAAATAGGACCCGAACATAAAAAATAACAATTAACTAAAACCCTAACAATTTAACACTAATAATTTAACTGAAACCCTAACAATTAACTATATACTTCACAGATTGCATGTGTCAAACTTTAACAAGTTTCTGCTTGCTATTTCAGATAAGTGGAGCAGAATTTTCAAGTGATTACATGAAAGTTGCTGTTCTTGCTGATCCACAGGTTAATATTTAAATTATTTTTTCTTGTGGTGTCCATTTTTCGGTCTTGTATAGATCCACAGAGTATCACTTCCAGGTTTGCCATATTGTGTAGGTCATGGATAGAACATCCCTTCACCTTGCTCCAAAATCATTGGCTTTGGAGATTGTACAATTCTATACGGACTTGTTCATGCGCAGAGCAATCTTAGAATCTGTGTTGCCTTTCCAACCTGATGTGATTTTGTTTCTGGGTGATTACTTGGATGGGGGACCTATCCTATCTGACGAAGAGTAAGATGTGTACCCTTTAATTCTTCTTGGAAATTGAATTTATTGGTAATGATTTGATCATGATTTTGTTTTGGTTGCTAGGTTTTTCTTTTTCATTTTCTGATATTCACGAAGTATCTGAAGACATAAGAAACGCTTTTAGTCTAGTTATTCCCCATACATACCAAGCACCTTGGAAAACTGTTTTTTAGGTGCTCTGAGATACGGTTACAAAACTGCAACACTCTTTATATGTTTATTTTTAAAGCTATCAGTGAACAGCTAAGAAGTATGGGTACTTGCATTATTTCTTGATTGCTGGAGAATGTAGATTGGGATTTTCTTCTTTCTGCACTGATGTCGGAGTCATTTTACTTCCGAAGTTTCATTATTTTGACCCATTATTGATTTGTGCCTACTCAAATCGACTTTCTGCGTTTTTTGTGACTGTTTTAGGGTGATGGATCTCATTTGTAGTTTTGTGGGCATTTCTATTGCCAGTTTTCCACTGTCAAGGCCATTGATATTTTTATAGATGGCAGGAATCTTTGAGCCGTTTTAAGCATATTTTCAACCTGAATATGCTTGAAAGAAGTGCAAAAACCCAAGTATATTACCTCCCTGGAAATCATGACATTGGCTATTCAGCTATTCACTCACGAATGCCAGAGGTACGTTTATTCATTTTTTTCATGACCCTTTTAGCAGGATATGTGGTCTTTGTTATTCCAAACTCCCTTTATTCCTTTCAGTAGTGTAAAACAACCTACAAGGCTTTGCACAAATTTCATGCCTCACCTGCAAGTTAAAAAGCCTCAATACGGATTGAACATTGACGCTGTTCCAAGTTGGCTTGATTCCCTTGCCTTGTGCTGCTGCACGTAATTGGGAGCATTCAATTGGAAAATGAATTTCATTTCTAGAGGGACTTCCTAGTTTCCCAAAAGATTTTATCAAAATTAAAAAAAGCTGAGATTTTACCAAATCTCTTTCTCATTTGATAAAATCAAGGGTTGATTTTAACTGGATTCATAGCCTACGCAGTACATTGCTCCTCCATATGCACCCTTGTACACATACCAAATTGAAAATGAAGTGTGGCAAATTTGTACCTTCATTCCAAAGAAAGTATATAACAGCGTCTGTGGCTTGTACCGAGCTTGCCACAGTGCACTCTTAAACCAATCCTAATCCATCACTGTGCTCCTTAGCTCAGCTCAGCTTAGTACGACAGTCCACCTAAGGGATATAATCCTAAACAATCCACACTCGGCAATTAGTGCTGCTAATTTGAGGGTTTTTATTGATGCAAACAATCATATTCATGACAATTACATGGGATTTAGAATTCTTTATGCTTGGGGTCTACAAAGTCTTCTTTATATGACTAGAAATTCTAAAGGCTATTATTCAGCAGTGTGATATGAATTGCGTGCTGTATGTTTTATATTTCATTGTAAACAATACTTCTACATACTTGACGTCTAGTTCATCATTGATACGCAAGTTGGTCCAATCAATTGCCCTTGTGCCATAATTTCTTGCTGGTTTAATATTTTTACCTTTATACAGGTTATTAAACGCTATGAGAGAGAATTTGGTTCAAGGAACTACCAATTTACTGTTGGAAAAGTGGATTTCATTGCTATTGATGCTCAAACTCTGGATGGTAAAGGAACCTTTGCCTGTTGACTTGCCATCGGTCACTTTATGCTACTTACACTATAAATACACGAAGAACTTGATGAATTTGATAGCCGTAGGACCTTACGCTTTAGCAATATGGTTACACAAGCTCGTTTCTAGTTAATGGTGTAGCTCGTAGCCAGTAGTCACCAATAAGGGAAAACTCTGGTGGAGGATAGGTTGAGTTCGTGCTCTCCATATCTTTGCCAATTAGTTGCTTTTTTGGCTTTCATCTTCTTCACTTGTAGAATATCTTATATCTGTGTATTATATGAAGCTTTACCATACATATCATAGGTGCCATAAATGAGATTGAAAACCCTCCTTACAAGATGGCCGTGCAGCACAAGTCCCTTTTCCGTGCATTTTTATGAACGAGGACATTAAACAATTGGTCCTCTCCCAAATTAGTGTTTCTGTTGTTGGGGGGTTTTGGAGTCATAGATTTGAGGAAATTCTTGAGAGGAGTGAACTGAACCAACTGGTAAGTAAATTTATTACCCACCCTTAACTTGTCTAAGTTGTCTATACTTCAAATTCGTTGGGCTTAAATTAGGTCTCCAGACCTCAGCAGGGTATACCTTAGTGGGAATAACTCAGATTCTCTGTTTGTAGAAGGAGTTGATTGTATCAAAAGTTCAAATATGAGGGCATTTTTTCATGTGCAGGGCCTTCACGAGGGAACTTTACTGCTGCAACCTGGGATTTTGTAAAAAATATCTCAAAGGGTAACATGAAGTTCACTTTGTGGCTTTTCATTCAGTGTTTCATTGATTTGGTACTGATGAATAAAGAAAAGGTCTTTTTGTATTTTTCAAGATGTTAGTTTGACTCCAAGGGTTCTACTGACTCATATCCCGTTATATCGGCCGGATTGGACTTCCTGTGGCCCACACCGTTCTTCCCCAGTTATCAATCAGGTACAGCTATTGTTTTTACTTCCTGTGCTTGATTTTGGAGCTGTGATTCTTGGATTTTGCACCTTCGCTGAACCGCACTTCATATTCGTTTACTTATGGGCACTGTAGCATTCTCATTTTGGTGAGTTTTAGTGGGTTTTGAATTAACACGCACAAGGTCCTGAGACTGCTGTCAGTAGCTGAACTTGCAATTGCTGTTTCTTTTTCTTCAGAGGGTTTCCAGAGATGCTGAGACTGAAGAAATACTGTAACTTCTGGCCTCATCTTTTGCTTTCTGCCTTGTAGAATTACATTGTTTTACATGTTTTGAGTGATCACACACTCAGTTCGGTGATTTATTTACTGGTGCAGGTATCAAAATTATGTCACTCAAAAGTCGTCAAACTCCCTGTTGGAAATGGTCAAACCGGTAGGTTCACTCTGCGCTTCTTGATTCACGGCCATGAGAAAATCAAAAGCACGAGAGAGAGAGAGAGAGAGAGAGAGAGAGAGAGAGAGAGAGAGAGAGAGAGAGAGTCTTGATTCATGGCCATGAGAAAATCAAAAGCGAGAGAGAGAGAGAAATGGGAGCTACTCTGTATGTGACCTAAGCTTTATTTTTCCAGGTACTCATTTTGTCTGGTCATGATCATGATCAATGTACAGTGAGCCACTCATCGAAGCATGGGCAAGTGGCAGAGGTAAAGCACCTGAGTTCTGAGGATATATTGGTTTTGCTCATGGTATGACATTTGCTTGGTAACTTTGTGCAGCATACCTTAGGGACCATAAGCTGGCAGCAGGGTAACCTGTATCCATCTTTCATGCTATTATCTGTCAGTAACCAAGCATTGGATGATCTATCCAGCAAAGAGGATGCAATATTGACTCATCTGTGCTTTCTTCCTATGCAAACACACATCTACATATGGTAGTTATGATGTTATAAGTCATGGCGGTTTCTCTAGTGTGCTCCTTTCTTTTTTTTTTCCTATCTTTTTTGTTTGCTAGTTCTGAGCTATATTTGCTTGAAATGGCAGGTATATTTGCCAATTTGTTCTGACGCTTCTTGTGCTCCTCCTTTGGCCAACAAATGGCATAGGCTTCTCACGTCATCTTGGTGGTATCGTTGGGTATATCAGAAGCCTAATTAGCTGTAGCATTTTCGGAGATGGTACGAAAGAGAAAAATGAAGATGAGAATTGTGAGTATGAGATGATTTGGGATGCAGAAGGATCTATGCATCTTATCAAGAAAACTTCCAAGGCCCCTACTAAATTATCAAATGACAAGGGCGTGGTGGAGAGGTATGTTTCATTTGTTTAGGCCAATGTCTGGCAGTGAACAAAGTTTTAGACAATCTTTGTTTTCTTGTGCATGCCTCTACCACAGTGGCTGTGCATTCTCTTTGATTCTAAACATGGATTATCTTAGTGAATGAGGTGCTGATGATAAAATTAAGAATGAGAAAAGAAATACCTAACTAAAGCTAAGAATACATGTACTTCCATTGGAGGTAATGAATATTGTGCACATATTCATGGTATGTGCAAATTAACAATGCTACACACACAGGGCCGGCCCTGGGGGTAGGCGCACTAGGCGGCCGCTTAGGGCCACTCAAATTTGGCCCAAAATTAGGTCCCCTAACTAGATATATAAAACCTCTAGATATGCAATAAATATTTGTTGCAGCGAGTTCACAACAGTTGAACCTCTTTTGCCTAGCGGAAAGGCATTTCCTTTAGAATCTTAACCATCAGGTGAGTAGATCGAACCTTAATGGGCCTTCTTTGATACTTTTTTGAAACTCCTGCCATGCTATAAACCTTTTACTATTGATTTGAGGCTAAGGCTTTCGTTTTTTTTTTTTTAACATGCAAGAAGTTTTAGATGTTAGTATTTTGTTAGTGGGACTTGAACCTTGATCTTGTGCATGGGATATAGGTGGAGTGCAAATTTGTTCACCCTCACCTAATCAGGGTGAACAAAACTCTCACTTTGATTGGTGGAAAAGGTGTGGGGTCTACCAGAAAGTGATATCATGCTTACCAAAAAGTGATGGGGTCCACGATAAAATGATGTCACGCTTACCAAAAAGTGATGTGATTCTATGGACCACACCACTTTTCCACCAATCATAGTGAGTTTTGTTCACCCTCATTAGGTGAGGGTGAACAAATTTGCACTCGATATAGGTGTCTTTCAACTTGTCGAACACTCCACTTGCCTGGGGCTTGAGTTGAGTGATCACATTTTGTAGACTTAATTACTAAATTTATAAAGTCAAGTCTTTGATACTAATTTTGAGCTGAATCAATTAATTGTGGATAAAGAAAATCATTTAATATAATATTATGCAATCTTATTCTGATCATAGTCAATATATATTGATCTGAAGAGTCATAGTCGAATATGTTGTGTGATTTTCACTTGTTTGAGTTGTTTCTTTACTTCTAGCAGGGGAAATGCTGTGATTCGTTCGGCAGCTAAAAAACAGATCTCACAAGAAACGGATGTCTCTGTCTCTGTGGATGTGAATGTACCACTTATTAGAACAAACAAGTCAAAGGCAAAAATGGTCATCCGGAGATTGGTACGAATAGTTCGGACACTTACAGTCGTGGCTGCAGTTAACGTCCCTCTGTATATGATGTTGCTCTTCAAGGATTGGATTGACAAATGAAGTCACAACTGAGTGCATTTTGCTTTGCTTTTGCGTGAGTAGTGCTCTTAGATGGATTGGATATCAGGCCCATTCGAAGAATCCATGCCCGTTCATTCTTCCTCACTCCCCATAGTTTTTTTTTTTTCTTTCTCCAATTTGAAGCTCCGTTGGAGTAGTTTGTTATGCGTCCTGAACAGTTTAAATTGTTTCGATTAGTGTTGTAAGCTCAAGGTGAAGACACATGTAGCAGTATGTCGTATAGATTTTACAAAGGTCTAGTGTTATAAACTGACATTGCCCTCTCTTGTGCACAATATATCAGGTTTCATGACTCAAGCCGAGTTCATAAAATTCTCTGGAGGACTTTATTGGGGTTTCATTGTAATGTGGATTCAAGTTCTCTGCTTTGGAGTAGGCTCTGAATCAAAGAAAAATTTCTTCACATGTCAAACAACTAGGTGGGCTTCCAAATACTCCCTCCGTCCCTTTTTAAATGATCCATATGAGAATACGTGTAATTTCAAACCCCTAAAAAAGTGCTCGTTGAGTACTTTAATTTGGTGCAAAAAAAAATTTAAAACGTTATACGTAAGCACATTTTTAAACGTCCGCAAAAATACACGTTTTCCAAGTGGATCACTTAAGAAAGGACGGAGGGAGTATGTGATAAGTCAAGGGTTCGAACATTAAGGACTCGGTCAATAGTTCCATATTCCATTTCTCACTTTCTTAATTAGGGTCCATCATGGTCATGGTTTAGGTCTTGTAACTTTCCCGGTGTATGTGAGTTCAGAGTATCTCCAGTCCTTACTCAATATTTTACTCAAATTTGAGAAAAAGCCTAGATTGGTATGAGCATCTCCGGCCCTTTACTTTGATTTTAAACCCTAACAACTATACACCGCCAATCTCTCTCTCTCTCTCTCTCTGTGCCTCGTCGGAGTTATGAAGATGATGAAAACTTCGCGGTGATGAACAACACTACAAAGTAGCCATTAGAAATTTGGTATTTGGTTTGAGTCTCCCTTAATTTAGTGAAAAGATTGAGTAAAACTGAGTTTAAATGAAGGAGTGGAGCTGCAATTTGAGGGTTTTTAACTCCAAGTTGAATCTGATTTTAAATTGAGCAATGCTAGGTACCCCGAAAATGTCCCCGAAAAAGTGAAATTAGTGGTTTTTTTGGGTAAATAATGAAATTAGTGGTTCACACTTCAGATTCAATTGGATGTTAATTTGAATCACCAATTTTACTTTTGGAGATATTTTTCGGAACACTTGGCATTTTCCTTTCGGGGTACTTAGCATTTTCCTTTCAAATTTGGGTAAGAGCCGGAGATGCTATAATCTGAGGAGATTTTTTTTTTCCCGTCAGTCCATTCTCTTCTCTAATATATTCACCACTCCTTCCTTTTTTCTTGATAAAAATCGTTTACTAAAAGGTATTGAATAGAGATCATTTGAATCCACGTAACTTGGTGACATAGAAACATGATATATAGCATTCCTCAATGAATAATTACACAATCCTCACATTAATAAGCCAAAATGAGACAACATTTTATTCCAACAATTGAACAACAGAATACCAACATAACAGAATAACAACTGAATATTTCAACACTTCCAGGGTCCCTTGGGACTAGACCACAAGAAAGTAATTTCTTGTGAATTTTTTAGTCCCGGTATGGATAACTTGCCTTTGACCGACCTGGGAAAGGGTTTAGTCGAGGTGCGCGTGAGCTGACCCGGACACCCCTGACTGTCATAAAACAAATAGAGAGAATATTAGAACACTTGGACAACTTAACAGTACTTCTTGCAGAGCTCCCCTGCACATTCTTATTCTGGATCTTATTCTGGATCTTATTCATCATTACTTCCATGGATCCCTCCCTTCCATGTATTGAACTATTATCCATATATATTGAACCATAACATGTCCTTCATTATATGCTTGGAAGAAGGTGCATGGAACTACAAAGACAGGAGAGCCCCTTATTGTCAAACCCTTGTGCTACTAGTACATGATATTCTTGAAATGCCACGAGTCATCTTCAGATAAGCAACGGTAGAAGATGAGTTAAACCCGCATGTCAGCTTCGCCGGAGTTCATCCGTGGCGGCCAGTCGGTTAAAAAGTGGCGGAATGCTGCCGGAAACCTCTCGCCTGTGCCCATAAACCCAAATGGTCTGTCACCATTTAGGTCAAAAACGGGGGAGGGCACGTAAGGAGGGAGGAAACAGGGACAACAAAATACAGCCCATGAACCAAACCCGAACCGCCTAGACGACAAAACCGACAAGAAGGAAAAGAAGAGGAAGGAGATTGTGTTTCCCTCACAAAACACATCTAGCTCACGAATCTTAACTTATAGACTTCTCAATTGTAGAAAAATTTAACTAGTCTTCCCGAAACATCGATCACGTTGGTAGTGCGTCCGCTCAATAGGGAAAAAAAAAATCACGTGCCAACTATTGATAGGACACTCACCAACGTGCTGTTTCGGGAAAACTAGATGGTTTTTCCATTTTTGAGAGGCAAGTGTAAGATTTGGTTGCATGATGAGTTGTTGGTTTAGAAGGAGTGATAGTTGTGGTAATTGTATAGTAGATGGGTTAAAAAGATAAAAAGAGAAAATTTTTAAAAAAAGGGTTTAATGGGATGTGGGTGGTGCGCGGTGGTTTAATCATCTCCTTGAATGTACCAGCAGAGAAGGGTGGTGGCGCAGCGGCGGAGGATGTAGATTCGGGCTCTTTGCTCCTTAACCAAGGAAGCAACCTTCCTTGTGACTCCATTTCCCTTTCTCTTGGAAGAGGTTTTGAACTGTGACTTTTGCTCAGCCATTTGTGGTGTGGTTGGTTGATGAAGAAGAAATAGTGAAAGAGCTTTTGAGAGAAAATGGAAAGAGTATGAGAGATGGTAGATGATAGGGGAAAAAAGGGAGAAAAAAGCCCAAATTTTGGAGCTAGACCCTGAGGAGGGTAGGGTAGAGGGAGTCATGTATTTATATTCAATCAACAAGTGTTGACTAGATTTTTGAGAGGGGGTAAGAGAAAATTATACGGTGTTGCGGGATCATTAATCCTAAGGATTTACATCTATAGATTCATGTAGAGTCTGTCATCAAGTGATATAATCAGAGATGGGCATATTGAAAAATTAATTTCAGAAAAACTTAATTTTCAAAGGATTTAGGCTAAGTTTCCACTATGATATTTTCAGTAGTATTTTTTATATTCTCTCGCATACAAGTCATTCTCCTCACATATATTAATTGATTTTATATTTACCAGAAATAACACACACTTTTAACTATAGTGGGAAGACGATATTTTTAGTAGAAACTTAGCCTCAGTATCCACTATCCAACGGCTTAATTTTTATGTTCAACCTGGCGAAAAAGCCACTTGTGGACCGGTGTTGCGGACCAGGGGATAACTTCTCAAAGGAGGGGGAGTGAACATGGTCTGGTTCGAAAACTGAGGTAATTTGCATGGAAAGGTGTAGCAAGCTCAGCAATTGTTTTTGTGACAAGGAAGAGGAAGGGGGTGAACGTGGGCTTGTTTTTTTATTTTCATGGATTAAATTATGAGCAAGTACAGTAGAGTAAAATGTAAATTAAAGGTTTGACTTTTTGTAATGTGTAATTTTGAGTTTATAAGAATAGAGAAGGGGTAAAGGAGGGGATGAGAAAAGGAAGGGTGTTATAACGAGGACAAGGCAAATGAAGGGGCCAAAGGGAACAGGGTGTCGGCCAATTTATCTCAGTTTTGAGGTGGGTTTGGGACAGGCTTTGTTTTGGCTCACAAATCCCAAGTCCCTCTCAAAACACCAGTCTTTGGACTTCACAATTCTAAAATTGATATCTCCACATCATTTTGCATGAACTTTCCGAATTAAATTCTGCCTCGAATGATTTTTTAAGTAGGGAGAGGAGAGCTTTTTTATTTCTCATTTTTTACTCTCTCATTTGGTTAACCTAAAAGACCTACGTAATATATTATGCACATACCACACAAACACTACTTCAATTGCAAAATACATTCTGCATAATATCTCTCAAAAACTCTACTATATTTTGGTCATATTAATTCAAAAGGCAAAAAAATGTAAAAAGCGAAATGTAAAAAGTAAAAAAACACCCTAATACAAGATTATTCTAGGCTTTTAGCTTCTGAAAATGGTTAGGCTGAGTTTTTCAAATGATTTTAGCAACTGTTGCTAAAATCAAACGGAACACTTAGATAATGCAATTTGAAACGGAAAGCTTCTTGCACTGATCTGCCAGCGGGTTCATGCGTTCTTGGAAACAATTGGAGGAATATCAGTACTTGCAATTGAAAACTATTCTGTTAGAAGGCTTTTTGGCTTTTTTGATTTATTGCGTTTTACGAAACAGATCATTTTCTCACAATACATCAACTAAAAAAGCCCCAGAAAACCAAAAAATCCCTTAACAAAACGGGGGAAGAACCAAACTGCAGAATAAAAGCTTCTTAAGGCCTTTTTTCAATTCCTGACTTAAACTCAAAACTGCGTTATTGCACTTTACGAGATAGGTCATTCTCTCACATTAATAATCTGCAAGTCAGTTCGGGTGTTAATCTTAACCCATGTTTGGCTTAAAAATAATATTGACTTTATTTTTTGTCTATAGCATAAAACATTCGTATTTGTTAGTTCCTCGTCATATTTTTACGTATTATCAGTTCATCTCGACAAAATTTATGAGCCAAACTAATTTCAAATATATTAAAAAAATTGTCTTTTTTATTTATTTTTGTCTTTATTAAAAAAAATTAGATTTTGGTAGTGATTTTATAATTTTTCAATTCCTCCCGTCGAGATGAACCAATAATACATAACAAAAAGTTTTGGCAAATATAAAAATGCAATTTTTTTTTAAGAATAACCAAAAAAAAAGTCAACTCTATTTAAGCCAAATTTGGCCTTAGGAACAATTGGAGGGGTTTGACTTTTACTTGTGATGTTTTAGAAAATGATAAGAAAATTAAGTCAACTCTATTTCTAAGCCAAATTTGGCCTTAACAAATGGAGGGGTTTGACTTTTCCTTATACGGCTGTAAGGAAAGGCTTTCTCCATGGAAGGAAATTATCTTAGGAAAAGCCCACTCTCTCCTCCACTGTCATAGATGGCAAAACAAGGTTTCTTTTACTAACCCCAGTGGTTGGCCTAGGGTCAGGATTGGGACTTAGAGTTTGCTCTCTTCTAAGATTAGGGTTGGCCATTTCTTTCGATCCTTTAGAATCCGATCTAATTTTCGCTCTTAATGGATCGGCAATATGGAGATCTGTACGGAGATTGGATAGGATATGGAGTTTTTTTTGTTGAAAATGTTTGGGGATCGGGTAGGGGGTATAGGCATGTCTCCGCCCCGAATCCGTTCCCCGATCCATTCCCGCCCCGCTCCGCCCCATCCCCAAATCCCCGAAACATAGGGGTCTATTCACGAGTTATGAAACTTTGGACTCTCACTAAATTTTCTCCAAACATGAGTTATGAAACTTTCAAATGTTTGTTATCAAAACTTGAATAAAAGACAATTCTTAGTGTGGTGGTAATTCTTTGCAGCTGTTTTCACCCAAGTTGATTACTACACCTGGTTAATTTGAGTTATGCTAAGCTGCTGATGAATGCTTGTTGTTGGAAGATTGATGCATGGAAGGAAATTCATGTTCCATAAAATCTTTTTTGTTAAAAAAAAACTAATCTTTTTTTAAATGATTAGATCTCCGAATCTCCGTGAGGATCTCCGTTCCCCATTTGGAGTGGAGATGGAGGATGAAAACGAAGCTCCGTTGGGGATCGGGTCGGGGATGAAGATGGGAAAGGGGTTCGGGGATTGGAGGTGGAGATAGTAGTATCCGGCCCCAATCCGCCTCCATGGCCATCCCTATCTAAGCTATTATGTTCGAAATCTGGTGTTATCAACTCTTTTAGAGTCAGTTTATTCGGAACTTTACTCTGACTTTAAAATGGAGCCTCTGCTAGTAGACGAAATTGGTCTCTCAGAATTAGTCGAGGTGCACGCAAGTTAGCCCGATCAGCTGGTTATAAAAGAAAAGAAAACTAGGTCTTGTAATTTGAAATGTTAAGCAGAGTACCGAGTACGGGTGTTTTATGGTGATTGGTGAAGGATTTTTCCTAAGTTATCATATGCTTATATTCCCCCCTCTTTCTCTCTCTGTGTTTTATCTT
Source organism: Vaccinium vitis-idaea (assembly GCA_963854785.1). Taxonomy (NCBI): domain Eukaryota; kingdom Viridiplantae; phylum Streptophyta; class Magnoliopsida; order Ericales; family Ericaceae; genus Vaccinium; species Vaccinium vitis-idaea. Next base: position 39,118,210 of record OY978225.1, on the reverse strand, counting down.
AACTATATTCTTCTTAGCTGTAGTTGTTATACAGCCAATAAACAAAACTAAATTGTCAGTCTAACTTCGCATAATGATCCCTTGGACTGAAACATTGACTTAGTGAACATGGAAGCTGATATTTGATAAGATCTTCTGGATATGCAAAAATATTTTGCCATGTGAGGACCTCAGATTTGGTGTGACGAAGATTTTACTCCTTTCTGCTGTCGACTAGTCAAACATATTGGGCTAGACTGCAGACAACCTCAATCTCCATTTACAGATTTGGTCCCTTCAACCCCGAAATTTAGTAACATTAATTATTCCGATAAACATTTATTAATATTGTTAGGCCCGAAGTGCCCCCGTGTATTTGGTTACACTATGTCATTATTTGCGACCGCTCTAAAAACATATTTGCTGGTGCAATGTCGAATGTCACGTAATACTTAATTGAAACTCTCTCTAAATACCAATTGGTTTAGTAGAGATGGTGGAAAAACGGACTGACAAATAGTACAGTATGTATATGTAAGGATTATGTATGTAACAGAAAGCCCGTGGGTGCACTGGGTGGTGTGGAAACTGCTGGTGATTTGAATTATGGGTTGTGATAAAGTGGATGGGTGAAAATAAGGAGGTGAGGAAGATAGTGAGAAAAGAAGAAAATAAAAGTGGCATTTTACCGTTATAGTACTGGCTAAAAATACTTCTGTGTTTGACACAGAAATTGGACGGAGTTACTAAGTTTTTTTTTTACGAAAGAACAGTCCCACAGCCAAGCCATTAATGGACCCAACAACTGCGTGATCCAAACTTTTGAGGGAACTAGCGCGGCCACACCAATCACGACTTCCCACTTACTGCAAGGATACTCGCCTGGTGGGGAATCGAATCCCAGACATTGAGAACTACCCCAAGCCTGACACTCACCCTAACCATTGATGCTAACCCCTTGGGAGTGTGGAATTACTAAGTTAGCCATAAGAACCAAATGAAAACATACTGGAAAGCAGCGCCGGCCCTGGAGGTTGTAGGACAAGGTGCCGTCTGCTTTCGGCCCCTCAAAAGATATGACATCACATATACCTACCATAAAAGTCTAAAGAAAAATCATGTGTATTTTGGGGCTCCTTTTTTTTTTTTTTTTTTTGTTGTTGTGACCTACAAGTGATAAATGTTTGTATTTTGCCGAGCTACAAAATGATTTGAAACATGAAAGGCTTTTGATAAAATTTCATTATGAATAAATGCATAAGTAGGACTTTTGCTTCTAAAACTACAAGCGTAATACTTGAGTAATGTTTTTGAAATTGTAGTGTTCGATTTGTTTGTTTTTTTTTTTTTTAAATAGTGATATTTAAGTGATGCTTTTAAAATATTGAATTATACGGCTATTAATTGTTTGGGATTTTTCTTTTATACTTTGTCTTTGGAACGGTAATTTATCTACTTTATATATACTTAGTTTGTATGTAAACATTCATAAAAGCCCTCCCTCATCTTTGATTTTCTCTTTAGCCTCCCAAAAAATCAATGTTGTGTTAGGAATTGAAAAACACGTTCAATCCATGACGCATCTACAGTCTCGGACACTAGAGTGACAGAAATTGCAAAACAGAAAAGGTGCGTAATAAATAGAAAACAGGAAAAACACACAATTATACTTGGAAAACCTCAATGCGAGGAAAAATCACGGAAGCAAACACTAGTCCACTAAAATAAAAAAATATGAATTACAAGTCTTCTCTCTTCTCTCTCAGAAAAGTTCTCTTGCCTCCTCTTGTGTTTAATTTGAAAACATACCTTAATTACAAAGCAATTGAAATATAAATAGGTAAATCTCAATGGCCAAAATTTGCTCTGCCCAATTACAAACTTTTTTTTGCCGAGGCGGCTCCGCCTCCTTCACCCCCAAACTATTGGTGAAAGTTGTCTACATCACCAACAGACCAGCCGTAACTGGAACACCATTGAGAAAGACTCTTTTTAATCACGCTATGGAATATGATGGTATTAGCGTCAGATTGCTTTGTGGCTGCTACCTTCCAACGAGGGGCTAACACCACGTTAATCATGTAGCCAAAGGTTAAGACTTAACACTTTTGAGTATGAAATGGGTTAAGGTTAAATGAATCAGGGTTTGGACGGTGGTCAAAATATTGCATATCCATATTCGAGTTTTTGTCTGTCTGGCAAATTGTACAACTATATACGACTATAAAACACGTTTCCCAAAAGGTTGGAGAAATGAATACAATTGGAGAGAGTAAAGCAAGAGTATTAGTTCATGCATGTTTAATGAATAAGGTCAATAATAAATGAAAAAACTCGACCGTTCCAATAAGACATACCTCGATCCTTTTTATTAAGGAAGCCGCCCAGAAGTTTACCAAAATAAGTACAGTGTATGTCTAAGAGTGTGGCAAAAAACGCCCTCCCTTTTATTTCTACTCCCTCCGTCTACATTTGTTGGTCCTTTTTTTTAATCCAGTGTCATTTTATATTACGTATTGTATATTTTTTTAATATGAATCTCAAAAAATGTAGAATATGAATCTTGTTTGATAGATTTTAATTAGTTCTAATACAAAATTCGTAAAATCATGAAAATCATTATAAATTGAGAGATATACGTGATAAAAAAAAATAGCACGGCCTTTCAAAAATGAATCAACAAACACGGGTGGAGGGAGTATAACGTAAGAAGCTTTTCCACTGATGTGAGTGTGCACCAAAATATTCTTTTTTTTTTTTTTGGTAATGCAAAGTGATCCGGGCTAATTTAAGCGCACTTCAAACTAAAAAGTTGAAAAGAAGTTGGTAATACGGGCGAGATTATTTTTTTGCATTTTGTACATCATAAAACTATCTTTGCTTCAAGGGTGTACCAAATCGCCCTATTTCCAGCATGCTGAGATTACCTTTGGCTCCAAATTAACCAACAATCTCTCTCTCTCTCTCTCTCTCTCTCTCTCTCTCTCTCTCTCTCTCAAAATAAGATTCAGGTGAGGTTGAAACAGAGGTTGATCAGGAAGAACCCCTACAGCCTAATAATATGGTTGCATGCCAACTTACTCAATCATTGCAAGCTTGCATGGTTGTGCATGTCCAGGGCGTGACAGATCAGGGTACAGGCAATTTTAAAAGACAGAAATTGTGGAGCCCTCTTTCTCTGGTAGTTCCTCCTAACGGTGGCTGACGACGGAGATCGATGGTGCCTTCGCTCTCGAGTTGAGCCTAAACCTGCACACTCAACGCACCGTTAGCACCAGACTGGACCGTTGAGTCCAGAACGGTACTCCGACGGTCAAGTTAGTAGAGGAAGAAGATGAAGTGCAGATCTAGGGTTTGATAGGAGAGTTGTGCGTACCTTTTCTCAATGGTGAGGTTTACCTTTTATAGGTGAACCTTGGCTTGCTTTCCAAGCACCGCTGTGCTCGTCACGTGACTTAACCGTTCGGCTGACGTCACGATGACGAGCCCGGAGGAATATACTGCGAACGCATGCTTCCAGTAAAATCTTGACGTGTGTCATAACCGCTCGGATGACGTCACTAGTCATGATCACGGTTTGTTACATGCACATGCAGCATTAACTGCTCTGCTGACTCAGCATCTGATCTTTCGGCATACTCTTGCATCATTAAGTTGGTTTAGATCACCCTTCGGTTACACCCCGAGGTCTTCTGGTATTAACCATGAAAGGTCACAAATGAATTAAATGTAGGATAAGTCTCGGCAAATGCCGAAGAGTCCCTCAAAGACAGTCTCTCGGAGACGATCAATGAGGTGTCCCATTATGCAAACCAGGTGCTCAGTATATCCGGACCCCTACAGAAATGTTAGGGAGTTCCACATTGAATGAGTGTCCAAAACTTGTACGAGAACAAAAAATATATGTAATGTTCTGTCAAATTGGCAAATTTCCCATGTGTATTTTGATTTGGTCAATGCAGACAAAATCTCCAGTATATTCCTACGTCTGGTTGCCCAGATCCTAATGTTTCCCATCCATACAGTTACTTATGCCCTATTCATTTTTTACTAGTAATTTATGACCCTTGCCTCAGGTCGATTCATCCATGATGACCGATCAACCTCTTAATTTGCTTTTCCAGCTGCGCAGCTCTCAGCGAGAAGAATGATATTTTCTTTTTCAATTAGTCCCGATGAGAAGCTTCGTAAAATTTAAATAGTGCTTGAAATCAAGAAAATTTCACTAATGTTAGCAGCGATCGAGAAAAGTTACCAAGTGAATTTGTATGTTCTTGTGAAAGTAAAAGACTAGTGGTTGAGGGAGTTTATGCATGGTCGTGCAGCCAACTTCAATTGGGCCAAATAACAGTGGCGGAGGGAGTTTATGACCAGTGAAGCCACGGACCGCATGAGATTTTGGGAGTTTTTTTTTTTTTTTTTCAATTAGTAAAAAAAAAGTGTCTCAATTGTCAACACCCTTCTCCGTCGCATATTCAAGTGAGACTTAATACTAAATGTCTATGATTCTCACTTAAATATGTGATGGAGAATGATGTTAGGGCACCACGTGACAGTGCTCCATAACCACTAAATAACTATTTCACATAAGCAAGAGCACTGAACTTTTAGCCTTCAAACTATCACGTGTTTAAGCAATAATAAGTACTATCCCGTCTCAAAATGTAAAGCAAGTGAGGTTGTTTTCACCTTCTTTACTTACTCTTCTTAACTTTCTTATCGACAACTCGTCTCTCTTAATGTTAAAGATTATTGATTTAGAATCGAAAATTTACTTATTTTACGTCTGAAAATGATTATGGAAATTATTAATTTGTTTGAAACATATCATTATTTTTTATTTATTTTCTTCGTAGCTTCTTTAAGATAATGTGATAGTCAAATACTTTTATAAACAAAGACCTTGAAGAAATAGTTCAACAAAAAATAATTAAGTGTTTCACATTCTTAAAAAGAAAATAGATTATTATTATTTTTTTTAAAGTATGTGTTGGATTGTGCCCCTACTAATACAAGTTTCTGGCTAGGCCGCTACCAGAAATTTAAAAAAAAAAAAAAAAACAAAAACCCAAACTTCGACCTTAATATCTAATACACTCTCAAACTTTAATAACCTTCAATTACACTCTGAAACTATTTAGTCGTTATTCAGTTACCCTCCTGCCATCTAAATCCATCAAATTTATAACGGAAACGGTTATTTTTCACCTAAAAGCTGACTTGTCTCTCTCTCTCTCTCTCCACCACAATCCCATCCCACCATCACAACCACCACTCCAACTCTACTCTCTTCGATCCACTCCCTACTTTGACCCATGCTAATCCAAAATTCGAATTTAAGACCCTGCCCATCAATACTTCCCTATTCAAATTCCTTTTCACCCTTTCTCTTCCTGTTCTTAGTCAATTCTCCAACATCCGCTCTCTTCCCCTAAGTCCCATCAATTCATAAGTGTGAAATTCCCAAACTCTCTCTTGAAGAGGAATTTTAAGAGAGAAATATTAATGGGTATGGTCTTAATTTTGAGTTTGGGAGTAGGTTGTGTCGAAGTAGGGAGTGGATTGACGATGGTTGAGTTAGGGAGGTGACTACGGTGGTGGGGTGTGTGACAGTGTGAGTCTACGTGGGAGAGAGAGAGAGAGAGAGAGAGAGAGAGAGAGAGAGAGAGAGAGAGAGAGAGAGAGAGAGAGAGAGAGAGAGAGAGAGAGAGAGAGAGAAATAAGCACCAAGTCAGCTTTTAACGAAAAAAATAGCCTTAGTTAACAATTTTCGTTATCAATTTGATGTTAGACATCAATTTTCGTTATTGATTTGACGGATTTAGACAGCAAGACGGTAATTAAATAACGGATGAACAGTTTAGGAATCTAATTGAAGCTTATTAAAGTTTGAGAGTCTATTAGACATTTAGATCTAAGTTTGAGGGTTTTTTGACTTTTCCCCTGCCTAATGACATGTACAAACTTTGGGCCTACCTGACTATTTGATTTCGGCCCAACATTCATATGTAACAGTCCAAACCGCAACTTACCAATCTGTCTACTTAGGGGGTGTTCCACTAACTTAGTGTTTTGAAAAAACTGTTTTTTCACGATTTTTTATGTGATGTGTTGTGGGATAATGACCTGTTTCGGTATTTGAAAAAAATAGTTTTTTGTTAGTGGAACACCCCCTTAATTGATGCCAAAATCAACCTCAATTCAATTCCTTTGAAGTTTGAACAAAGATTTCGCTTTCGCGCCATCAGACACTCGCGGCAACAATCACGTGGTGCGAAACGCAGGCAGTTGACCGTTAGGTTTGAAAGTTAAGTTTCGGAAAAAAATGGCTACACAACGGCTCGTGTTCACCATTTTCTTCCTCGTTGAATCGACGATGATGGGACGGCAAGACTCGATAGCTCGAGCCCGACCACCAACCACTGGTCAACTACAAAATCAGGTGCGTTTTGTCCTAGTACTTTATAGCTCGTCTGCTTCTTTTTACCGGTATACTATAGTAGCAAACCCAAGACAAAGACAATCATTGTCCAAATAAAATTGGGAATGAATCGTCAGTTCTGACACTCGACTTCCTGCTCATTACTGCACAAATTTTGGAACCCCACTCATTTATTTCCTTGTTTCAAGTAAGTAAATTTTGATCAATCTATATCTATCTAAGTACTTGCATGCACGTGGGTTCACATTCATTGTGTCATACATGTGGCGTGCCACCTGCTTTTATGTTGTTTGTGTAGGGCTTGTGAATTCCGATTCAGATGTGTTACAGTAAATGTTGATGTAGCCTAGGATACAAATTCGTGCTTTCTGCAACAGTGAATGCAATCTATTATCTTTCTTCATTAGATATGTAGTGGGAACTCGTATGTATCGTCACGGACGGAGCCAAAAATTTCACTACGCTGGGGCAAATTTCTTTTCCAAAATACTTTGTAGGGGCGACCCAATATAATTTATAGGGAAATTTTGTTTTTTATATATAATACTAGAGGGTTTTTTTTTTTGCAGGGGCAACCCCCCTCCCTGGCTCCATCCCTGTGTAGCGTGGATGTACGTAATTACAGAATTGGGGAACCTCATCAAAATCTTTGTGTAGTTCCTTTGTGTTCTTGCTTGATTTATTCTTCATGGGATTCTGTTGTATATTTGGCTTGATCATGGTTTAGGGGTCCCCAAAATTTAGTTGTATGTGAAAGAGGGATTCTTCGTGTTTGATCGAGGGTATAATATGGGGATTCTCCGTGTTTTCGCATTTAAGGTAGTTCAGTATATGTGGTTTTGATTTGTAATGGATGATTAATGCATCTGGCTTTTGTGTGCAAATATGACGTCCTTTTGGGAACCTCATCAAAATCTTTGTGTAGTTCCTTTGTGTTCTTGCTTGATTTATTCTTCATGGGATTCTGTTGTATATTTGGCTTGATCATGGTTTAGGGGTCCCCAAAATTTAGTTGTATGTGAAAGAGGGATTCTTCGTGTTTGATCGAGGGTATAATATGGGGATTCTCCGTGTTTTCGCATTTAAGGTAGTTCAGTATATGTGGTTTTGATTTGTAATGGATGATTAATGCATCTGGCTTTTGTGTGCAAATATGACGTCCTTTTGATTATCTTTGGCTAACTGGAACTTTGATCACTTCCCAACTCAGGCCTTCCATATCCAATTGACATTTTAGCTTTGTTTGGAACTTAGAGAAATGGGAAAGAAAGGGAAATAATTGAGGTAAGGATAAGACAAGGGCAAAGGAAATTACTTTGTGCTCAATACTTTGTTTTGCTATTTTCTTCTTTCTTGCTTCAAGAACCAAAACAATAGAATAGACATTTTTTCCTATTTTCCTTTCCTTTCCCTTAGTTCCAAACAAAGAGTTACACCGTCGGGCTTAGATCAAAGTTGGGAAAGAACTGTCACAAGGACTGGTGGTGTCAGCTGCAGAACATTGGAAGGGATAAGTTGGGTGGAGGAACGGATTTTTTCAAAGGGAATCCTAGGTAGAGTTTGTAGCAAGAACCATAAGGCATTTAAATTGTTTCTGACTTTATACCATGTCTTTTATGGCATGGTTAATGAGTTTGTAGCGATTCGTGGATTTAATTTTTTGCATCTCTTCACGTCTTCTTTCAAGCTATAGAATATACTACTCCATTTGTCTTTTATTTTATAACAATCCCAAAGTCTTTACATGCATGTTTGTGTTGCGGTTGAATCAATCCCCTTGTTTTCTTGAAGGAATCTGATATTGAAAATGTTCGCTTTCTTTTTTCACTTTTTAGCGGTTAACTAGAGCATGGTAATGGACACGAATGCTGGCACAAACCATCTGGTCCAGGGGAATTGTCTTTAAACAATTGTGAAACATACTTCTTGTCTGTTGTGTTGATTCAGTGAGATGACGTTCACATGAGCGTTTTCACTTGAATGCTTTTTGTCCTTCCTAGTTACAAGTCATATACAAAGACATCTCAGACGAATGGACTTCAGTGTTTGTAGCAATATCAATCTCGTGGCCATAAAAAGATGGATTTGACACATTATTTTTGCCTATTCCTTGTGACAAACATGCAGTCTTATCTTAATTGCAGGCTCTGAAGCTTGAAAAATGGCTGGAGAGCTTGAGAAGCCACTGCTGGATCCTGAGAATTTCACTAGGGAAGGGGGGGTTGATCTGGTAAGACTTGTAACATACACATGTAAAATGTCAACATGCAATTTACAAATGATTATACTCAACCATGCCAAGTCAATTTGGTTGAACAGGAGCGTTTACCATTGGAAGAAGTTTTTGAACAATTGAGAACATCCCGAGGAGGACTTACCTCTGAAGATGCAGAGGTTCGATTGCAGATATTCGGCCCAAACAAGCTTGAAGAAAAGCCAGTAAGCATGAAATTACTCATAATATCTGATCATCACTTGTTAACTTTTACTGTATTCAAAGGGATCTAAAGTAAAGAAATTCTCACGGATGCATCACGACTATTACTGTCCATGGCACTAGAAAAGCAACGATAACCATTGCTTCCATAAAAGGACTAGTTACACTGCGCGAATCTTGACCTTCATTATGTTTTCCATGCAGGAGAACAAAATTCTAAAATTTCTTGGTTTCATGTGGAATCCTTTGTCATGGGTCATGGAAGCAGCAGCAGTTATGGCAATTGTCCTTGCAAATGGAGGAGTGAGTTTATTGAACCATGGAATTGATTTACAGATAAATTTCCTTTAACCTAGGGAATTAGACTTTCTCTTGCTTGCTGCACAATGCTGAGTACATCTGATCTGTAATCTGTTCCATTACCATGTTTCTGATATGTAATCTGTAATACGATTCCAGGGGCAGGGTCCTGACTGGCAAGACTTTCTAGGGATTGTTTGCCTGCTTGTAATAAATTCGACGATTAGCTTCATTGAGGAAAACAATGCTGGCAATGCAGCGGCATCCCTTATGGCACGTTTAGCTCCAAAAACAAAGGTTGGTATGATTTAACTGGTCCTGCAGCTCACTAAGCATTTGAAAATGGCAAGAAAGCATCAGAAGAGCACTGAAAGTTCTTTCCTCGGTTTTTTTATTGTGATCAGCACCTCAATGCTTCCTGTGTCTGAATCAGCTGACAATGTGGAAACCCCAAATATATAACCTCTGCCTAAAGGATATTACAAGAGAGCCCAATAGTTCAAATTGGATAAGAATAAATTTCTATATGAAACTTTTTTGATGTAAAGTCAGAATTTATAGTGATTTTGCTAGAGTTCTTACATGTGTGCTAAAGGACTGAAAAAACACTGTACAGCTTAGCCTTTTTTTTGGTAACATCCAACCTTCACCAAAGAGGGTAGTATGTGAATGTTACAGAGGTGGTCCGGCCTTTTCATTAATCACTGATTACATTCTATGAATATTTTCATTTCGATTAAAAATTTAATAATCATCTTGTTATGCAGGTCCTTAGAGATGGCCGTTGGCAAGAGCAAGATGCAGCTATTTTAGTACCTGGAGATATTATCAGCATAAAGCTAGGAGATATCATACCTGCAGATGCTCGCCTGCTTGAGGGAGATTCACTAAAAATTGACCAGGCAATACACTTTTCTGCTGATATAATTAATGTGCTCCATTTTTTATTTATTTTTGTGTATAATGGCTTTGGCAGTTTTATCTGCTGCTTTCATTGAGTAGCCCTTTCTTGGCATTGCAATTGAAATCGCATAATTTTTAAATATTGTATGCTTCTTTACTTAAGTGGTATTGCTATCTGATGGTATTTTATTCTGCATACAGTCGGCTCTTACTGGAGAATCACTGCCTGTCACCAAGAGGACCGGCGATCAAGTCTTTTCTGGTTCGACATGTAAGCAAGGAGAGATTGAAGCGGTAGTGATAGCAACTGGAGTCCACTCTTTCTTTGGAAGAGCTGCACATCTAGTCGATTCCACTGAAGTAGTTGGTCACTTCCAAAAGGTGATTTACAACTTTTTCATCTATATTGGAATAATAAAGGTCCTATAATTTCCCTCTTGCCTTTTACATGAAAAATCTAAAACACTTGTGCCTACTGCATTTTTGCTCCATGTGGATGAGAGTTGAGTAAAGTGAGAAACTTCACACCAGGCCAAAGAAAAATTTAACCCCTTGACAATAGATTCATGGAAGAGAAACGAGATCTGAGAGCTTTCATCAAGAATCAAACAAATCCGGGGTGGAATACATTGCAGGGAATGTAACATGCTTTTTCCTGCAGGTTCTTACTTCCATTGGGAATTTTTGCATTTGTTCTATAGCTGTGGGGATGATTCTGGAAATCATTGTCATGTACCCTATACAGCAGCGTTCATACAGAGATGGAATCAACAACCTTCTTGTTCTATTGATTGGAGGAATACCCATAGCCATGCCAACAGTATTGTCTGTCACACTTGCAATCGGTTCTCATCGACTCTCTCAGCAGGTACACCTCAATGGCTACGAGTCAGTATATTGCAAAGCTGTTATAAAATTGTAACCCACCATTGTTTCTAGCACAAAATCAACTGAGCCAACTGAAAATTAATGGATGTAAGATCCACCACTGCTCTGAATTATCTGGGATATTGAAATTTTTATTACTATGTCAGGCTATTCTATCAGAAGAATGTCAGCCTTAGATTTCCATTGCTGAATTAATTGCAACTCTTTGTACTCTTATCTTCTTTCTCCACTTTTCTTTCTTATGTTTCTTAAGGGTGCCATTACGAAAAGGATGACAGCAATTGAAGAAATGGCTGGAATGGATGTTCTCTGCAGTGATAAAACTGGAACACTTACCCTGAATCGCCTCACAGTTGATCGGAACCTTATTGAGGTATGAAAGCTAACTTCGTCAGGGTTCATTTTCCCTACCACTACAGCTTACTTGTTCTGTGGAAAACAATTACCATCTGTGAAATGGTTCAAAAATCTGTTGGCTGTGTTCGGTTACAAGGTGCAGTTTTGTTTTGGAAAACTGGGGCAAAACCGGAGTAATTTTGTTTGAAATTCAAAATGGCTTTTGTGTTCCCTCCAGCCATACAAGTCTCAGGTTCCGGACAACTGGCCCCAAACACATAGAAGACCCCACCCCCAAGTACAAATCATGTGGCCCACTCTCCCAATATGTTGGGGGAAAAAAAAGCATGCACCCCAGCCTCTCAAACCTCACTAACTGCTTGCGCCCTTGGATTGTATTTCCAATATTATTTCCCCAAGCGTAGGGTTTAGGCCGGCGATAGCATCAAAACCGGTAAGACCGGGTCGAATCCACAGGGTCCGAACGCACCCGGCGTGAGAGTTGTCTTGCAAGTGTAGGTTTTCGGCCATGAAGTGGCAAACTTAGTTTGTGATTTGATTGGTGGAATTCTCTTAACTTCGAGAATGACTTGGAAAGACTGAATTAAAACAATGTTAAGTCTAGGAGGTCATAACCACCATAACTTAGGCTAATTTGTTCCTCTCTTGATGAGATTAGGATTCTTGTAACCATTTGGCAAACATCTAGGTTGACATCGCTCCAAGCATCACACGTGAAAAGGAGAATCAACCCTTAACTACGAGAGATCAAAAAGATTAACAAACCCAAATTTTGATACATAAAGATGAACCCGTGACTTTATTAAACAAGAAGTGTTTGCAATTTGGCAAGAAGAACGAATTAAACCTAAGTCATGGAGTGCTAATCACCCCATGACCAAGCCTATTTAGACTACTCAAACATAGGAATGAAAGACATAACTTGAAACGTAAAAGAAATGAAGAACATGATTTTACTGAAATAAACTTGATATATATGAAGATCTAAGGATTACAAGAACTATTAAAGCACGAGAAATTAAAGGAAAATGAAGACTTACTTGATTAATCTAGAGAGATAAAGCTTAACAAGCTCTCCAATGGAGGAGAGAGGTGAGAGCAAAAACTAGTAAATGAAATAAAAGGTAAAGTCTCGTGACAAGAGGGAGAGGAGAGAGGTGATATACTCCAATTTCTCTCTCTCAAAATATCCTAAAAACCCCCAAAAGCTAAACTTTCCACAAGTGGAAAGTCCAAAAAGCAAGTTCAAAATCATCAGAATTTTGGCTTGGTATGGATACCTCTCATCAGAGGTATGGATACCAATGCTTTTGCTTGTCTGCGACCAGAGGTATGGATACCACCCATCAGAGGTATCCATACCAATCTGTCTGTTCGTCTGGGTGCAATATGTATGTATACCCTTCATCAGAAGTATCGATACCAATCTGATTTTTCTTGTTTTCATGCCTTGGTTCCTCATTGGTCAAATGTGATGCTTCCGGACTTCTTCCAAAGCACTTCTAATCAATTTGCGGCCTTCGGGAGGGACGGTACTTGGTCTTGTGGATGCTTGATTACTCTTGGATTCACCGGGAGTCTTTGTGAGCTCGAGACATGACTTGGCCTACCGGCTTGACTTGTGACTTTTTGATTTTTTCGGGCCTTAGCCGAGTCTTCATTTTTTGGCTCTTGAGGCCCGGTGTTGGCGTGTCATGGGACACTTGGCCCCCGGTTACTTGGGACGGTTCCCAATGCACTCCAAAATGCACTTATTTGCGTGTTTAACCTGTAACTATCAAAAACAACACTACGCGCATATCAAACATATAAGGCACGAAATCGCGTGTGTGTGTGAGCAAAATGAGCTAGATAAGCCCCGGATATCTACAATATTGGGGGCTTATCACTAACGTACAGTATATATGAAAATAAAAAGGGGTACTTGTGCTTTCAACATATACGACAAGCCAATACGGTAGAAACTTGAAACTATGGTTCACTATTTACAATTTTAGATCTTTCGAAAATAATTGCTTTCTTCATATTCGGTTAATGAATATTTATTTTTTTGTCCGAGTGTCCTGAAACAACTCAGGTGGATAATGCGTGAATGGGTGATCCAAATATTCCAATTTCGACAAATGGGAATATTGGGGATCACCCGTTTATTCATTATCCAATTGAGCTGAGTTGTTTTAGGACACTATGACAAAAAATTAAAAATTCATTAACCGAATATGAAAAAAAAAAGAAAACAAAAACAATTGTAAGTGACAGATTGGATATTGATTACCAATTTACGCTTAATCGAAATGAACTAAGTTTTTTGCGGGCAATTGGAAAAAAAAAAAAAAAAAAAACCGAAAATGGTCAAAATAAAACAAGAAATTGTGAGTGTCAAATTAGATATCGGAGTAGCCATGTACGCATAATCGAACTATCGTCCATTTTTTAGAACACTCGAATACAGAAGCAATTGTCAGTGGGCCACTCTCCCAAAACAAAAAACACAAAAAAAAAAAAATGCTATGGATGCCTCTCTCCCAACCACTCTCAATACGTACAGTACATATATTACATAAACGTGTTGTCATGTTTCAAGAAACTGGGTAACTTTCCCTCTCTCAACCGAACACTAGTTTGAAAACTTTGTTTGGCAAAACTGGAACAAAACTTGTAACCGAACAGAGCCATTGTATTCTATGAGCTGTTTTATTTATCTCTGTTTTACAGAGTCTAAGGTAAAAACCCCAAAAAACTAGCTATTGACATGAGGGTGCCTTCACAGTTACATATTGCACCTTAGTTTCATGTCTAGGCAATTTGGGATTTTGATTCACAATGTGCTCCTACTTTTGCAATATTACGCAATGGCTTACTATGAAAAATCTATTAATATCATGTCAACCGGATCCTTCTGTCTTCTAGAAAAAGGATATGCTATGAGAATAATTAGCTACATCTCTATAAAGATCTCGATTACAATCTCAGTTTATTTGAAGGAATTTCAGATCTCCCATTTCCAATTGTCAGCCAGTAAACATTATCTATAGTTCATGTCATTATAGTGAGAATGCGTAGTGATTTTCTTTCTGTACCCTGTGATCTTAGAGATTGAGATATATGCACTCTATGTTTACGTTGGCCTACTCTCAGAGATTGTGATCTCAACACGGGAAACCTTTAGATGAAAAAAGTCTTCTGTAGGTTTTTCATAAAGATATGGACAAAGATATGGTTGTGTTGCTTGCTGCCAGAGCATCAAGGCTGGAGAATCAGGATGCCATTGATACAGCCATCGTTAACATGCTCGCTGATCCGAAGGAGGTGAACTAAAATAAAATAGAGCTATTAAGTTCTTTGTTTTCTTCTTTCCTTTTGCACTGTAGCCCGTAGTTTTTTCAAGGAAGAAAAACATTCTTTTGTCCATAGGCACGCGCAAACATCACAGAAGTGCATTTCCTGCCTTTCAATCCAGTGGACAAACGCACTGCAATTACGTACATAGATTCTGATGGCAACTGGTATCGGGCTAGCAAAGGATCTCCTGAACAGGTATGTGCGCACTATAAAGACAGATTCACTGGAATTCGTTAATTAAATGGTGGTTGTCACCTATGGCTATGAACCTCATAAGATTGTGCAGATAACGTTCCCCTAAAGTACACCGATGAAAAATCTGAAGGTCTCATAGATTGTAGTTTCATTGGACAAATAATTTCTGGCAAGGAAAGAAAACTGAGGACTTTAGGGATCATAGGAAGGGATGGAAATTGCTAGAAAAATTAGGAAATAATCAATAAAACACCGCAACATAAGTACCGCAACTAGTTTTACCAATTTATCTTTCATAAAGTTATTTGTTTCTGCTTAATTAGTCCAGAGTTACCATGATCCCAACTGCCACTGAAATTTCATTTAAACTATTGTACTAAACAAGATTTGTTCTCTTTCATCACCTTTAAGTGAATTTCACACTCCAGACAAGTATATTTTATATTGAATTTGTAGTCCAAGTTTGAAGCTTTAAATTACCTGAAGCTCTTTCCAATCCTTCACTCTGACACTGACAAGAAAGGTAGAAAAAAGAATACCAATAAACAGATCTGCTAATCTGCAAAATTTTCTTCCTCAATGTTAAGCTCCTTCATAAGAACAATTGTTTATATGGTATGAAATCACTAGATAGATTCATCTTTCCGAAACTGTGCAGTAATCATCGTTTCTCGCTCTTTCTGCATTCCCCTCAAATTCAGATTCTAAATCTCTGTGAAGAGAAGGAACTAATCGCCGGAAAAGTGCATGCCATTATTGACAAGTTCGCTGAACGTGGTTTGCGGTCTCTTGGAGTTGCTATTCAGGTATGAACGCATCGGTGTCTACTTTCTTTTCCTTTGTGTTGGGTTGAAGGTGGAATTGGCAGCCAGAATAAGCAGTATCTTATTTTCTTTGTTCCAACATTCCATGTCGCCTTTATTTTAATAAGGTTGCCGATGGACAGACAAATTTTAGTGGAAGACCAGAGTATGTTTCTAAGGACCGATTATTGTCCTGGAAATGCATTTCTTTTTGTCCTACGTTTGGAATATTTTAAGGCAAAAACAGATAGTTTGTTAACAATTAGTTTCTCATTTAAAACAAATTTTTAAGATGGTAACTATTAATTCTACTAAAATCATTAGACAATCTGTTTCTGGTTTGAAATTATTTTTCCAGGAAGTTCCAGAAAAATCGAAGGAGAGTCCTGGTGGTCCTTGGAAATTTTGCGGCTTGTTGCCTTTGTTTGATCCTCCAAGGCATGATAGTGCCGAGACCATTCAAAAAGCACTTAACCTTGGGGTTTGTGTGAAGATGATTACAGGTAAATGGAAGCTTTTTTTTATCTTGGTTTCTGTTAAACTTGTAGGTGACAAATACTGTACGGTAATGGTTAAATAGCTTCACTTTAGCGAGAGCCTCCTGCACTGGGCCGTTCTTCATTATCCAGTAATTCTTAGTTACCAGATAATGTGTTGATTTGCTTTTCTTTGTTTCTTTCGTTTTGGCTGCTTGACATGGAGACATGTTTTGGAGATGGCATATTAGAGTTCACTTTGTTTGCAATAATCAGATGACTTGTAGTTTGATTTGTGGATTTGTTTACTAGAAAGAAAAGAACTGGGAAAACAAATGACTTAAAAATGACATGCAAAGCAAACTGTTAACATTAAACTTAACAAAGCTGCTGAGCAGATCAGAATGGTGGTAAGCATACTGAAGAGGTGGAAGAGAATATGCATCTGGAGAACAATTTATAACATAAAGTCAAGTTGAGGATGAAACTCGTATCATTGTCACATCCTTCTATAATGAAATAAAAACATAATCAAATAATAGTACGTTCATGATGCTTCTGACTGAGCTAAATAAACAGCGCATTTGCAAGTCTCTCAAATCGTGTAGAACCAATTCCTTTGGTTGCACACGAGAAATGTAAGACACAAATAATAAAGTAACATTATTAATTTTTCTCATGTGCTAAAACAGGTGATCAGTTGGCAATTGCGAAGGAGACAGGTCGACGACTTGGCATGGGAACTAATATGTACCCCTCCTCATCGTTGTTGGGCCGTAATAGGGACGAATTTGAAGCCCTTCCAGTGGATGAGCTCATCGAAAAGGCAGATGGCTTTGCGGGCGTATTTCCTGGTATTTGACGGGTTTCTACTTTCTACATCATCCATGAGTGCATAATCGCGGTCCAGACCTTTTAAGAGCCATTCCTATTTTCAAGTCTTATGACATTGCTGAGATATGGTATATGTTTAATCTCTTGGTCTGATACTAGATATAATTCCATGCAATTTTCAGAACATAAGTACGAGATTGTGAAGATTCTGCAAGAAAAAAAGCATGTTGTTGGAATGACTGGAGATGGTGTGAATGACGCACCTGCTTTGAAGAAAGCAGATATTGGAATAGCAGTGGCAGATGCTACAGATGCAGCAAGGAGTGCTGCTGATATTGTATTGACAGAGCCAGGCTTAAACGTGATTATCAGTGCTGTTTTAACAAGCCGAGCCATATTCCAACGAATGAAAAACTATACAGTTCAGTACTGGTATTCTCTTCTTCAGCAAAATAGTATCATAAATTTACTCCATGAACATGCGTGAACCGTTTCACAAAGTATGTGTCCGGACAATCCAAAAGTCTCAATAGTTAGCAGTTGACTAATTGATTTGCGCATCAGTAGCCATCGCCCGAGGCATGGTTGCTTACAACACAAGAGGGCGGTAAACATCTATCCTGACCTGAGATCAATACTACAGAGCAACAGAATCCCTTCCAAGTAAACAATGAACCCAAAATACATCTGGACCTAGAAATGAACGCTTCTGCAAAACTAGTTCCATGTTTACAGCTTGCAATGAGCTAGTTTTGCAGTCATCTTTGTAGTCTTGAGCCGTGCATGAGAAGCCAGATGGCAAAATCATAAGAATGCATGGTGCATTAGAGAACCTATGGCACCACCAATGTCTTTCATATGTGTCTTTTTTGTAGTTTTTTTTTTTTTTTTTTTTTGCAGTTCTTGGACCGATTAATGTTTCAGACTTTCAGTAATAGCATGTTTTGGGAATGAAAATGCAGATATATGCCGTCACCATAACAATTCGGATTGTGGTAAGTCAAATGTATCTCTTTACGTAGATTTTGTTTGAAGTCTGATTTATACCAATCAAATAAGAAGTTTTCTTTTCAGTTTTCAATATCACAAATGTAAGGGTGTTATCTTCTTGCAGGTTGGTTTTACGCTCCTGGCATTGATATGGGAATATGACTTTCCGCCTTTCATGGTTTTGATAATAGCAATATTGAATGATGGTAATGTTCCGATGTGGTTAGACTTCGCGTTTGCCTATCTCTGTGCTGGTTAAGTTTCTATTGGATCTGTATCGAGGTTTTACATTTTGTCGTCAACTTTTAAAATGTTCCATTTGTTATACATACGCCTTTTGAGTTTTCTCCTCTATGTTTTCATTTTGCTTCGTCCTCTAATTACCGCAAATGTAGATATTCATAGAGATACAAAGTTGATGGTCCGTTACGATGTGACTTGCCTGTGAAGTAGTTGCATCTTTTGTGAACATGAAAGACCAAAAGAATGAAACTTAACCAATTTTTATTCTGGTCGGTAAGGGGCAACATACTCCTTCCACAGACTGCTGTCTAGTATCAAATTTCAAAATCTTCAGAACAGTAACTTGGTGTATAAGGCATGCTAAAATGTACTTTCATCATCTTTATAACAGGGACCATAATGACTATCTCCAAAGACAGGGTAAAGCCATCACCTAGGCCTGACAGTTGGAAGCTTAATGAAATATTTGCAACTGGCATTGTCATTGGCACTTATCTTGCTTTAGTTACTGTTTTGTTTTACTGGGTTGCAGAGAGCACTTCTTTCTTTGAGGTAACATAATCACAATATAGTGTATTCACTGTGTTTGGCAAGAAAAACAAAAAATTACAATTCTTGATTTTGCTTTCTGCTTTCGCTGATATTCGGCTTATCCAATTGCTAATTTGGCTGCAGGACTATTTTCATGTAAGCTCCATATCCGGAAACTCCGAAGAAATTTCTTCTGCTATATATTTGCAAGTCAGCATTGTCAGCCAAGCTCTTATATTTGTCACTCGCAGTCAAAGTTGGTCATTTTTGGAGAGGCCCGGGACTCTCCTGATGTGTGCATTTGTGTTAGCTCAACTGGTAAGGGTTATTAAAACAGTGAAGAAGCTCCACCATTAGTTGGTTCTCTCTCTTTTCCCTACATGTTTGACCTTTAACACAGTAAACGTGTCTGGCTCAAGATTCAATTTACGATTGGACTTGAATTTTGTTTCCAACCTACGCTTAAATAATGCCATAGTTTTAACTCGATCGTGAAAGAATAGAGCAGTCAAATGAGTTCGAAATACAAATGATCGACAATTTTTTTTGTTTTCCTTTTCGTGTAGATTGCTACGTTGATTGCAGTCTACGCAGATATAAGCTTTGCTTCAATTAGTGGCATTGGATGGGGATGGGCAGGTGTTATATGGTTATATAGTTTGATATTCTACCTCCCCCTCGACGTTATCAAGTTTGTGGTTCGCTATGCTTTGAGTGGAGAGGCTTGGAATCTAGTGTTTGATAGGAAGGTTAGTGTGACACCTTTGCTTTTCCTACATTTTTATGTGTTTTTTCGTTTGGGTAATCCTTATTTAGATGAGATCTTTTCATGGTTTCTCTATCAGGCGGCTTTCACATCTAAACATGACTACGGAAAGGAAGATAGGGAGGCTAATTGGGTACTTTCTCAAAGAACAATACAAGGACTGATGTCTGGAGAGTTCGAAATCAGAAGGAAATCTTCTTCTCTGATTGCTGAACAGGCCAGGCGTCGTGCTGAAATCGCTAGGTACGGTAGACTCTCACTTTTACTCATTGGACTTATCGTAGGTTTGTTCTATAGAGTCCATGGTCGGATGTAATGTGCTTATTCATCAACTGGGATTTTAAATGGATTTGGTATGTAAGCCTTCCACTTGGATTTGCAGGCTACGAGAAAGGCACACTTTGAGAGGACACGTAGAGTCGGTGGCGAGGCTTAAAAATTTGGACTCACGAATAATTCAGACAGCTCATACGGTCTAAAGCCATGACATACAAAATCTGTCTGGTACAAAGTCTCTAGCCAAGATATACACAGAAGAGATTGGGTAATACCTGCAAGAGATGTGCCACGGATTTGATGGAAATGTTGTGGTATCTTGCCGTTTACATTCTATTGGTGGTGAGTTTTTTGGGAACCTTACCTTGTACCTTGGCCGCTGAATACATGTTTTGGCGACTTCTTTTTTTTTCGTTCTTGTAGAAGTCTGAAAATCAAGTCCACTTCTAGTTTTAATGACAAGAAAGATACCTTGTATTGGTAGTCGGTTTGTAGCCTGTTTTTGCACCAAGGAAACTAAATTGGGCGAAAATACCGTGACATTTTCGTGAACCTGTTTAAAGACATTAAAATACGGACGCTACAAAGAGAACTGAACTGTCGTTTATTGCTGGTGTCCATTTCAGATGTATGCAGTAGAATTGACATCCAAATTAACATGGCAAAAACAAACTTTAATAGTACCTTAGAATCAGAACCACCCACAACTCCACAAGGAACTAAACAGCTCAACATGGTACGTATAGAAGCAATGAGCACTCAGTTGTCTTTTTCACTTCATAGCTACATTTTGCTATCTGTCTCCTAATAGCATTGCTACCAACATTATTTGCAAGAGGAGCCATTTATAGAGACGCCATCTTTTGACCTTGTACCTTCATGATTACATTTTGCTATCCGTGGAACTGTGACCAACGTTATTTGCAAGAGGAGGCTTTTATAGAGTTGCCATCAAAATGGCGCGTTCTCTTCCCAGCCTCACAGAGTTGACATAGTTTGTGGGGCTATGTGCTGAAATACCAGGGATTGCTAGTCCAACTACCCTGAGCCCCACCGATAACCACCCTTCTTTATACTCTGGTCCATGTGTGTAACCCATAATCAAGCTTCGAATTAACTCCCAAACAGCATTTATATACTCTGGAATCAGGTACAAGATCCCGAAATAATTTCTGTTTGGCTCCTCGTCAACTTTCTTCAAGGGTACCAAAAAACACTCAGTCACAAGAACATTGTGTTGATCAAAATAAGTATAATTTCCGACATGGTAACAAGAAGTGGACTTAAATGAAACTTTCTTGGTATCTTATTTTGGCATGTCTCGTGAAACATGATGATTGATGAAACAAATTTTATTCATACCTTAATTTGGATGCTTCATGAAACAAGATGAACAATGAAGTCCCAGCTACAGGGACATTGCTGTTAAATTTTGTGCCTCATCAAAATGTTCCAAATTCTTAATTCAGTGCCAATATGCTTACAGCACGTAATAGAGACAAGATATAGTGATGGTGGCGTGATGTTGAGCTAACCAAAAAATGAGGCAAATCATAAAAATAAAGAAGCATGTGCAAATAGGAAGGTTAGAAAACATACCTGCTCAATGTACAGGCTGTTATAGTAGAGGCACTCCCCAAAATGCTTATATAGGAAGGTTTTGTTATCATAAGGCAACCTTGGCACAAGGTCATTGCAGTAGACTACCCTGAAGTACTTAGGGACTGGGACATCTAGATGAGCTTCCATGTACCTACCCAACTGCCTGTTCCCCACACGGGGTTGTCCGTATGTGTACACACCCAACAACCTTTTCATGATTTCCCTCTCCTCATGCAGCACCAGAACTGTCGGGAACAGTATAGCAAGGGCCCCACCCAAGCTATGGCCGGTGACTATGAATTTTGCAGCCTTGTGTTCATTAAGTAAGCTCTTGAGTTTACTTCTCACTGCATAATATGCAGTCATCTCCACCATATCAGGAATGAGTGTCTTCTCATCAGAAGACCCAATTTTCTCTGCTTCGGATTCAGTACGGGAATCTTCTGAAGTCCTGGCATTTGAAGACGTGAATCTTGTGTCGTTAACTTGAAGAAGGCTCTGAAAGGTGGAAGCATTGGATCTGTTTCCCAACCCTAAGGCTTCTAAAAATCCCATGTGTACTTTTCCCAACTTGGGTATTTCATACCAAGAGTAATCAAAATCAGTACTCCAATCATCAGCATCGAATGGCTCCGTGCCCCTGAAGCTGATCAATATCAAGTTTGCATCTTTTGGCTTGTCACATAGTATGAAAACTTGGGTAGACCTCTCCTTTTGGTTATCTACCAAATTACCAATAGCAAAAGGTGTTAAATAGAAATGCAGAAAGGGAAGAAGTAATTATACGCCCATATGAGGAAACTTTATATGATGCACGAAGCTGGATTATATTATCTCCACAACTCATTTCTTACCATTCCAGCAGTCATAGAAATCCACAAAATGCATCTGCAAAATTTTGCCAGGAAGTGAAATGGTAAAAATTAATACACTATCTTTGCAATCAATTTCTATAGAAGATTGAGAAACAAAGAGAAGACCATGCCTTCCAATGATGATTTACAACATTGCTAACAACTTTGGCGTTCTCGTATGCTAACTTGGAGGCCATCATACACAGGTCCATGAGAACCCGGTTTCCACTTTCTAATTGTAAGCCCATCCCTCCAGAAGCAGGTTCACTAAACCCTTCCACTGGAGAGTTGCTCGTGTATAGATCTATGCGTCCGTCTAAATATCCAATTGCACTTATGAAAGTCTCCGAGCCTCTGTGTGGCATCACTATCTTTCCTGTTTCCTCAAAACATTAAATCCACAAAACAGATTACAACTATGATCACAAACTAATGGAATTGTTTCAATAGAAATAATCGATATTTCTTTCATAAAGATAAAGAGGAATCCAGATTCCCTAGGAAGATTACAGGTCACGTATCGACTCAACTTTTCATAATCCATGTATGTTGACCCATTTTCTTAGCCATTTATACTTCGCAGGTCATGTGCATGCTTTACCACCATTGCTTTTTTACAACCCCTAGGGATTGCACAATGGTTGTCACTTGGCACACGCAATGGTCGTCACCTGGTGACAAAAAGTTATTAAGTGCTCCTGGCACACGCAATGGTCCTCACCTGGTGACAAAAAGTTATTAAGTGCACTTGGCACACTGCCATAAGTGCTCCAGGGTCCTTCCCCACCACACATTGGTATGGGATCCACCACCAAGTGTGTGGCTCCCATATCCATGTGTTGGGAAAAGGCCAAGGAGCACCACGTGAAGTGCTCCAACACTGAATAATTACTTGGCAACTAAGAGCCTTAGGAAGCCTTTATTATGGGATTCGACTGCTTACTGCATGCTATGTGCTATCAATTCTTGTGTTGGGCCCGTCCAATATGAAGTTTTTCCCCGCTTTAATTTAGCCACGCCAGTGGTTGATGGGACTAGTCCCCTGATCAGTCAGTCCATCGAGATGGATTCCAAGATGTTCAAAACATTGCTCTTTCGCATGGCAAGGTACATATGAGGGGATAAGATGAAAGGAATAAACACGTAACAGGCCCCGTACGACGAATGAGCCATAGTTCACCCCGTAAATAATTGAAATTTTTTTATATCCGCATCTGCACCTAGTATCCATAAAAGCAGACTCTTTTTCATAAACTTTAATCTTCAATGAGTTCCTTTTTTACTCTTTATCTTAATATATTTTCAATTTCCAATGCTTTATTTACATACACAGCTCCAAGCATGCCATTGGAATTCCTAAACACGAAAAAATAACAACATATTTCAACAACTTAACACAAGAAAACCATTCACCAGTCACAAGGGTAAACAGAACTTGGTGGGTATTGAGTAAAGTAAACACTTAAAATAGTACATTGATTACCCTGAAGGAGGTTGCAGAGTAAGCCAAGGAGGCCGCCGTTCTCGGACAGGAAATTGAGGAAGAACTCGAACAAGCATCCACTCCACTCCATAGGCTTACCAAAAACAGATAAGATCTTCCTAACTATAATAGACACAAATATGACCCACCTGTGGTCCGGCGTAATACCGCCGTCGTCGCCGCCTCCACCGCCCAACAACTCTGCCGCAAACGTGTCACCGTCTGATGCCTCGAGGAATTTAGCGGCGCTTGCTTTGTCGGCGGATACCAAGAACCTGAAGAGGTCTGTGATTCCACCATTTTGAGGCCGCACAATCAGATACCTTGAAATATCAGACGAGGAGTTGTGGGTATTGGGTTGGAATTGGGTAGTTTTGGCCATTTCCACACTCTTTGGTGTTTGAGTTTCGACGAAGTGTTTATGGGAATTGCTGGGGTGGTGGATGGGGTGCTGGGGTTATATAACTTGCTAATTAGATGATGTGTGGACCCCTTGGTCCTCTTTAGCACTGAGGTTGTGGCAACTAGGACTGCAAACGAACCGAATTGAAATTTGGAATCTCGTTTGTTTAACGAGTTCGTAATTTGAGCTCAAGCTTGGCTTGGTTGTAAATGAGCTAAGCCTATAAAATGAGCCTAGCTTTTGCTTTAATAAACGAGCTCAAAAACTCGAGCTCGAACTCGGCTCAATTGATAAACGAGTCGAGCTGAGTCTTGCCTTAACGAGCAGCAGCAGCTCAGCTCATTTGCAGCTCTAGTGGTAACGGATTTGCCCTCTCAAAAGTATGGTAGTTATGACTCAAATCAAACATTTTATGTTAAATAAAAATCCTATAATAATATCGTAAGAGAGTTTCTACGTTGATCGCCCCTTTGACAGCGTTTTCGTAAGCGGAGAAAAAAAAGACAGAGACATAAAATAAGAGATGGAGATGGGGTGGCTATTTATAGCTAATTTCATGGGGGGAAAGGTCACGTGTACTAATAAAACATTAAACTGAATTCTGGTATAACATTCCCTTCCCCGCAACGCGATAATGATATGATGGTGATCAGGTCTCTTGGATAGTTGGATGACCCAACTCCTTACTCACAATTCCGTAGTATTTTCTAACCACTCCAAGCCTATCTACTAGTAGTACCTATTGGCTTGTAGAAGGAATCTTATCTATATTAGTATTGCAGGATGACTTTTAGTGAATGGAGCTTCCTGAGCTTGCCACGTGTCCCCCAATCCTTTGCACTTTTTAAGCAATTAGCAAAGTCCTAAATGGTAGTATTTAATTCCTTACCGAGTTAAGCTTTGCTGCCGTACATATTTTTTGACGACAAAAGGAATGATTTTATTCGTTGAGAAAGGAAACAAGTACTTCTCCTTTCCTAATAAAACATGTCATTGGCAAAGGAAAAATAGTCTTATGGTAACACAATATCTTCAGTCATCCTAAAAGGTCCAATTAACATCCATAATCATGAGCAATAGCATCCGAAAGTCTTAAAGATATGTTATTGACATAAAAGGTGTCATATTGCCAACATTGTAAACTTCCCTTATCTCCTAAGGGTTTTGAAATAAACTTTCCTCATGAATATTCAGATTCTACTTCGTGTTAGCATGAACAAAAAAGAAATGATTAATTTTGTAAGGAAGTTTCGGAAGAAAAAAACATTAGGGGTAATAAAATATTTTTTAATTTTGTAAGTGCCTAAACTCAAGCAAGCTTCCTTAAAAAACAAATTCCGAAAAGGAAATTGTTTACGAAATTTGCCTACCTAATTTCATAGAAGAATAATAGAAAGTCCGAAAATGAGGAGAGTAATAAGGAAATTGTTCAAGAAACTTGCCGAAATAATTGTCTAGCTTTGCATCAACTATATCCCCATTAGTGAAGGAGAATTGAGTTACGTATCAGTACCATCCGTGATCCTCCCCTTCAGCAGCTTTGCCAAAGTTGAACGATAGCCAGTCCGCGGCGAAGGTAAGATCAGATATATATCTCTCTCTGCTCTTTTTCTGTTGAAGATATAAATGATAAAGTTATCTATCTTTCTAACATTTTAAGCTTTTTTATATGAGTTGGTGATTTACAATCTAATATTTCTCCCAGCTATCTCTCTCCCTCTTATCTTCTTGCTATATCACTATCTTATCTTCTTTTCTCTATTTTTATTTGTTGGTCAATAAGCTTTCTGTTGGTTGACATTTTTTTTTTTACAGCAAAATCAATTGTGTAGAGGGAAGGACATACAGATTTTTACAGCAAAGGTAATCACTTTCACTTTTTCAATACTGTACAAGATTTTCACTCTCCGAAAACAATGAATTCTTCATAAAAGTTTAATTTGATGATCCATGCAAAAAACAAAAATATGGATAAAAAAAAATGGAAAAGTTATATGCATTTTTTTTATCCGAGTAAAGTCAGATTTTTTTTCTTATCTGTTTAAAGTAAAAAACAAAAATCCTTTAACAAAAACCGTATCTCAATTGATGCTTAACTTTATTTGGACATAAGACACTATCAAGTGTGGTTCATGAGTGTGATTCATTATGTAAATTTTGTTAACGTCACAAGATGGATCATGAGAACAATAATCCGAATGTGAAACGGTCCCAAAAAAAGGATGGATTGCGTAGTTGGTTGGGTTTAATCAGTACAAATTTTCTTTCGTATAAAGGAAAATGAATGATTTTGTTCACATAAAACATCAGATTTGTATTTTTATCACTGTTGTCATTTTGCTATACCACTATCTTATCTTCTTTTCTCTACTCTTATTTATTAGTCAATAAGCTTTCTGTTGGTTGACATTTTTTTTTTACAGCAAAATCAATTGTGTGGAGGGAAAGACATACAGATTTTTACAGCAAAGGTAATCACTTTCACTTTTTAAATAATGTACAAGATTTTCTCTCTCCGAAAACAATGAATTCTGCATAAAAGTTTAATTTGATGATCCATGCAAAAAGCAAAAATATGGATTAAAAAAATGGAAAAGTTATATGCATTTTTTTTTATTCGAGTAAAATCATATTTTTTTCCTTATCTGTTCAAAGTAAAAAACAAAAATCCTTTAACAAAAACCGTATCTCAATTGATGCTTAACTTTATTTGGACACAAGACACTGCCACGTGTGGTTCATGAGTGTGATTCATTATGTAATTTTGTTAACTTCACAAGATGGATCATGAGAACAATAATCCGAATGTGAAACGGTCCAAAAAAGAAGATGCATTGCGTAGTTGGTTTGGGTTTAATCAGTGTAAATTTTCTTTCGTACAAACGAAAAGGAATGATTTTGTTCACATAAAACTTCAGATTTGTATTTTTATCACTGTTGTCATTTTGCTATACCACTATCTTATCTTCTTTTCTCTACTTTCTTTTATTTGTTGATCAATAAGCTTTCTGTTGGTTAACATTTTTTTTTACAGCAAAATCAATTGTGTAGAGGGAAAGACATACAGATTTTTACAGCAAAGGTAATCACTTTCACTTTTTAAATAATGTACAAGATTTTCTCTCTCCGAAAACAATGAATTCCGCATAAAAGTTTAATTTGATGATCCATGAAAAAAGCAAAAATATGGATTAAAAAAATTGAAAAGTTATATGCATTTTTTTTTATCCGAGTAAAGTCAGATTTTTTTTCTTATCTGTTCAAAGTAAAAAACAAAAATCCTTTAACAAAAACCGTATCTCAATTGATGCTTAACTTTATTTGGACACAAGACACTGCCACGTGTGGTTCATGAGTGTGATTCATTATGTAATTTTGTTAACGTCACAAGATGGATCATGAGAACAATAATCCGAATGTGAAACGGTCTAAAAAAAAAGACATTTGTTTAGTTTAATTCTATTGGATTGCGAGTAGATGTCATGAATTCTTTACGAATTGCGACAATTTAAAATATGTCGAAGTTTGTTTGGTTTGAATTTTGATTAAGCATGTGCACTTGGATTCGCTCCGTGCATAGCACAGGTTTGATGCTAGTAGTATATTATTGCAGAATGACTTTCTGTGAGGGGAGTTGTTAATAAGACAAGTGGTATGAATTGATTGGGTTGTCATTGAAGTTTTTAGTAGCACATGTGATATAATCTTTTTAGCACTCCTTAAATGTATCCATACATTAGAAAAATTATAGTACCGTAATTTTTCCCTTCCAAATCCGTAATATCTATAAAATCATAATATCTACTTGCATCTAAAAGGAATGATTTCTCAAAGGATTTTTTTCTCAATTATGGAAATTTCGTTGCCCAAGAAATTGTCCCCTTACCTAAGAAAAGCACTAATTAAGTTTGGTTTAGGAAATGAGAAAATAGAAGTCTACAAAATCTGCTCCATCTGTAGAGGTATGATGCAATTACATATGCAACTTCCTTTTCACAGACTTTCCTTCTCAAATTTTTTTTTTGATTCGATGGTTCTTGTGGTACTACTTTATCAAGTGTTTAGATATTTTCTTCAAAGTAAAGTAATCATTGATCATTTTCGTGTTTTGTTTTCTCAATATCTCAATGCTTGGGGTCTCGCTCGCACAGATAAAGGCCCAAATCAGTCTATTATTTTTGTTTCTTTTCCAGAGTTCTTATATTTGATAATTTCATACTTTTTTGTTCCTTTAAATGAATGCATTAATGTTCGTGTGACAAACATAGATAAATATTAGCGTTTGACTTACTTGACTTGCACAAGTTAGCATTTTGAAAGATAGCTTTATCGAACTTCAACTGAGACATACTCCTACTAAAAAATGAACTTAATTTTTCCTTCTTCTTTTGATTGTTATATGAGTTCACAAAGGTGTGAAGTAAGTTACACATGCATACTTCATAATTGGAGTTGTAACGAATAAAAGAAGATGTGAAAGAGTACCATTACATATCACTATTACACCTAGAGATTATTTTTTTTGATTTTGAGTTAAGTTGGAACCAATGATCTCTAACTTTATATCATGCTCAACAAAGCTATGATGCATTTCGACCATAAAAATCACTATTGCACACAAATTAAAGACTAATCCAGTGGTTACTATGTACAACTATCTCTAACTTTTTATCATACTCGGTAAAGCTGGGATGCATTTCAATCATTGAGTGGAAACATTACAAAAATTGAAAGATGGTATTTGCATACATCTGTGCATATGGAAACAACAAAGATAACACGTTGGTTGCTACAATTTTTATTTAAAAAATGCATTTCTTTGTTAAAAAAATAATGCATTGTTCTATTATTCTCCATTGTGTTGGTTGTGTATTGGATTTGCCTTCCAATTGTTTGTGCCTGAACATCCTAATTCTCAATTATAGACAAATATTTGAGGAATCCAAAGAAGAGGTAAGAAAAATTCTTCAGTTTAGCAAAAAAACAATTTCATTTCATTTTTCTATAGGTGTGTGGCTATTTATTCCTTAACATTGCAATTATTGAAGAAAATTAGCAAAATAAATAAATTTGGACGCTTGCTATTGAGATATCGAAATGTAAATTAACGAGGCACATTTTTTAAAATATTCGTAAAACTACTAAAAAAGATTATTAAATTAGCATCACTTTTTTAAGATTTAAACAATAAAAGATGATATTGAATACTATAAAACAAGCAGAAAACCCGTGCTATGCACAGGGTGATGAAATATTCGTCACGATTCATGGAACTACATTGATAGAACATACAGAATAAAACTACAAATAACCGTGCTTGCTAGAGCTTATGAATTAATATTTATCTCTACCAAAACTAAAAAGAATCAAAGTGTCTACCATAAGAATTTTACTCAAATCCATGCAATACATGACTAAAGTGCTTTTTACAAAAATATTTAAGGGAAAATTTCAAAAAACCCCCCCAAACTTTGACCCAAATATCAAAAATACTCCCAAACTTACAATTTTTTCAATCGTACTCCCAAACTTCACTTCCGTTATCAAAAATACTCCCACCGTCTGGATCTGTTACCAAACTAACGGAAAATGCTAAGGTGGAGGTTAACGGACACCAAAAACCGTTAAGTGACCCAAAACGACGTCGTTTTGGGCCTTTTTTTTCTTTTTCTTTTTCTTTTTCTTTTTCTTTTTCTTTTTCTTTTTCTTTTTCTTTTTTAACTTCTTCTTCCTCCTCCCTCCTCCAATTCACAGGAACCAGGGGGGAGAGAGAGAGAGACGCCTGAGAGAGAGGGAGGGAGAGAAAGAGGAAGTAGAGACAAAGGGAAAAAGAAGAAGAAGATCGAAGGACGGAGTAGAGATGAAGAAGATTGAACCAGCCTCAGCCCCCCGCTACCGACGTCCACCACCACCGGCGGCCACCAGCAATTTCTACCAACAAAAAAATCGGCTGCTCTGTCCTTTGCAATTTTTTGAAGATTCGTTGGAGATTTTGTAGGTTGTTGCCTTGTTGTCGTTCACGTAGGAGGTTGGGTGAGAATGATGTATGCGATTGATGATACGGCTATGGATTTCATGGCATCGAGGAAACCCATCTCTCTCTCTCTCTCTCTCTCTCTCTCTCTCTCTCTCTCTCTCTCTCTCTCTCTCTCTCTCTCTCTCTCTCTTTGTTTTCCTTTGTCTCTACTTCGTCTCTCTCTCTCTCTCTCTCTCTCTCTCTCTCTCTCTTTCTCTCTCTCGGGCGTCTCTCTCTCTCTCTCTCTCTCTCTCTCTCTCCCCTGGTTCCTGTGAATTGGAGGAGGGAGGAGGAAGAAAAAGTTTTTTTTTAAAAAAAAGGCCCAAAATGACGTCGTTTTGAGCCACTTAACGGTTTTTGGTGTTCGTTAACCTCCACCTCAGCATTTTTCGTTAGTTTGGTAACAGATCCAGACGGTGGGAGTATTTTTTATAACGGAAGTGAAGTTTGGGAGTACGATTGAAAAAATTGTAAGTTTGGGAGTATTTTTTATATTTGGGTCAAAATTTGTTTCCTGTGCTAGATTTAATCAAGAAGAAGAAAAAATTGTAGAAGGATCGGAGCTAACCTATGTTTCATTACGGATAGACAGCATCACACAAATTTTGTAACAGCTTTCATAGCAACTTTGAGTCCATGATTCTGCCCCAAAGGATATGCCGATTGAAAAAATTGATTTGGTGCCAAATTAAGTACATCTCAATAAAACCATAAATAAAATAAGAAGGTAAAAGTTGTGAATATAATGAATGAATATCTCAATAAAACCATAACTTGAATGATATACTAAAGCTGTGAATATAAAGATTGTAGTAAAATGATTTTTACAAAATGTAAAACAAAAGATTTACCTTGAAAAAATGGATGAAGAATCTAAGATGCTACGTCTCTTTTACAGATCTTCCCATGAAGATCGTCTCTATCCCAAATGGTTGCCTATCACTCTTCTCTAATTATTACCATGTGATTATATTGAGTAGAGTCGGTAGATATAATTTTCTCCCAATGAAACATAACTTGTGATATGCCTTCCCATTCCTTTTCCCCCCAAAATCAACTTATTTCGCATATCATGCGGTAAAACTTTCCGTCATGTAATTTCTCATTAGAGCAATAATTGATATTGTTTCCAAAAGATTTACTTTTGAAGATTGGTGTGGCTGAGGAAGATTAGCACTTTTCTATATGTGTCAATTTGTTTGGAAATAATTCTATATTTTTAGGAAGATTAGCACTTTTCTATATGATTGTTTGGAAATAATTCCATATTTTGTGCCAACCAACATTTGAATTTCTCAATTATCACTTCTGATTATAGAGATCAATAAAAGCAAGATTGATATAATTATGGTACATGCATATAATTATCTTTGATGCATATCACTATGTCACATGCTTCGCTCAAAATCCTATATGACAAATTAATTAGCTCTTGCCACTTGTCGCATTCACGTTCCTCCTCACAAAAAGTCATCATGCAATAATATATAAGATCAACATAGGTTATTTGTTTGTTTTTTTACTCAAATTAATAATATCTTGATATAATGGAGACAGTGAGATACCTTACTAACTTATCAATGCTTTTAACAAAATCTGCAAGTATAATCATGAATATAATCCGAGTTGTGATACTTTTATGTGTTGCACGGGTTTACTACTAGATGTCAACTAACACATGATCGCAACAAAATTTACTAAAGCATGCGTTTTAGTAAAGTATGACAAACTGTTTTCTTTACCAACATAAATATATTGTGAAATTATATTGATTGATATATGATCATCACATTCGGCTAAGAATTAGAGTCAAGAGGAGCAGATATGAAATAGAATTGTTATACTTTTTTTTATCTCAGTGATCCAATAATTCAATACACTTCGTGGTTAAAAGTACAATTTTCAGCTAATAAAAAAAAAACACATTATTTTATTTTACCGTGCATAGCACGGATTCATGCTAGTTAACTATTAAGGTGTAACGAACCACCCCCGCCTTGCACAATATTGTCTCCAAAGATTTCCCAATAGGTCACCCATCCCTGGATTGCTCCAGGGTGAGCACGCTTAACTGTGAAGTACCAACGAGCTTTGACGCACTTACGGCTTTAAAAGGCCTTGTGCAAGTTAGGGTATGATCTATTCTCTTATATCATAAACCTCTGTTGCATCCAGGTGGGTCCTGAGCTGTCACATAAGGTGTCAAATTCCCTTTTAGTGTTAGATTCACTAATTTTTCTCTAATCCAATATAACGTTCGCAAAAAGAAAAAGAGAAAAGAATTGACTTTTTTAAATCCCTAATGCTCTACAATTTCTCATTCAATATTTGAGTTTTGAGGTTGCATATTTGTTTGACATTATTAAAATATTCTTTCGAGCCCCATATTATGCAGTGGAGCGTAGTTTCAGTGGCAACATAAGTGTGGGAGGTCCATTGCAGGTGATTATGTGCTGTTGATAACAATATTTCTTGACCGGTATATGAAATAGCCTATATGTATATTAATATCCATTTTTTAAATATCTTTGTTCGAAAGTGTTAAGAGCAATTTTTTGAAATTTCAAAAATAAAAATAAAAAATCAAATTACCCAATATGTGGCTGTAATGGCTTGATTGAAGCATTTCAATTGAAACGACAATCTTTTCAATAAAATTTACTTTATCTTTTAAAGAATTTTGAATTAGAATGACTCATTACTATCTCTAACTACATTCATTTGTGCAGTCTTGTATCATCCATCCAGTAGCATCACTGTAACAATATTTCTTGACCGGTATATGAAATAGCCTAGATTCCTTTGTTGTAATACTCATTTAAAATTTTCAATGGTCAAGATCAAAAAAAGAAAGACCTAGATACGAGTAGGTTTATTTTCATTGACAACTTAAAGTTCAAAGTTGAATCATAATACCTTCAAAGAGGTTGTTCTAGTATCCTTCAAAAAAGAAAAACAAAATAGTGTGTTTTTTTCCTTTCTGGGTGAAGCGGTTGTCATTAAAGGGTTGTGGGTCATACATCTGGTCCATTAGGATTGCGTGGACGCATTGAAAATGTTAAAGATGGCCCCAAGGCCCATGGCATTTTTAGTAGAGGGAAAAAAGGGGAGAAGGAAGTTAAGTTTGTTAGGATTCTCAAAAGGAATACCTCTCCTTGTTGGCTATTATGGATGATGATAGGGTCCTGAATCATTGTATATAAGGACTGTTCTATTGTCCTTGAGTTTGGCTTTGCTATGCTTGTTGAAAATGGAAGTTTTCTGTAAGGGAGTATCACTTCGTCACACTGTCCAATTATCTGTAATAGACTCTACCGTACCTAAGTCGGGACCAAAAGTAAAGTCCTACCATGTGTTGGTGGTGTTAGAACTATGTTTAGGCCCAATAAAACATGTGAGGATTACTTGATACTGTTTCCAAATAAAATGCCCCAGGGCGGACGTGCCAAAATTATTTCTTTGGAAAACGCTAGGGAAAATCACTCCCTCAGACAAGGAATGATGTGTGTTTGGATGAAGGGCATTTCAAGACCGTGACGTGGTCTAACTGTGAGTGAGGCTGTAGAGCCTGATTCTGACTTCATAACAAACGTTGAGTTACAACCTATGGGAAGGTTGTAAAAATGATGCTTGATTGCCTTACTCGTGAAGGACTTAAAATCCAGTTAATGATAGTATGAAAACAATAAACGAACCAAACATCACTTGTATTATCTGAAATGAAGTGACAATGGTGTAAAAAACGAAAAATAAAGGAATGAAAGCTTGCTAATGTCGGAATTAGAAGCTTGAACAAATAAACAAACGAAGTTGCAGAAACTTAAACGTAGATAAACCTATGAAGCTGAATGAAATAAATAAACACGGAGTTTTGAGGCGTGGAGCCTTGGTCTGCCCTGTTTTTCCCCTTTTATAGCAGCAAATGAAAAACAACACAGCGAAGCCCTGAAAGTGAACTAAGTTGGCCACGTTCCAATTTCTTCTAGAACTGTTCTCACTTATTCAAAAAAGCTTAAAATATGCTCAACCATTGATATTCATAGCAATGGCCCTGATTGTTGTCATGTGTACCATTTATAACTGCTAAAAACGGGCATAACTCTTATTTTTCAGGGGAAATGCTACGGTACGCACCTCCTATATGGCGTAACAGTTATGCCTCTTAGTGGTTCAAGGTTATGTCACTTAGTGGTTCGGTTTATGCCTAGTATTGGTTCGAGGTTATGCCATTTAGGGGTTAAGGGTGCATATGGTACACACCCTTTATAGGTCAATGTAGGTCAATGCCTATATGGGCGTAACTGGTTATGCCTCTTAGTAGTTCTTAGCGTAACTACTAATGCCTTTTAGTGGTTTTGTTATGCCGGTGCATACCATATGCACCCAAAAAGGGGTGTGTCCTGTAGCATTCCCCATTTTCCAGGGCCTATTTCCACTTCTTTGTATGCGCGAACCACGTTGCCTATAATCACGGCTCACTTAAGCTCCACGTAGCAAACCACCCTTGTACCCGTTGTAAATATCAATTAGTGGAGATTTATACCCTTCTAAATACCATTAAAAACTGTCATCTTTCCCTGGAATCAGGCCCTGATAATGTGACACGTGTTCCATGTCTCCAAACCCCTTCCTTTTATTTTGGGGAACTCAAATTTATTGTAGACGTTGATTGCAAACTGAAGTCCCCTGATGGCTGCCATGTGGCCCTTTGAATTGGTCAAAAGCTTGAGTGCTTCCTACTTTTTAGGGTCTATTCCCTGATTTTTATTATCTCATTAACCATCTTCAAAAGAGATTTGCTTCATTAAATGTCACGTAGCATTCATGACCAAATCCTCTTGTTTTTTACACTTGTAATGCTTAAAATCTAAGAAATATAAAGAATATTCCTTGAATGTATCCTGAGAATCAGCCAGGGAATAGAACCAACCCCGACAAAATCAAAATGGGTATAAACAGGGATCCTGCTACGGGTACAAACAATTTTGTACAGAAAATGTACAAATTGCTCTCGGGGACCCACTTTTGGGTCCCACAAGAGTGATCCGAACCGTTCATTATTTTTAGAACATTTTTCGGAAAACGGCGTGATTTTGGTTCATGCACTTCTAACCGTCCGATTGAGCTGAAATTTTTTGGAGCCCCTCGGAAAAATGTTTTAAAAATAATGAACGGTTCGGATCACTCGTGTGGGACCCAAAAGTGGGTCCCCGAGAGCGATTTGTACATTTTCTGTACAAAATTGTTTGTACCCGTAGGATTACCGGTATAAACAGATACACAAAGATGTTGATTACTGATAAGGTTAGGACTTGGGATTTGAGCCAATGGCATAGCGAGTTCCAGACAATGACATCTTGAATCGGACTTTTCTAAAAGTTGGCTTCCACTGCGGCCTAGCCCAATATCAAAGTATTGTCATCTCAAACGGTCCAGTTTAGGCATTTGCATATCAAACTAGATATTTCGGTTTGGACATTTTACAAACCAAACCAAATATTAATGATCCGGTTTAGTTCAGTTTGACTGGTTTATTCTGGTTTTCGATTTGTTACTAGCGCATTTTATAATGAACTTGACGGTACGAGTTACAAAGAAAAAGGATTCTATACTACACACGTCTCATTCAAATAAACATAATAAGTGCAATATCTTCTACACAATTACCAACTTGAAATGATCTAACTTCAACAAAAAAATAGAGCTCAGTCACATCTCATCTCCCTAAGGGAATTATATGGGAAAAGTACAAAATGCCCCCCATACTTTACACTCAATTACGTATCGCATCCCAAACTTTGACTTTTTTCAATTTACCTCCCAAACTTAAACTCCGCTATTCAAAATGACTCCTTCCGTCCTAATCCGTTACCACACTAAAGGAAAATGACGAGGTGGCGGTTAACAGAGAGTAAAAACCGTTAGTGGGGGCAAAAACGCCCCAAAACGACGTAGTTTTGGGGCGGCCCAAGAGAAAAAAAAAAAAACTAAAAAAAAACACCTAAAATTTCTCTCTCTCTCTCTCTCTCTCTCTCTCTCTCTCTCCTCCCAACCACATCTTCCTCTCCAAACCCAAATCAGATTAGGTCAAAATCACAGACCCAATTATTTATCTAAAAAAAGAATTCAAAAAAATATCTCAAATTTCAGAAATAATAGTTTTCAAAAAAAATAAATACATCTAAAAAATTATTTCAGAAATAATATTTTTCAAAAAAAAATTATTTATTTAAAAAATTTATTTTGGAAATAGTATTTTTTTAAGAATCTTTATTTTTTTATTAAAAGAATTGATTTCAAGAATTGTTTTCCGAAAATGTTTTTTAAAAAAAAAAAAAACTGATTGTGATTGTTCTAAAAAGTATTTTCAAGTAAATGTTTTTTAAAATAGTTTTTGTTTCTCCAAAATTGTTTCCAATTTTTTTTTCCAAAAGTGGTTCTTTTCTTTAAAAAAATATTTTTCTTGTTTAAAAAAAAACTAAGAAAGACTGTTTTTTATATAAACAAAAAAATATATCCCATAAATAATCTCACGCGAATCAAACATGGGATTGGGTAGATTATGGATGAAATTAATATCAGGACAAATAGTCCAGGACTACCAATCCCAGGATTATTAGTCCTATCTATTTTAATCCCAAGATAAATTTTTTATGGGATAATTTTTTTTATGGGACTGTAGTCCTATCTATTTGAAAATACTTTTTAGAACAATCACAATCAATTTTTTTATTTTTATTTTTTTAATTTGGCAAATTTTTTGAAAACAATTTTTTAATAAAAAAATAAAGATTCTTAAAAAATACTATTTCCAAAATAATTTTTTAAAATAAAGCTTTTTGGAAAAATATTATTTCCGAAATAATTTTTTAGATGTATTTATTTTTTTGAAAACAATTTTAAAATATTATTATTATTATTTTAGATGTGGTTTGGAGGAGAGAGAGAGAGAGAGAGAGAGAGAGAGAGAGAGAGAGAGAGAGATTTTTGGTGTTTTTTTTTTAGTTTTTTTTTTAGTTTTTTTTTTGGGCCGTCCCAAAACTACGTCGTTTTGGGTCATTTGTGTCCCCACTAACGGTTTTTTCTCTCTGTTAACCGCCACCTCATCATTTTTTGTTAGTGAGGTAACGGATTGGGATGGAAGAAGTCATTTTGAATAACAGAGTTTAAGTTTGGGAGGTAAATTGAAAAAAGTCGAAGTTTGGGATGCGATACGTAATTGAGTGTAAAGTATGGGGGGCATTTTGTATTTTTCCCGAATTATATTAAATACTCCTTCCAAATATATAGTCAAACATCCAATACACTAGCAGCAATGGAAGTTTAGTAAACTTGAAATATATTAAAATCAGTCATACAAGAGAAAAGTCTAGTAAATTTGAAATATGACATGCACACTGTTCCAGTCAATGGCATTATAATGTTATATGTTAAAAGTTATATAACAAAAATATACGAACGTATTATACACACACACACACACACACATATATATATAGAGAGAGAGAGAGAGAGTCCCGATCTAGTCCGGGATCCCTAGATCCGGGACTCATAGTTTCGGATCAAATTTTCATGATCCGAACCGTCCAATGTGTTTAAAACGTGTTTTCAAGGGTCCCCGCGAGAAATCATCCAAAAAAAACTGCTCGAATCAAGCCCTTCCCGGTATTTTTTTTTGGACAATTTATCGCGGGAACACTTGAAAACACTTTTTAAAAACATTGGACGGTTTGGATCATGCAAAAACATGTTTTAAAACCTTTAAAACATCAAAAAACCTCCAATCCGGGATCCCGGATTGGATAACTGGCGTATATATATATATAATTTGGCCGGCCCCATCTCCAGCAATTGATTTGTTACGAATTCCTATGAACACCTCAAAACCTACAAGAATTTTTTGTTCAAATTGGCGTTGGCCGTTAATTTTTGTAGTTCATCACCTTCCGCTCTGCATTTCATCTCAAATGCAGGTCTAGAGTACCAACACGATTTGGGATTGCCGGGTTCTACTTTCATTTCACCTGTATCGTTGTAGCTTTCTTTACCATGAACGGTGATTTCTATTCGGTAGACATAGGCTTGGGGGATGGTGCAGTGCACAAAATGCACTGCACCGTGTAGTGCACCATCCGACCGTCCATTTCGATAATGGACGGCTCGGATTTAATCCGAGCAGTGAATTGAATCCAACCGTCGATTGTTTGGATTAAATCCGAGCCGTCCATTGTCGAAATGGACGGCCAGATGATGTGCACTGCACCGTGTAGTGCATTTTGTGCACTACAGGGACCCTCGGCCGGTAAACATATATATTCGGTCCGGTCCGGTTTATACTAGTTTGGAAGGTGACAAATCAAACCAAACCAATTTTTTTTTTTTTGGTTTGGCTAAATTGCAAACCAAACTAGACCAAAACAATTACCTTTAGAAACCAAACCAAACCGTTTGCAATTTTCGGTCCGGTTTACCGATTTTTGCTTTCACCCCTACTCATTTGTTTGTTCTTTCATTGTTCCTTCTGAAAGCAATTCTCTTGCAGCCCTACAATGCCTCGAACAGCAGCTCGCGAGCGAACAACTGAGTTTCTTGCAGTGGAGATAGTCGCCCTCAATAACGGATCAAAGTCATATTATGGGTACGAATGCATTTAGTTTAAAAGTGCTTGGAAATAGAGTAACATTTCAAAAGATTAATTCGCAGGGCTTGTATGGATTTTTTTAATTCGGTTTTGTCGAGCATTGTTTGTTGAATCAAATATAATGTAATGAACTCACCTTTTTACCACCACATCCGGCCCTCAATTTTGTTCAAATTTGGCAAGTGGCAATTTCACTCAAATAACATACTCCTATCATTAATCCTCCAACTATTAAAATATTAAAAGTAGCTTTTCTTTTCTTTTCTTTTGTTTTATCTTTTGGTCTGCAAAGTAAGCTTTTCTTTGTAAATGTAAGTAAAGCAATTAGATTAAATACCCCAAAACAAAAAATGAATAAATAAAACGTAAAGGAGTTCACAAATGGGAATTGAGATGGGATACTTTTTGAACAGAATACAAGGTGAAAAGTTTCTAACCTGGTTGGCCGACCAGCCAGTTGTTGGTACGTGTTTGCTCTCATTTAAAGTTTTTCAGATTTGATTCTTATTGTCTAAAATTATTCTCACTGCCTCACTCTTAGGTGTAATTAAGTATGCGAAATGAGTTATCGAGATTCGTTTAAAGTGCACGTAAACTAATCCGAAAACATTTTTTACAACCAAAAAAGTGAAAAGTTTACACTATGGGGTAGGTTCAATTCTGTGGGGTCCATCTCAACTACAAATCATTATCACAAAGTTGAATAATAGACCATAGGCCATTATGGGATCCATAAAAGAAAGTGTATCTATCTATTCATATGAATTGCCATTACTATTTATGAAATTGAGAGAGTCAAATAATGCCACCGACAACCGACACCCGCAGCAGCCAGCGATTGCTCGTGGGTGGAAGCGTGTGACAACCTTTGATTCCGTGGTTTAACCCGCTTCTTGTTCCCACGTCTAAGGGCAAAAGAGTAGGGCGAAATTCCATCAATTTAAGAAAATTTATTAGTATTAGATGAATAAGGTCAATATTATGTGCGCTTGTTGAAATATTTCAAGAATGTATGAATTATATATGAATATGTATGCAAGTGGTTTGAACAAATAATACAAATATAGGGTTAGTATTTTGGGTTTATCTCCACCATAACAAGTAATAGCCAAGTTTTTGCATCCAAGTTTAAGCAAATAACATTGCAGAAATTTAATATCGATGTGGTTATTTCATATTTTAACAAAATTCAATGTTTGAAAAATAAATTTGTTTTCATATTTGGGTATATTTAGACCCTCATCGATTAAGGCAATTTTATAGAGTTACAGGCCTTTGATTAAAAGTGACTCAAGTCTATAGCACTCATTTGACAACACCATAAATAAAAACATGTAGTATAATAAAACTCAATCAATCCCAAGTGATTTGAAGTACCTAAGTAGTAAGTACTTTGTCGTTCTAACAAGAATCTCTACTATTAAACCAATGAATGTCGTTAATTTAATCATGCCATACTTAAATGGGACCCTATTTTTTGACAAAAATCTGGGAGCATAAAGTTGCTGCGTCTCTGGTTTTAGATCAAGTTTATCTTGTTTATTTGCATACGTTCTTGCACGTAAAACGTATTTAGTTTTAGCCTTTTAGACGTGTGATTTATTATTTAAAATTTTTTACTGTCTCTGTCTTAGTGTCTTCTACCTATCATCAACCCAAATACTAATATCAATAGTGCAACCCAAATACTAACATTGTAGAAATTTAATATATATGAGATTATTTCATATTTTAACAAAAATTATTTAGGAAAAATGAGTTTGTTTTTATGTTTGGATATATTTAGAGTCTTAGACCCTTCTTCAATATTTAAAGCAATTTTATTTATAGGCCCTTGATTAAAAGTGACTCAAGTTCATGAGCCCAAGAACTCATTTGACACCACCATTAATAAAAAATTGCATAATAAACCTCAATCAATCCCAAGTGATTTGAACCTAAGTACTGAGTCGTTCTAGCTAATAAGAATCTTCTACTACTATTAAACTGTTGAATGTAGATCAAGGCCGCCTCGCTTGTTTGCATATATTCTTACGGGAGTTGATAATAGCACTCTAAAATTTGATGGAGGCGCTCCAAGCTACAGTGATTTTTCAAAACCACCCTTTTGCAAATTCCAATTTTATTTCAGGCACTCCTAAAGTTTTTTACTCTCAATTTTACTTCAGGCGCTTCTAAATTTTTTTACTTGTCCATGCTCTTCTCCTCTGCCTACTCTGCTAATGGAAGAAGAAAAAATAGACGTCTATCCAAACCCTAGCATGTAGCAAATGTTGGAAATTCGGTATGAATGAAACGGGGCATTCGGAGGGTCTTTCGAGGCAACCGAAGGGACCCCACGAAGTAAGAGATGCGCGTGATCAAAATCGCTGGTTAATGCAATATTTACTCCCCTCCATGATGAGACATGATGGCATTCAAATCTCTGTGGCAGTTTTCTTTCAGAATTCAAATGCTACATTATTTCGTTGGGAGTTTTGATTTCCAACATTTGATCTCGTATTCAATGGGGAGGCTCCCCATTGATTCACGTATTCAATTCACCAGAAATCCATGCAACACATTTCAGTCCAGAAAACGTTCTTGTGAGAGAGAGGTAGACGCTAGTTACAGTTCGCCAAGGCTTCCAGCGGTGGTGTTCTGGTGGTCGTGGTTTAGCCGTTGTATACTGGGACGAAGACATCGGTTCAACCTACAACACCCAACACCCGCGGTAGGCGGCGCATCTTTGTTAAGGAGAGAGTGTGTTACACACAACTCGACTGTTTGTATCACTGTTTTATGTTTCAGTTTATTTCTGTTCATGTAATTCTGTTCTTGTAATGTTTATATACTGTAATCCATGAAATTGTTCTTTGGAATTCGGATTGCCACTGTAATTTTTCCAACAGCAAAAACTCTATTGTGAATTGGGTGCTGTAAATCGAGGATTCAAGCTCGGAATGTAGTTTTTTTTTTTTACTCCTTTTCTTATGATTTTGTCGGGATTAAGCTATGATTGGGTGGGTTTCGTGTATATTTTAAGAGGGGTGTGGTTTGGCTAAAAAATTTCGCCATCACCGCTTCACAAATCCAAATGAGAAGGGAACGAAACAGGGAAAAAAACATCGATGCACTTCAATACATCACCACCACTAGCACTACAGGCATAAAATGTTGGAAATTTTCGGATTTGAAAGCTGGTTCAAGCTCGTGATTATTTTTATTTCTTTTTTGAGTAGATTCTCCATGTCAAAACTTACCTTGGTATTCTAATATAAGGTTTCCTTGTTCTAACTGTAATTTTTTTAAGGTTTTCATGTTCTAGCTGTAAATTTGTTATGTGCATTTTTGAAGTTTTTCTAACCCAACTCTCTCTAACCTAACTTCTCTCATAAGCCCCTTTTTTCAGCCGCCTCTCAACCAGGGCGCCTCACGCCAGCCTCTTGAACATCGGCTCCCCTCCCCTCCCCCTGTTTTTCTGATTTTTTAGTGTTTTGATTAATCTCCCTCCCCAATCCATCTAGCCGCCGCGCCAATCGTTGATTTCTCCTGCTCCGATCTAACATGCAACAACAGATTTGCATAGCTATGGACTATGATTGTTTTTGTCTTTACCATTTGGACTGCTAATGTTAATTGCTTCTGTCTTTTTCTGTTTAGTTTTAGTTCAATTTTCTGTTTGGAGTGCCTTAGTAAATAAGGAGATAATTTGGGGGTGGAGTGCCTCAAGTAATTTTATATTTTCAAAAGGATAATTTTGTAACTTTATTACATTTTGGAGTGTCTGCATAAAAAAAGGGAGCTCCAAAATCAACTCCCATTCTTACGCGTAAAACATATCTAGTAATTTATGCATGTAACTCATTGTTTTAAATTTATGACGCCGTCTCTATCTAAAGGTGTCTTCTACCTAGCATCAAGACAACTACTAACAATAGCACAACCCAAATGGCATTGCTAAACACATTTCAATACTACTAATTTTTTCTCAGTTATTACTTTCTTCAAAAGTTGACACTAATAATTAAATTTTCCCGTACTCTTATTATTTTAGTTTCTTTGACACAGA
This sequence comes from Vaccinium vitis-idaea, assembly GCA_963854785.1. Lineage (NCBI taxonomy): Eukaryota > Viridiplantae > Streptophyta > Magnoliopsida > Ericales > Ericaceae > Vaccinium > Vaccinium vitis-idaea. Next base: position 39,075,398 of record OY978225.1, on the reverse strand, counting down.
TCTCTCACCTGCTGCCACACCTGTCCTTATTTATTTGTTTATATTTTGTTGTCTATAACCATCTTAAATATTTTTGTCAAAATCACCGTCGACTTTTGATAATATAATCAACATCTTCACCAACTTAATCTACTCAATCAATAATTTTCTATTGCATTCCTCCAATGGGCGCGCACAAAGGGCAAAGTTATATGCTGCCGCTAAAGCAACTTAGGATTACTAATTAAGGATTTCATATATTAGGTAGGTAAGGGTTTCCAAATTTTGACATCGCCAATTTAGATTAAATTAAGGGAATTGATAATCGTACTTCAAAAATTGATGGAAGGGCTCCAAGCTACAATGGTTTTCCAAAACTACCCTTTTGCAAGTTCTATAATTTACTTCAGACACTCCAAAAAAAAATTACTCTTCTCCTTTTCCTCCTTTGTTAACGAGGGGTTTTTCAGTGCCGAGCGGGCACCATCCTACGTGGTGCCCGAGCGCACATCTAGGCCGTCCAAAACACTTTTTGGACGGCCTGGATTAAGAGAGAGAAAGGAGAGAAAAAGAGGAAAGAGAGAGAGAGAGTGGGATAGATCTGGGCAGTATTTTACATTGTTAGCTTGTTGAGCAACTTTGCAATATCTTTCGGATAAAAAAATAAAGTACTTTCGTGCAAAAAAAATTATTTTATTTTTCACCAAATTAAATTACTAATATAGATCTTTAATTCGGTGCGAAAAAATTTGAAAAAATGTATACAAAAGTATTTTACATTGTCGGCTTACTGAGTTGGCTTTGCAATATCTTTCAGATAAAAAAACTAAAGTAATTGCGCGCATAATTTTTTATTTTTTTTCATTGCTAAAAAAATTGAAATTTTTTGTACGAAATAATTTAAACCCAACAAGCTAGCAATGTAAAATACTTTCGTATAAATTTTTTTAAATTTTTTCAAATCAAATTAAAAATCTCTTTGGTAGTTTATTTTGGTGCAAAAGAAAATAAAAAATTATGCCCGGATTTACTTTTTTTTTTTATCCGAAGGATAGTACAAAGCCAACTCAATAAACCAACAATGTAAAATATTTTCGTATATAATTTTTAAAATTTTTGCGCATCAAAAGAAAGATCTCTACTAGAATTTTAATTTGGTGCAAACAAAAAATAAAAAATTGTACTTTGAAATACTTTATTTTTTTGATTCAAAGGATATTGCAAAACCAAAAAAAAAAGGGCGACATGGCAGCACTAAGGGCGTGGGACTGAGGTGTCAGACAGGCAGCTTCAGATAGAGGATCCGTTGCCAACGGAGAGAGGCTTTGGTTCATATTTCTGTTAGGAGTGCCTCAAGTAAATGAGGAGATAATTTTAGGGTGGAGTGCCTCCAACAACTTTTATATTTTGAAAAGGGTAATTTTGTAACTTCATTAAATTTTGGAGTGCTTGCATAAAAAAAAAAAGAGCCCCAACATCAGCTCCCTAGATTAATAGTTTGGATTCTTTATTAATCAAGAAATCTTGCGTTGGTCAGAGTTACTGGTATGAAGCATTGAGAACCCGCCCGGGAGTAAAATATAAGATTGAAAATATATATTTTTAAAATATAATACTGCAACTATAAGGGTGATGATCAAGAACCAAATTGACAAAGTGAGTAACAAGTGGTCTCTTGTGCAATGCACGCGGTGAAGTGATTATGAACAAAACTCTATTAATAACTCATATTTTTTGCATTAATTTTTTTATCAACCTCTTAAAAAAAAAAAAACTGAAAAAATATTGCCCACTTTTCAACTCTATTCGGATGGTGAGAATGGAGGCCTTAGCTTAAAAAAGTTGAGAAACACAGATGGGACTAGGATTCAATCCAAATCCTTAAGTTTTGAAAGCGCTCGGCTGTCAAATGCCAAGTAGAGAAGTAATTTGCAAGATATCGAAACCACTAACCATAGACCCAACTGTATTTTTTGGGGCCTCCTCAGGCCAAAAACATTCGGGGCCCGAAGCGACGGCTTCCTCCGCCTCCCCTCTAAGCCGGCTCTGTAGATAATGAACCCCATTGATGGAAACACATGTTTATTTTTTTTTTGGGTAAATAAACACATGCTTATTCTTCTTTGAGTTAGGTCAAGGACTCTATGTATGTGGTATTTATAGACAACGCATGCACTTCCTACCATCAAGGAGAAGTTGTCTCCAAAAGGCGTCTTTCTACATGCATGGGTGTGTCTCTTGATCATAAGTCTATTCCTAATGGATATGACTCTTGATGTATCTTTATCCAATAAGTATACCCTTTCACATACAGGATAAACCCTTTCACATAGGATGCATCTTTTTATAATAAGACACATTTTCACAATTAGACACCTTATAATTGGACAATTTATTTATCACTCATAACTTCAATTAATAAATAGAAAGTGATAAGTAGACCACATTATATAGTTTCTTACATGCATGGTAGTCCAGTGATAGATACCATATACTCTATGCATGTGATAGGGGTTCAAATCTCAACAAAACAATTCTAACTTTCGCCATGTTTGATGGAATCGCAATTAAACTGGGGTCATTTCAATAATAGAAATACTACACTGGAAAAATTATTCAGTTCTCATGGGATGGGAATGCCCTACCCTTCTTTTCCATTTGCTATAGTGTAATTTTCACTCAAGTTTTTAAATTTAATGCAAAAGGAAATTAAAGTCAAAAATTTGAATTCAATGGAAGGTGTCCTATCTTACAATCAAACATGTGGAATGAAAGGTTATACAGTAAATGACTGGTAGGCTGTCAATCTTAAATTGGAACCATCTTTTTATTCATTTTCCTATGATGTGTCTAAATCATACTATAATTCATAAGGAAAAAAAAAAAAAACTTATGCCCAGAACAATTAATACTCCTAGTATGAAAGAATGAAAACTCACAAGCAAAAGAAATTTGCTCTTTCTCCTCTTTAGGGAGACGGTTGCCCGGTTTGATTTGTATGGTTTTTGCTATCATCTATACAATTGATATCTATCGTTTGAAAAAAAAATTACGTTAAAGTTTCACTCCATATAATTTTTTCTTTTCTCTTGCAAATTTATGAAGGAACACAGCACAAAGAAAACATTTCTTAAAGAAAACCCCTTTACCTAATATTGTCCAGTTGTCCAGAAACAGTGTGTGACTGGGCAGGTGCTGGAATTTATAGTTTTCAACTACCAGACAGCAACCCCTACATTGTTTGAAAAAAGTCAAAAGAAAAATGAAAAAGAGCAACCCTACTGTTGGGAGAGAGGGGATATAATATTGGAACGTAGTGAGCAATCACAATCGTTCGTTCGACTATTAACAGTTTGAATTTAATAAAATTATCATACATGTAAAATACTCATCTTTTATGTAAATTACTTTGGACAGTTGATTGTCAAACAAATAACTGGGAGTATGTGATTGCTTCAAGAGGCCCCAGTTCCCACCTTAGGAAAATGAGAAGAAAAAATGATCAAGACAAAGTCAAAACACCGACACTCTTAGGAAAATGTATTGACAATTATATTATACGGTTGTGTATATTTAGGTATATATGATATACAATAAAATACTCTGATTAACCATTTATGAATATCTATATCTCGTGTCGTGTACTCCCTCCGTCCGTCTATGTTTGTCCATTTTCACTATTTCACACCTCTTAAAAAATCGTACATTGTTTTTAATACGAATCTCTAAAAATATTCAATATGAATCTTGTTTGATAGATCTCAATTAGCTTTATTATACGAAATTTTCAAAATCATAAAACTCATTATAAATTGAACGATATGGACAATTTAAAACATGGCACAAATGCCGAAAATGGACAAACAAAGACGGACGGAGGGAGTATATAAAAGGGAGAGCTGGATCAATTCAGTGGCTTGCCACTTTTGTCCAATTCTCCCGATTTTGCCCCTGCCATGCATTTTCTCGATTTTTGCCCCTGTCAATTGTTGCTTGCTTTCTGTTAATATTTTTTACTCCGCTCTCTTTTGTATGCTTTCGTATAGTATAGATGATTGTGAGGCTCACTTTGGGGTTTCAAACAAATAATCTGAGTCGTCTAATGATTTGAAAATAATTATTTGGGTGGTCTTGCAAAAAATCATCTGAACTAGATAATTTGTACACAATCGATCTAATTTCCAAATATTTCATTAAGAATTTAGGATTTGAATACTAAATGAATTTTGGAAAATATTTAAATGACCCTGTGGTTGGTATTCACATAATCGAAATCGCATATATTACAGCGGCTTACACCCAACTACCAACAAGAACTCAATTCATATTCAAAGCCACAGACACAATATTCGTGTAAAAGCTCGACAGAGAGCACTTTCAGCGCAAACTTCGAAAGGGAATTAGGTTAAAATTCCAAAATTCCTAAACCGGGACGTGGCGGCTAACGGCAACGTTAGGGAGTCTGGAGGCATCGATGGGGGTCTCGGGAAGAGTTATCTTTTCTATTTAACAACCTGCCCACCCTGAAAACAGCTCAGTCGGAGGTAGGGTCCAGCGGCTGGAAGAGCACTGCACGTCGCATGGTGTTCGGTGCACTCCCAGCAACCCTTGAAAATCCGAAGGACCAAGTGTCTTCCGCGCATGGGTTTACTTATAACCGCAAGGTGAACAGCCTCTGATCAAGCATAGCACGAGTCATACGGGAAGTTGACTCCATGTACGACAAAATTAAACCGCTAAAAAGTGACGAGATCAACTAATGTAACTTAAGATTCACGGTGCGAGACAATAAAAAGATGACCATTACCATCGATTATTTCTTTGAGAATTCTTTAATCGGCTCTATGTTTGAGCAAGATAAATTACTATAGGAGTATTTCTCTTAACTTCTATTGCTTTGGAATTAATGTTCACGCTTGCTCCACTTTCATTTACATACACAAAGAGAAAGTCTAGTATCACACTCATTTTTAGTACAAACCAAGTTTATAACATATTTAGGGGGTGTTCCACTAAGGTGGTTTTTTGAAAAAATTGGTTTTTCACGGTTTTTTATGTGATGTATTGTGAGATAATAACCTGTCTCGATTTTTGAAAAAAACAGTTTTTTTGTTAGTGGAACACCCCCTTAAGTGACACCACAACCTAACCTCTTGGGCCCCACAATTTAACCCCACCGTTCCCATCGGCCATCGGGTAATTTTCCCATGTCCTGATTGAGCATGAATTTAAACCACATATCTGGGTGGCGTCTACACACGTGAGAGTGGATCTCACACAAATGTGTGGTCCACGTTCGTACTCAACCGCCCTAGGGGCATTGAAAAATTTCTCATTCCCATTGGGTAAATATGTCATTTCCTATTTTGATGTACTCCAATTATGTACCTCAAGGGCAAATTTGTGTATGTAAAAATATATACTATTATGTATAGTAAACATCCATTGCGAGGGTATGAAATTGAAAAGTACTTTCATAGATGCGTTTGATGGTGAGTTTCTACTACAGTATTTTTGATATTCTATTATAGTAAAAAACGGATGTAATTTCCGCTGAGTAGTATTTTTGTGATGTATATATGTGAGGATAATGACTTGTATTGAAGTACGTGAAAGCTAGAAAAAATATCAAAAATATCGAGAATACCGAAAATACTGAAACCACCGTAGTGGAGTGGGAAATGACCACTCCACATGGAACAATTACAGTGTTTGAGAGTAATCTCTATTATTAATGAAAAAGACAATAATGAAAGGCCAAAAAAAGGACAATCTTAACTTGGCATAGAACCACAAATAAACGTTGTTGGGATATGATTAAAACTCATATTACCTACCCTCGTTATTATAACTTAATAGAATAGTAGATCACAACAAGAACAAGTCTCTGTCAAAAAACTACTTTCTTTGAGCTTGAGGTTAACCAATTTATTGATATAAGGTTCAGATTTATCTTGGGTTGTCCCACTCTTAATCATATAATCTTATGTATCTTTCGCTCCCATTCTCAATAATTACTCTGTATTCGCACTCTGTATGTCGCCCTAGTGAATTCTAATATTTTGGGATATTTAATTTTAAAAGACACCGGCCATCGTACTCTTGCTCACGCACACTCGCACCGCATTATGTGACTTGACTTAACTCCCAAATATAATACACGGTGAAAAGGAATCAATTTACATTTCTGAAAAAACAAAACGAAAGTAATTAATTGAAGGGTGGTTAGCCGAGATTTTTTTATCAAAATTATTAAGAGTTGGAAAAAAGAGGACGACTAATTTAGTCCAAAATAAATAATGAGATTCAAGTGAATAATCAATCAATGATTATTATCTTTTAAAAATACCGAATCAATTTAGTAACTCTCAATTGGAGAATCAATGAATCATTATCTTCTATTGCAACCATAATTAATTTCGTTTACCAATTTAAAAGTCGCACAGACATTAGGGTATATAATTTGATCCAAATATGTTTAGCGGGTGTTCCGCTAACAAAAAAAATTTTTTTTTGTCATTTTCTCACAATACATCACATAAAAAATCGTGAAAATCAGTTTATTCAAAAAACTCTCTTATTGAAACACCCCTTTAAAATTGTTTATTGCACATGACTTATTCTCAAAACAAAAAAGAACCACGTGTGCATTAAACGAACAACTTGAACCACAAATATATCTGTGGAAATTCTATATTCATCTCAAAATCAATTGACAATGAGTAGAGAGATCACATCATATATTAAGTGATCATCCATTCCACTCTTAGGCAATATGAGACAATATTTTTTAACATCCCCCTCACGTGCAGCCGCATTTGAGGTCTGTCACGTGACCACTTTTTGGATCCTATCATCGTGCAGCCTTTTTGCTGGTCTGTCATCGTGGGTGTGGGATTGCGATTTTTTTTTTTAAATGTTAAGAAATATTGTCCCACATTGCCTAGGAGTGGAATGATGATCACTTAATATATGTTGAGACTTCTCCCCTCATTGCCAATTGGTTTTGAGTTGGATATAAAGTCTTCATATGATATCAGAATGGGGCCCATTCCACCCCACATTTAAAAATAAAAATTTCACAATCCACGCCCGGCGATGACAGACCAGCAAAAAAAAGGTTGCACGATGATAATACCCAAAAAGTGTGCAGACCAGCAAAAAAAAGGTTGCACGATGATAAGACCCAAAAAGTGGCCACACGTGACAGACCTCAAAGGCGGCTGCACGTGAGGGGGATGTTAAGAAATAGTATTGTCTTACATTGCTTAGGAGTGAAATGAGTGATCACTTAATATATGCTGAGACCTCTAACTCATTGCCAATTAATTTTGAGATGAATATAAAATTTCTACAATATCTAAAAACGAACAACTCGAGAAACACATGTATTTAAATATGTGCAACAAAACCTTTAAGCTTGAGATTGGATCTTTAATAAATAAATAATCTGATGCCAATCCAAATTTCAAGTTCTAAAAAGACCGGAGCTTTGAGCTCACAAACGGTCCAGATTGTCCCTTTGAACGGACGAGTCTCGTGACCCAATCCTTTCTCTCTCTTGTAGATGTCAAACAATCGTTCCTTTTCTCTCTCTCTACACGTATATAAAGGCATACAAGCTGTCGACAGTCGACTGTACATAGAGAGGCAAGTGACTGTGTCAAAAGCAAAAATTGGAGTAATTTATAGTACTCCTCCGTCTTTATTTAAGTGTCTTTTTTAGAAACGTGTATTTTTTTAGACGTAAAAAAATATTTCATACAATTTTTTAAATTTTTTTTGTAGATGAGCACTTTAATTTGATGTAAAAAATATAAAAAATTATAAAGAGAAACATATGTTTTTAGGTTTGAAAATGCACAAATTTTCATAGTGGATACTTAAAATGGGATAGAAGGAATACCATTTCAATGAAAGCTAGTGGTAATACTTTTTAAAAAAAAATTATCTTTAAAATTGGAGTAATATAGCAGAAAGGAGAATAATTGGGAAAATTTCTCAATATTTTTACCAAAGAAATAGGGTGGTACTAATGCCAAAACCGTTTTTGTTTGTGCCAAAATTATACTAGTGCTTAAAATCGTGTAACATGTGCAAGGTACAAACCTTTTATGCACTACAGTTTTAGCACAAACAAAAATGATTTTAGCATTATCATTTTCCAAGAAATAAATTATTACTAATAAAGTATACCGTGCTCCACATAATCATGGGTGTACAGTCATATGTAATGTTTTCTTGATATTGGAAAGAATAATAAATAAAGTATTCTTATTCCTATACTCCACCCAATTCTATATAGGAGTATTTAGATTAGATGTAGATTTACAGAGTAGTAATACTATATAGTAGATTGTTTGTACATGTGAAGGAGGTAGAATTTTTTTGTGGCTTTGGATTCTTCTAGCAGATCGTGCTGCCAGCTTTTTGGTAATGGGTACCTAAAGTATAATCCGCGTTTTCAAGAAAAAAAGGGTGTAAAGAATATACATTTGGCAGAGCTATTCTTCCCCCCTGAGGAAGAGAGTGAGAGAGAGAGAGAGAGAGAGAGAGAGAGGAGATGTGGAAGACGATGGAGGTGGTGGCAGTGGCGGTGCTAGTAATCGGCATTCTGGGTTTCGGGCCGAGCTCCATCAATGGAGACACAGATCCAAATGACGGTCAGCACTTTTTACCCATTCCAGTCTTTAACCCAGCTGCTCTGCTGAATGTATTTGTTTGTTTGTTCTGTATTTCTCTACAATCTACATTTGTGGGTAAAAGTTGGTCGATTGCCATTGAGTGATTAGATTTTCCATTTATGATCCGTACGTTTGTACTAATTTTTGGTGTTGCGAAGCCCTGATTCAAGGATAATGTGAAGCTTTCTGCTGCATTTAGTGATTTGAGCTCCAGTTTAATTTGTTAATTCTGGCTGAAGTGCTGATTTGTACCATGCATTTAGAGCTTGATTTTTTTTGAGAAATTTTGGGTTCGTGTTTTTATATAAAGCATTGGGTTAATGATTTTGAAGTCCTTTCCCAAATTTTCCATTTTCAGTAATTAGTTTTCGAAACCCACTCAAATGGTTAACTTTATGGAGCAGTTTTTCTTGTTTATTTTCCTTTTAGAATTTTATTTTTTCTGCTGGGTTGTTGCCCTCTTGAGGTGTGGGGAAGTGTTCAAGAATCTAGAGATAGAAAAACAAAAAGCCCAAACGGAGTTAAGTGGAAGTTCCTTCTGAATATCAGCTGGAGTTGAAAGTCTGTACTGTGGTTGGGGGAATTGGTGGCTGGAGCTTGAATTGATAGGTGTAGCATAAATTTGGGGATTTCAATGGCCGCGGTGATTGCTAAAGTGGCGGGGCACACCACTGCAACTGGAATCAGTTGCTTAGTGTCCTTCCTGAAGCGATCATATCCTTTGAACTGTATGAATTATGCAGTTTTTAGGCTGACCATGTTGAAACCATCAATTTATTAAGTTGCCCAACTAAAGATGGATTCAGAAACCTTAACGTGTTTCTGGTTTACCGGAAAGTTAAGAAAAAAGCCGGGCTGCTATTATCCATGTAACAATAACAATATGATGTGTTCAATGACGGTTTCATGCTCTCTTATCCTCTGGAAAGCAATTGCATTATTAGTTGTATGTAGGCTTGGTACAGGCCTCTTTTCAGAGAGCTATTCCAAATTTAACACAGACTCTACCTATCGCATGTTTGATGCACAGTTTCTGCTCTCGTGGCCATGTATAGCGGTTTAAATTCACCATCCCAGCTAACTAAATGGAGCTCAAGTGGTGGTGATCCATGCGGTCAGTCCTGGAAAGGCATTACCTGCTCTGGCTCAAGAGTCACACAAATGTAATTTCCTATTTACCATTCATTTCCTCCAGCGTCTTTTCTTCTGACATCAAGAATGCAGCTGAGCTCTGATGCAACTTCTGCTGTTAATTTTCCATTAGCCAATTATCTGGTCTTGGACTTTCTGGAAATGTGGGATACCAGCTCACCAGTATGACCTCGGTGACCAATTTGTAAGATCAGTATCCTTCTAAGATGATATCTTGCTGTTTTCTTCTTTCCCTTTATTAGTCCTGATGATGATTTGATCTGACAAAATCATGCAGTGACATAAGCAACAATAATCTGGGAAACCAGATAACTTATCAGCTTCCTCCAAACTTGCAACAACTGTATGCTTCAAATCTGCAAAAAAAAAATCATCTCTTCCATTTGTGCATTTCAGTTGCCTTTAGTTTTTTGATTAGCAATTCCTCTGCAATGCAGAAACCTTGCTGGGAATGGCTTCAATGGTGGCATCCCTTATTCCATAGCTCAGATGACTTCTCTGCAATACCTGTAAGTCAAACATCCGAAAGTTGACATCTTTTCCTTCTTTTAAAAAATATAATTTAAGGTTCAAATCCTAACTAGTGGTTGATGCTTTTTCCTCTGGGTAGAAATCTCGGTCACAATCAACTTAGCGGCCAACTTAATGACTTTTTTGGACAGCTTTCTGCCCTCTCCACATTGTAAGTTCTCCCTTCTTCACCTTTTCTCCATTTGGAGCATATCAATTCTGCATCTGGATCTAGTTGAGGGATATTAATAGAAAGATAACTGTTCTTAAGAAGTACAAGCAAGTGATTGTAGAGTTTGCATTTTTCAATTTGAACACTTCAGTAGTCATCTCTTTATGCCACAGTTGATTTTATTTCAACCTTGTGTCCTTTCTTGTGCAAATAACTATTGGTGGTTGAAGCATGCTTATGTTAAAAAGTTTTTACTGCCTCTTTAAAAGTTATGGCGGGGTAATACAGCTTCTCAAATCTTCTTTCGCCCTAGCTTGCTGTCGATAATACATCTCATACTCACAGATAAGGATGGTTGGCATTTTGCTTTACTTTAATGCCAGTGGCATTGATCTATTTCTATGCATCAGGGATCTCTCCTTTAATGCATTTACCGGTAATCTCCCAGAAAGTTTCAGCTCTCTTTCAAGTATGGGCAGGATGTGAGTATCATAAACGTAACATTTTGCAATGTGGTACGTACTATTTTCGTTGTGATCTTTACTTGGCTGTTACCATTTCATTATTGTCCAGGTATTTGCAGAACAACCAATTTACTGGAACTATTAATGTCCTTGCCAGTCTTCCACTTAACAATCTGTAAGTGATTACGTGTGTATGCAACTTAGAGAGCTATATGTTTCAGTTTTCCTAGAAGTATTTGGCCATCTACAAGGGTTTGCTTTTTTCAGGAATGTTGCAAATAACCAATTTAACGGTTGGATTCCTGCCCAGTTGAAGAATATAAATCTCCAGTAAGCATTCTCACTGCCCTAACTAGTCTGTCTACGTGAATTTATTTACAGATTCATATGGAAAGTAATTATCTTCATCAAAGTATGAGATTCGTGCTGCTCTCAACAGGATGGGTGGTAACTCATGGAGCTCAGGGCCTGCACCCCCTCCTCCACCAGGCACACCTCCAGTCAGCGGGGGAACCCACAAAAAATCTGGTGGCAGTAACAACCCATCTAGTGGGGGTGGGGGTGGTGGCAAGAATTCAGGTATAGGGGGTGCAGCTGTGGCTGGGATAGTGATATCCATTTTAGTGGTTGGGGCAGTGGTAGTATTCTTTATCATGAAGAAGAGAAGGTCCAGAAGGTCATCCACGGATGTAGAGAAGCTTGATAATCAGCCTTTCACTCCTCTTGCTTCTCATGAGGTTCAAGGTACCCATTCTCCATATGTAAACCTTTATTGGAAATTCACGCCTATCTCCCTCGCTCCTTTTTTGGTAGTCGGTGACATTAAACTGCTTCTTGGGAAACTCATTTGACTATCATTTCCTGTAAATAGGGAAGTTTTTCTTCTATTACCATAAAGAATACAATTCATCGTGTACAATAGAACACAAATTTGTCCTGTCATCCCTGTAGTTGCAAGAAGTTAGTGACTTACTTCATCAACTACATGTTCCTTTTATTCTTGTGTAATGAACTTGTACATAGGTTTTCCACTAGTACTGCTATTACGCAATTTTGGTGCGTTAACTGAACCTTCTGGAAGTCTCTATCAGTTAACACTTAAACCTTAAGCTTAGAGTATGTTTAGTGCTTTGACTTGTTTATTCTGAGTCCTTAATTTGTGATTGATTAGTTATTTGAATTGTTAATTATTATACTGGTTGCATCCCCACTTTTCATCAATTATTGGTTCTCAGTAACCAAAGTCTTTATTCGAAGACATATGCTTCCAGTTACAAATTAGTGGCTGAAAGATCAGGGTTTGGATACAAGCATGTATCTGTAAGATTCTAAAGTTGTCCAAAAGGATGTCACTATGACCTATGACATTTGCGACTCTTGCTTCAGAGTTTATAGTAGTTCCAACCAAGTTGTTTTAATTGTTCGAGGCTTCTGGTTGTTGAAAGGGTGGATTTAATTTCAAACTACTCTTGCCTTCTCCTTATTTGCGGTATATTCCTTCTATCTCTCTAGACAAAAGATTTCATGTTTCAGTGATGGATCTTCACGTCCATGTTTGCCTACTCTTAAGTTTAATATGTTCCCCTGCTAAAAAGAAAATGTCAATACATTCCAACTGTGGGTTTTAGGGCCAACACTGCTTTGAGATCCTAAAACAGGGTTCTTGTGGTCAAACCCTTGAACACAAATGCTGGTTTGTTTAGTTGAGCTAGATTATTAACATAATTCTGCTTGGTTATAACTTTTGCAATCTACTTTCTTTAGCCATCCTAATTAGTAGAAAGAAACATAATACATAAGATGTTGGTCTTAACATGTAGTGTCGGTAATAGCAATATGTGTGCTAACCAATTGATGTCAAATGACTCAAATCCATGACTCAGTATAGCTCAGATGCAGCTCACCATGATCGATCCCTTCCGTGTATTTCAATTTACATTTCTTAAACAATTTTAAAGTCTAATTTTATTGTCTTGCAGGTTAAAATTTTATTTATCTTGTTTGTAAATACGATATGAATCTAGTAAATAAATTGCATTGCTATATCCTGGTCATTAGGAGATCACTATGTTACTAATACTGCCATCTGTTTGAGACAACTTGAGCATTGTATCTATTTATGACTTATTATCCCATGGTATCATTTTTGTAGAATTGAAGTCTGTTCAGACTTCGTCGACAATGGATACGAAAACATACGAAACTTCAGCCTCCATAAATCTAAGACCTCCACCTTTTGATCGTAATAAATCATTTGATGAAGAAGATCTCTCAAGAAAACCAGTTGTTCCCAAGAAGGTACATATAGCTCCGGTAAATGCTGTATCATATTCGATAGCTGATCTTCAAATGGCCACAGACAGCTTTAGCACTGAAACTCTTATCGGTGAGGGGTCCATTGGACGTGTTTATCGGGCTCAGTTTGATGATGGGAAGGTATACTCTGAAGTTCAATCCTTAGTGTTTCTTAGTAAGTTGCTGAATAGTATTTGCTTCTTGATCTCATCTTCTTCTCCTCTCTCTCTCTCTCTCTCTCTCTCTCTCTCTCTCTCTCTCTCTCTCTCTCTCTCTCTCTCTCTCTCTCTCTCTTTTGGCGATACTTAGGTTCTTGCTGTGAAGAAAATAAACTCATCAGCTATTCCAAATCACTTGTCTGAGGATTTTATGGACACAGTTTCAGACATATCCCGGTTGCGTCACCCAAATATAACAGAGCTGGTTGGTTATTGTTCAGAGTTTGGACAGCACCTGCTGGTTTATGAGTTCCTTAAAAGTGGTTCTCTGCATGACTTCCTACATCTCTCGGATGAGTATAGCAAGCCATTAACGTGGAACAGTCGTGTCAAGATTGCTTTAGGGTCTGCACGTGCATTAGAGTAAGTTGGTATCTACAGGGGAATAGAAATTATTTGATTTCCTTCTTCTTTCATCTGATGTTGCCTGATCTCCTGGATTTTCTTTTCTTCAGTAGTGTTTAACAATTTTTCTTCAGAACTGCAGTACAATTTTTTTAGTGTTTTCAGTTGGTATCATCGTTTTTAGGTCTTGTATGAGGGTTCAGAATTATTTCCAATTCATATCTACTAAATGATTCTTTTTCCACACTGTTAGTATCGATGATGCAACATTGGACAACACGGTTGGAATGTTAGCTACCCTTGCCTCCTTGAAATATTATCGTATTGAAGAACTGCCAGAACAGGTTCATGGGGTTAAAGTGTTAACACTCCCAGAACAGATAATTATTATCGTATTGAAGAACTGCTACTGTGAAGTCAGTAGGCCAGTGGACTTGAAGATCGAGGCTAACTAATGAAATTACTACGGTGTTATACAAAACAAGCCTCATAGATTTATTCTTGTGGCAATATAATTGGTACTTATATATGTACATATATGTCTATATCTTCCCTGCTTTCCGGGAACAGATCAAACTGCCTGTTGAATTTCCTTGTGCAATGTATGTACTTGTTTCTGCCACGGTGCTGACAAGGACTTTTCAGGTACTTGCATGAAGTTTGCTCACCATCGGTTATTCATAAAAATTTGAAATCAGCCAACATATTATTAGACACTGAGCTTAATCCTCGCTTGTCAGACTCTGGGTTAGCAAGCTTTGTCTCAGATGCAGATCAGGTAGATCCTGTGTTTATTACACTTGTAGGTTGTCAGGATTTTCTTAATGTGAAATAAGAAATAACGATGTCCGTAATTAGAAAGTCTAAAACTTTTGATTATCTTTGGCAAGGTTTGAGGTGGTTTTGTCTCGAAAGAGTCAGCCTGCTAGTTTTGCAAATTTCTTTGGAGTTCGCAAGCTGACATTTCTAAACCCCGTTCCTTTTTCTTTTTCTTCCCCCCATCTTCTCACTTTGCAGGCACTGAACCATAATGCTGGGTCAGGATACAGCGCACCTGAGGTTGCCATGTCTGGTCAATACACAATAAACAGTGACGTTTACAGTTTTGGAGTGGTCATGTTGGAACTTCTTACTGGACGAAAACCATTTGATAGGTAAGCTTACTCCCTTCGCGTTAGAAGACAAGTAAGATATACAGCTGTCTCTCTGATTCTTGCTAGTAATTTTGGCACAGTTCAAGACCAAGAACTGAGCAATCTTTGGTTCGATGGGCAACGCCTCAGCTCCATGATATTGATGCTCTGTCCAAGATGGTTGATCCAGCTCTCAAAGGGCTTTACCCTGTTAAATCACTTTCGCGATTTGCTGATGTCATTGCTCTTTGTGTCCAGGTAATTAGATGTATTGATCACGATTTACAAATATCTGGGCGTTTGCAAAAGCTTTTAGATTTTGTAAATTAAAAAAATTCAAAGCATCAAAATCAGTTTTTGAGCATCTTTTAAAGCTGCACAAAAAGCAGAAACAGAAGCTGTACAGTAATAATCTAAAAACAATTGTAATAATAAAAAAGCAATAATCTAAATCCTACTCTTTGATTACTGTTGCAAACCCTAATGTAGTCTTCTATCATTAGTTTTTAGATACTAATCCAACATGCACTAATTCATTTCTGTTGTAATTTGGGGTGCAGCCGGAGCCTGAGTTCCGACCACCAATGTCAGAAGTGGTCCAAGCATTGGTTAGGTTGGTGCAGCGGGCAAACATGAGCAAAAGAACACTTGGGACTGACCAAGGTTCATCTAGGCACCTTGACAACCCTGAGACGCAAGATGACTACATGGCTTAAATGGTGAATGGATGTCTTCATGTCCCTTTTTCAACTACAGAAGAACCTCCCGAAAGCAATTCTATGTTTTTGTTGTCCATCTTCCGGTTACCTATGATTGGCGTTCACTTATTATGCTCCTGGGTTCCTTGATTTGATACTGAAAGTTGACGTCTTGAAGATTAGCAGAAATTTGTTTGTATTTTACAGAATCACGAGCTTGTTCTTTCCGTTTCTATCTGGCTTGATGCTGCATCAGATGGAGACCAGTCTGTATAGCAACTTAAACATTGTCTCTTGTTAATCCGGATGACTTTTCTGTGAATCAGTTGTGAGATCTGCATTTCTGAGCATTGAAGTTCAACAATGACACTCTGTCAGACTTTAAATTTCTTGTACTGAAAATTCCCAGTGATCGGTAGTAATCTTAGTTTAAGTACGCAATGAAAACAAATTTAAATTACTATGATTTAAGGAACTGGGGAAACCATGTCCTGCCCTCATCCATCCAATGCCACCGACTTGAAGAGTCCAACATTCTTCGGTAACATCATGTCTCTGATTTTACCATGAAAGAACAAGGACACATTCGCAACTGCCTTGCTTCTTGGATTCTCATCTCTCCTGGGGAAGAAATTAGAAACATTCCGAGTGCTAGAGTTTGAAACGGATATCTATGATTTAGAATTACATTCACATCATTCTTAATTTCTCTCTTCACATTTTTCTTAATTACTCGCAGAGGGCACACAAAAACGAAGATAACAAAGCTTGGAAAGACATTCCATAGAATTGCCTACGTTTTAATTGTCTAATCCAGGGTTCTGAATATCTTGCTGGACATGGTGTTGTTTTTCCATAGAATTGCCGACGTTTTGCTACTGGACATGATGCAAAAAATATATATATTTTTTAAATTCTTAGTACTATTTACTTATAAATAAAATATTCAATTACAAAGTGATATTGTTTTTACATATAAGGTTTTAAAAACATAGGTTTAATAATTTTCAATAAAAATGAAACACCACAATTATATTCCACTACTAATAGACTTGGATATACCCAAATTTTGTGCAAGTGTGTTACACAATAACGCAGCCTTTGAAAAGGCTGTTGTTACGTGTTGCAGACTTGCCTTGTATATATTTGTGTCAAATTGGTGTATATAACTTTCCTCTTCCCAAACTGGTTTCTCATCTGGAGGGAAGAAACAATCTTTAGCTAAGAAACAGCTATGGCGTGGGGGCTGTTGAGAGGGACTCCAGTGGTAAACATCTTTATAAAAAAGATGGAGATCTTTCTTCAGATCTTAAAGAAATCACTTGCTTCCGGATATGGGTGAGCTGGCATTTAACATATTTAATTTATGATTTAGAATTCTCTTATTTATTCTCTTTAAAGGTTACCCTCCACGGTGCCTTTCATTAACTTGATGATTTGATATTCTTGATTTGTTCTAAAAAAAAGAAAAAGAAAGAAAAAGAAATCACTTCTACCGTATCTCCTTTCACGATCTGCAAAATCGGATCTGCTATTCCGGACAAGATCTGCAAAATCGGATCTGCTATGCCGGACAAGACCAAGGCTCCGATCACCACCAGAAACCTCCAGGGAGGAATCTCGCCAGTACCGGCAGTAAACACCGGCAAGTTCAGCGAACTCAAATCATCCCTCTGCTATTGCACTTATTGCACCAGTTTTTCCAGTTTTTCTCTAAAACAGTACGTACCAGCCAGTACAGAACGGAATTATGAACCTTGGTGTAATCAGAATACTCTGAACTCCAAACGTTAACATCAGTGAGATTGACAAGATAAACCAATTCAGTCAATATTTTTCATCATCTTAAAACCACGAAGTACAACAAAGCTTACAAATGTCTAGCCATAAATCAAATAACACCGATAAATACTTCAAAAGGAAGAGCATAAAGCATTCCATTTGTAGAGCACAGAAGTGAAAAGCATTCTTTGGAAACCTCCAACCCATTCGATAGGCAGCCACAATCAACGCAGTTCTATAGGTTCTTCTAGCAGATAACTCTGCTAAGATATAACATCTGCATGATTTCCTGTTGTATTTGCGGCAGCCATAACCATATTTCTCCAGGAACAAAGTGGAGCAGCTTAATCAATTGTACACCATGTACTTGGGCGTGGCACTGAACTTCTGGTATCCCTTTATGACTTTGTTCACAGCATCAAGGAAGTCTTTCTCTGTTACTGTTTTCCTCCGTGCTCGAATTGCGTACATTCCAGCCTCCGTACATACACTCCTTATGTCAGCTCCTGAATGAGAAGATCCAGTTGTTAACCAAAAAGTTCAAAAAACTCTTTCTAGAGAGAATCTGATGCATTAAAAGCGCACCAATAAACGAAGTCGGTATGTCCCAAAAGAATACTAATGCTATCGAGGACAGGAATTCAAAATAGCTTTTCAGGAATTTAAAGGCAACCAGTCCCAAGTTAATATGAGCAAACAACAAAGAGACCAGATCAAAAACTCTCAAGACCACAAGGATGAGCACAGAAAACCCAAAATTAACACGAAATTACTTATGATGACTTTTTACCATGGCACAATTTAGCAGTATTAGCAGTGCAAATATAAGAAGAGGCAAAATAAAGATCAAGCAGATTTTCAGGAAGCATCCAATACCCGTAGAATTTGGGCAGAGGCGAGCCAAAAGTTCAAAGCGAACATCCCTTTCACAGTTCATTGTTCGCGTATGAATCTTAAATATCTGTGTCCTACTCTCCAAGTCTGGTAGGCCGAACTCAACTTTGCGATCCAACCTTCCAGGACGTAACAGCGCTGGGTCCAATGTGTCAGGTCTGAAACCAGTGCAACAAAGGCCACAATGTAAGAGGCAGACAATATCGAAGTTATAAAACCAACAGATGCCTAAAACCAACTCCATCGGCCATGAATCTAATCTGTTTGATAAGGTTTAATAGAGAATTACATAATAATAAAATCATCACAAATTACATTGAACAAAATCACATCAAATATCAAATAAGGCAAAAAGGAAAAACCCTAAGACACCAACAAAGAGGATTCTCTCCAAATATCCACAAGACCATTATCCTCTTCAAATAACAAGACCATTAGATAGCTACCATCAGTCCTGATGCTTTAGACCAGAAAAGGTTGACAATTTTTGGAGCTTGTTAAAATAAGAAATGGAGGGAACACAAGGGGTAGAAAGACGATAATAAAGACGAGAAAGCAAGCAGGATTTGCCTATATACCCAGGGTAATAGTTATTCAAACACCACAAGTACCATACTTGGCCCAAAAAAAACACCATAAGCACCGTAAATCAAACAATATCTACGAAGATTGCCTCTGGTAAATAAAGATGTAACCGAAAAAAGCCAACAAAGCAACAGAAGAGCAGGAACATGGTCCGGAGTCAACTTACCGATTTGTTGCCATCAAAACCTTGATATTTCCTCGAGCATCAAACCCATCAAGCTGATTCACAATTTCAAGCATCGTGCGCTGAACTTCATTGTCTCCACCCACACCATCATCAAAACGTGCACCTCCTATAGCATCCACTTCATCAAAAAACACGATACATGCTTTTTTGGAACGCGCCATCTGGCACAATAAAAGCATCAATTAGATATTGGGGTGGCTGCAAGACAAATTTATCTCTTGAGACAGCTAGTACCTGAAACAGTTCACGAACCATACGAGCTCCCTCCCCAACATATTTCTGAACAAGCTCACTCCCGATAACGCGGATGAAGCACGCATCAGTTCTATTAGCGACAGCTCTAGCTAAAAGCGTCTTACCAGTTCCAGGTGGACCATAGCACAGAACACCCTTAGGAGGATCAATTCCGAGCTTCACAAATTTTTCTGGGTGAAGCATGGGCAGCTCAACAACCTGCAGAAAAGATATAGAAGTAGGCATGACAAAGAGAGATCACATTAGATTTGAGGGGGATACAACCAGATCTTCAAGTCACTGCTTGCAGATAATGTAGTTTATACGCATAGAAAGTACACAGAATCTGTAATAAAAATAAAAACACAGAAAAATGTATGTAATGCAGCACAAACAGAAAAATAATAATACAAACCTCTCGCATCTTCTCAATCTGCTCCTTACATCCACCAACATCATTGTACGTCACATCTGGCTTTTCCTCCACAGTCATCATGGTTACACTTGGATCAATTTTTGGAGGCAATGGAATCTGAATTTGATATTTGTTGCGATCAACTCTTCATCAACCACAAAATGATCAAATTAGCAAGAGTTCTAATATTGAACAGTGTGTAGCAGCAAAAGATGATAGTGAAGTGCACAGAATTAACCATGGAAGTAATGAAAGGGACAGATTCAAAAAACAAAGACCAAAAAACAGAAAGCATTCAGTTCAAAAACTGTCAATAGGGCCAAACAGCTATATCGTGGTCTTCAATAGCATCAGTCGAAATACTACAAAAGACTTAATAGTTCCATATGACATTAAAGTATCGAGAATGAAATTAAAATATGGCAAACAAAATCATGTCGGACACCTCTAAGGCAACTAGGCCCAACCCCAGCTCAAATATTGAATTCAGGAGGGATTTGGGGTTTGCCTCAGCCTGAAAGCTTCTTCTTTTTTTTTTTCGGATTTGAAAAGGACAAGACGGTTTATAACAAGGTATCCATCCTTGGGAAATCCACTCAAGGAACTTCTTCTTTAAACACTTGAACCATGTGCAGAATCATACCATGACCCACAAAGCCATGCACACTTGAATAACATGTGGGATACGACATTTTAGCTTTAAAAATGCCATCCAAGAATAATGAGTGAACAAAATTACCACACGAAGCACATATTTACCGATAGAAACACTTAAAACGAAGACACAAGGACTCATCAAGGTTAAAAACCATGCGTTCATGAATAGGAATGGTAAAAAATAAGTTCCGATTACATTCTTGGATGGCTAAGAATGTGAAGTTCAAAACCTTAACGTTTGCAAGGAAAACCTACCCAACACGCATGCCTTCTTCAATATCAGTTGGAGAAACTTTGTCCCCAAGCCCAACAACAAACTGCAGTCATCAGAAGAAAGGACAGTCAGATTGGTGTTAAAGATAAATTCATGCTGAAAAGATATGAATTTCAGAAGAAGGAAGATACAAATATGAGCACAAACCAAAAAATAGAGCATACATGACAAACTGACTGCAGGATCTATGTGAAATATACCTTTGCTATTTGCTTAACATTTATAACGTACTTTGCATCTTCAGTGTTAGGGTTGATGATTTTCGTGCACCTTGCCACCTGGTTACCAAAACAATGGATGGTTAGAATATAATCAATCACAAGAAAAAGTTTAGTCAAATAGCAAACAACCATACCTGCAGGGGTTGCTCTTCCTGCATCATTTGCTTATCAGATACAAGATCCCATTGGCTGGGTGTAGCCAAGCCAGTGTCAGACTCCTTGATACCTATGGTAAGAAATAGACAAAAGCTTTAGTTCCGGTATATTGAGGTTCAAATTCCCTAAATCAGCATAACAAAATGACAAAGATAATAGTAACTTTTCCATAAGGTGATTTGGCAAAGAACATGACAAAACACTACTAGAAGCTTAATTAAATTACACTCCATAATCCAGCCACAAGAAGGATACATACCGCATAGGTCATTGACCTTCTTAGCCATTTCCTTGATGTCCTTCTCCGCTTTCTTGATGCTGGTAGAATAAGGTCCCAAACCCTGCATAAATTGTTCCAATTTTCCAGTTAAAGTGAAGAAATTTACCACCCAATGAACAATAGAACCAACTCAACAGAACAACAGCAGCAAATAAGATGCTCAACCATGTTCTCCATGAAGCCTCTTTCACAAAGCTTCCTCGCTTTATATAATTCTTTACACAAACCGAGAAACAACTTCAACAACACATATTTAATTACATTAACATCCCAAGACGCAAAAGGGAATCCAGTTGATAGCATGAAGGGAAACGGAAATGCCCCACCATCGCCACAAAACGCCTATGAATAAAAGGCATCCATGACAAAAAATCTGTGGCTATTGTATAAAAGCCAACACTTTAGGAGTCAAGTGGATTCAGTCACTCTTACATGATCAAAGACCAATGCTTTGTAGATGCCTATTCCCTCTAGTGCTTCTTGGACCATGAGCTAGATTCTGAAGCTAAGAACTAACTGCAAGCAGTTTTATCAGGAGCATTGTTGGGAACGGGCAGTCTACCTTTTTGTGGCTGGATAACTAGCATGCTCTTGGCCACTGTATGAGAGATATGGTGAGAATGTGGTGCACAATCTGGGGAGATCCCTAATTGCTTAGTTACTTCTATCATCACAAATGTACATTTTTTTTTAACAGCAATTTTTTTATTATTATTAATCTTTGAATCACAAATGTACAAAGAAATGGCCTGGAAGGAGGAATACAAACATTCAAGAGATTATTGCCAGACTCCCAAGTCCCAAGTAATAGTGTGCCTAATGAAAGTTCACTTGACCAAGTGATTTGGAGTTTTTGAGCTCCACAGCAAGTGGAGAATTCAGCTCCAAATCAGCTTGGAATGCTATTAGAGGGTAAATGCCCAAAGCCCCAAGGCATCATCTGATTTTGTTTCGCTTACAATGTGCTAGGTGGCCACTTATTGAGTCGATGGTTATGCACGGCAAATTGCCCACCAGAATCAGGCCTTACCATTTGGAAATCACTGAGGTGGACAGTGTTCTTGTACCGAGATCTCAAAGAGATTTATTATTTGCATGCCAGGTGTCTGCTTAAGTGTGGAACTACATGCTGGGGACGAATGTCTATAGCAGCTCCCCATATCTTGAGAATATAGTGAGGTGGGATGGCCAGTATATTCAGAGAAGATCAAATAAAGCCTACACCTTAAGGCTTTCTCAATCATTGTTTGTTTGGGTATAGAAATCTGAGAATTTTCCATAAGAAAGCTGTTGGAGGTCGAACAAAAGGGCAAGCTTTTGTTCCTGGAGGAGCATTCCCCTTCTGCACTTTGCGACAAATGGATCTGTCTTTTTTATTTTATCTTTGAACGGAAGAAACTTGCAACAAATGAATCTGTCAAGCACAGTTTTGGGTGTCTGAGTTGCTTTGCTGTGTCTGAGTTGCTTTGTTGAGTATGCCGATTAGATATTCATAGACAGCTTGTTTGATTTTCGCATTTTCAGGGCTGTCGCTTCATATCCAGTTGTTCGCGGCGGCGCACCTATTTTTTCTGGGTAGTTTTGATTAGTTAGGTTGTACAGATTGATTGTTTTGGATTCGCCAGGCTATGCCCTTGGACCCTGTTGCTTGGTCTGTTTGTTTCGTAATGTAATCAACTTACCCAAAAAAACATATGAATATCTTAAGGCCCTAACAGACGGGAAAGATCAGAACAATATCTTCCCAATCGGAAATAAACCGTCCAATTCATTACTTGAGATCCAAAGACATTCTTTTTTCCCCCGTTAATGTCACCAAACACAGGATAAGATCAAAACGGAAAGACACAAATTGAGATACAAAGTAGTTGATAGTCAAAAGAATCCAGATACAGAGAAAGAATCGAGCAAGAACAGTAATTAGGGTTTAAGAGGAGAGAGACAGTACATAGGTTTTGAGAAGAGCGATGTCGTCCTCGTCTAGTGGGCGAGGGTTCTTCTCGTCCTTGATCTCATCTTCTGCATCATTCGCCATGGATTACTCCCAACTGCGATGCGAATTCTCTCTGAGATGCTTTTCTTGATAAACAAGCCGAGACCCAAAGTTCAATCCTCTCCAAACTTCGGCAACGTAAGGCTAGCAGCCTGCCTTTTATAGTGGAAGGAGACTAACATCACGTAAAATAAGGGCACTTAAATATTAGTCCTTTGTCACACCAAAACTTAATTTGGTCCTTTTCGGTTTGAGGTTTTAATTTTGTTTTAATTTTGTTGACATCATCATTTTTTCATTTATCTCTCTATCTCTCTCCACTCATTACACCTGCTTACATCATTAAAATTAAACTAAACTACAAACCAAACACAGTCATTATTATCCCGCCTACTTTTCTAGGTCATGTTTTCATCCTATAATCAAAATAAACCAACTTTACCCTTATATATGTAAAAGAATTTGGGGACTAATGTGATTACTACATGTATATATATAGATTTGAAGAATTTTGGGACTAAAACATAGAATGAAGTTTTAGGCGTGATTATAGGAATATAGATTCCATTTTTTGGATTTTTGCCTATAAATCTAAGGAATTCGTTAAAAACAAAATCATTTCTTCATCTTTTTCTCGATCACTCAGAATTTTGGTCAAATTCCAGAACCATGCACAAAACACTGGCAACAGATCATTGGAGCCAATTCCCAGAAGGTGTCGAGGCCATGGACATTCCGGCCGAAAAAATCCAATTTCTAAAGTCAGCATATAATCTGATAGAGGAACCATTCAAGTAGTTTGTGGCCAAAACGATGCCTGATTGGTTTGTCGTCAGCAGTATAGCTCACTGGGCTGCTAATGTGGCTCGAGAATTTCAAGCCCCCCTTATCTCCTTCCCACGCTTACTTTGTTGCCACTTGTGCTTTCTTTGGGGCACCGGAGTACTTTGTCGGCGACGGTCGGGAATCTCATATAGCAGTAAAAGGCCTAAAACAAGGTTGGTAGAGGAAACTAATGACAGGGATTAAAATACATGTACATTAGGAATCATGATAATTTTTTCAATAATCACCGTAGACATTATACATAGGATACATAACCCATAAAATTTTTGATACAATGACGGGTAAACACAAATATGGTAAACATGATAAAATTGGTTTACTCAAATGCACAACAGTCAACTCAAATATACCCTGTGTTGTTCCAAAAAAAAATATACCATGAAGGAATCACGACAATAGTGAACATGGTAAATTTGCAAATTGACTGTGGTATGTAGTATTATTACAGGGTAAAACACATGTGCAAAAAATAAACATTGTAAATGTGATCCACCCTCATATTATGATGAAAATTAATTGTATACCAGTAAATATGATAGATTCATGCATTTACCATAGAATCTGTGAAAATACCACAATTGCTGGTAAGATTCAAGCGTTTTTAAAAAAATTATCTTTTTTTTGGAAGTTTATCTCTATTTGAATTCCCTAATTTTGTGGATTACTTCCATTGTGAAATCACCTATTAAATATCATTAAAAATCAAATCCCACCAAGATAGGAAACAATATAAGTCCCGTTTATTTCCAAATCTATCCCTTTTTTGAATTTCCAGCCGATTTTCAATTCCTTCCCTTTTTTTTATAGAAGTAAATCCACATATATATGCATATATACATATATGAGCAAGAAAGGGTAGTAATGATAAATCACATCTAAAGAGAATGAAAACAGAACCCCAAAAGTGGGAGGCATGAAAACTTAAGTGGTGTCCAAAAAAGGGTGATTAATTAACTTTAAAAATAATAACAAATAAAAAATGAGAATTGAAAGTAAAAGCGAAAAATTAAAAGTTAATTTATGTAATTAATTATATCAACTGATTATTTATGCAAATACTTCGAACGTGGGTCAGGGCCTCATAGTGTGAAATGATGGTGGGGGTATAGTGGTGGAGTGATAGTTATAGAAGTGGTGAGGTGGGTGTGACAGTGGTGAAAGTAACGTGTGTGAAGTGATTGTGGTGTTGGCGAATGTACTTATGGGATTGGAGGTGGTGGTGGTAATTTTGGTGGTCAAATTGTGGTGGTGCTGAAGGTGTCGTAATCGTGGTGTTTAAGTAATGGTGATGAAATGATGGTGGTGGTGTTAGTATAGGTGTAGTGGCGACAAGTTATTTGTTTTGAAGCGATGGTGGTTTAAGTGGTGAATGGTGATTATCAAAAAAATTATGGGGTGGTAAGGTGATGTTGGTGTTGGGGTGGAAGGGCGGTGGTAGTTATATGATTGTAGTACTAGTAGACTATACTACATTGTAAAATTTTAAAATTCTAACAAGTAAAATCTATCTGGTTTGAGAATTTTCTCAATGTGTTTTGATGGCAGTGGAGGTCATGGTTGTGACGTGGAGGTAGTAGATTAGAAAATTTAAAATGTTCTTGTGGTGGTGGTGATAATGTGTAAAATAATTGTGGTGGAGGCATTGGTGGTAGTGGTAGCGAAGGGATAATGATGTAGTGGTGTTTTGGTTTTGGTCGAGGTGCAGTACTAGTGGTAGTAAAGTGAGACTGGTTTAGGTGATAGTGGTATTGAGGTATGATTGTAAGGTGATAATAGTGGTGGTATGGTGGAGGTAATGATTAAGGGGTGTTAATATGAGAGCGGTGGTGGTGTGGTAGTAGTAGTGGCGGTGAAGTTGATAGTAGTGGTTAAATGGTGACGACGGGTGTTGGTAGTGGTGAAGGTGTGTTGGTAGAGTGTGATAAAGTAATTATGGTATAACTAGTGAGGTGATGGTGATAATGGTGGAGATTGTGAATGATGGCGGTCTATAGGGTAGACGGAATGTGATGGTGGGGTGGTAGTGGTAAATGATAGTGGTTCTAAGAGTAAAAGTGTTGTGGTGGTTATGTGCCGGTAATGGTGGTGAAAAAATGGTGGTGGCGGTGGTGAGATGGTGGTGATGATGGATTGGAAGTGGTGGTGGTGGGGTGGAAGAGGCGGTGGTTGGGGGTGTTACGAAAATAGTTTGTTGAATGATTGTGACGACAAAGATGTTAGTAAAAAATATGTTGAGTTACATGCGCCTCAGACACAATAAGAGTGTGCCAAGGGATAGGACTCCAAATACCGAGAACTCTTTAGATCAAGCTCTCAATATATTTCCTTACACTCTCCAAAAATGTTTCTCACAGCTCACAAGTGTGATAGAGTGTTTGTGAATACTTCTGTGTGTGTTTTTGTTTGTGTCAAATAGTATGAGCCTAGAGCCCTAGTTATAAGCGTTTGGTGATAAATATTCAAAGTATTTAACAAATAGGAGACAATGTAAAGTAATATATAACTCAAATACATCGAAAGCACAAAAGTCGTCTATGTTCGTGCTGAAACGATCGCCCTTGAAGAGTTTTGGATAAACTTAAACGCCTAGACCGATTTTGTGACCGCATCATCAATCCCGCAACTGCTAAATCGATATCATGAGGGATCACGTGCACTGCCATTCCATATTGCGGTCACATTAAGACTGCACAACAGGTTGCAATTTACGGAATCGCTTGGGTTACCGCCGAACTTTGATTTGTGTGTAGGTCGAACCATTGAAAAACTTATAAGTCTACTTTTCTAACCCAATTGATTTGGATCCAACATCATTTGTAAAACTTGTAAAACGCTAGCATCTCCTTCATTTTCAATTAGATCAGAAGCTATACCAAGTTTGGGGCTTTAAATGGTGTTTAGTCCAATTTAACTTATTTTAATGTTTCCACTACATTGATGGAAGATTTTTGAGGGCTCAAGGACAACATTAGACAAAAATACCCTTAATGAATCCTTTCCACGCGCGTCCTTTATGCACTGCTATTAAAAAAAAAAAGAAAAAAAAGGGCCCGACACTTCATTTCACCCACTGACCCATCACTTTCATACTATACATGTTTCATTTATCTCTCTCCCCTCTCTCTCTCTCTCTCTCTCTCTCTCTCTCTCTCTCTCTCTCTCTCTCTCTCTCTCTCTCTCTCCCTCCCATTAACGCCTTTTTCCTTTTCACCCGTGAGTCACTTTCTTTCTCTCTCTCATGCGGGGTCTTGGGTGTGACAAAATTAATTTTCTCTCTCTTTAATTTTGGGGTTGGGTTCAATTTTAGAGTTCAATTTTAGGGGGTTTAGGCTCTTTGGGGTAGGGTATAGTGGGTTTAGGCATTTTGAGTTTAGGCACTTAGGGTGCACTTTTCAATTATAGGGTTTTAGTGGTTTAAGCACTTTCGTGAGTACCCTAGGGTTTTAGGCTCTTTAGGGTGCCCTATGATTTATGTTTAGGCACTTTTATAGGGTACCCTAGGGTCTTAGGCACTTTCATAGGGTACCACGGGGTTTAGGTTTAGGCACTTTTATTAGGTTTGGGGGTTTAGGCACTTTCATTGGCTAGTGGGGGCATTTTTTGAATGTGTAGGTGATTTGTCCTCTTAGCATTAAGGAAAAAGTTGATGTCCTTATTGCAGTAAAGACCCCTTTACTATGTCCTCCCCCAAAATAGACCCTTTATACAGAAATAAAATAAGTTAAATTGGACTAAACACCATTTAAAGCCCCAAACTTGGTCTTTAGACCAATTTTCTGTATAAATAAAGGGTTTTCAAAATACTAAAAGATGGTGGAATCCAACCTTGAAAATATAAACTCAAAGATTGTTAATAGCAGACCAACTCAAAGATGTTGTAACCACTAACGTTAAAACATGTTTTCGGACTCTTCTATTCACTCTATGTTTAATTCGGCACTCACATCCCTAGTTCTAAATTATTCTTTTATTCCTTAAGAGTTTCACTAAGTTTATAGGGCTTCTCGTACCTCATCAAAGCATACAGAAACCGTTTCATCGTCATGATAATCAAGATTTAAACGTTTACGAAGTAAAATTGGGATGCCTACAATTGTATGAGTTGTTCATTCCATACAAAAAGAAAAGGCGGAGCTAAGAAATATAATGCTTTGATAAAAAAAAGAAAAAGAAAATATAATGTCCATAGTGTATATCCTTTGTGTCATATCATAGTAAGGATACACACAAAAAAATGACTTGTGCTTGATATTGGTAGAAAATTTTCAACTTGTTATAGGGAGGGGCCGGTACACCTGTACAAAAAGAGGATGTCGAGTCACTGCTAGTTCTAATTCTAAATGGTGTACAATGACATCCGAAACCACAAGCATGACACGAAATATCACAAAATATGTAAAAAAGACACCACAAGCGACGGTGAGTGTGTTATTTTTTCCAAAATGGAGTTCTAGTTGGAAGTGCTTCTGCTAGAAGCTAGCCAGAGGTGTATAAACACAAAAATGACATCAAAATTGTCATCATGTACATCCTCATAATCTCAATCCTAAATTTAACGAGAAAGCGCTGAATATTATGGCAAAAGAAGAAAAGAAAAGAAGCGGGAAATGACATTTCTTTCCCATTAACAAAACCTTTTTATGCTGCACAGGCCGACAACAAATACACATATTGACTACATTGAATCTTGGTACTTCAGAACATCTATCTTGTTCAGGTCATAGGTCTTGCAGATAGTGGATATCATACACTTGCTGAGGCCACCGTCAACATTGCCATGTTGAATGAGTTCTTCAAGTTCCTTTGATGGCTGCAACACCTACTCAAAAAAAAAAAAAAAAAAAAGGGACCGACCTTAACAGTTAAACGAGACGTGCTTATGAAGCCAAAACCAAAAACAGAATATCACTACAAGGTTAGCTAGTGATGTGCTTTTCCTCATTTGGCATGCACGTACCAGGGGGGAGTGCAAGGTTAGCTAGTGATGTGCTATTAACAGTGTCTTAGTTAGAAATACATAACAGTGTCTTAGTTAGAACAGGTTCTTCCTGAGTTCCCAGAATGATTAGTAATAAATTGGAGGCACTCTTAAGCCCTAGCACTATCAGAACTATTTACGACCGGACTTGTAGGGTGAACTACTTGGTTTTTCTGACATTCGTGGGTTTTGCAGCTTTTGCACCTTCAGCTCCAGGAGCATATTTCCCACAAAATAAATACTAATTGGTACGATTCCCGTGTCACTTCAATCTAATACTGACAGTCCAATGAGCAGCCCATGTGGACCACAGCGAACCAAATAGGACCCAGCATAGTCTTAGGGTTCAAGGAAGCAAGGCCATTTTACAAGATCATACAATCCATGATATGATAGTATAGAAATCTTACCCATGAAGGATCAAGTGAATTTTGGATTGTATTTTGCGCGTCATCAGCTGCATATTCACCCCCGTTTGTTGTTGTAACAGAAGCATTCTGCTTCACGGAAGAGTCCGAGACTAGCTGAAGAAGTCTCTCACTTCCCTAAAAAAAGTAGACAGGACAGACATACAAAATTTGTAAATCAGCCAAACTCAGTTCTGCGTAAAATGGGAGCAAAGAACTTTACCATAAATCAAACAGTGGCATTACCACAATCATCTACATAACATGATCGCCCATAAAGAGATGTGTGATGTATGCCACAAATAGTACAGGATAAAAACAGTGGAGGGCCCATTAAGTTCGCTATAACACCACTCAAGCCTCATGTCATGGTTCGTGACATCCTAGTAATATGGACATAAAACGATGGACTAAGGAAATAAGGAAACTTGGGACAAGATCAATGGCAAAAGCAATGCAATGAGATACTGAAGGCAACTTGAGATAAGTTGTCCTAAGATGGTTGGCTCACATCAATGAAGAACAATGAGTCCATAATTCAACAAGTGTAGAAAGGGCATGTGAAGGAGAAAAAAAATAACGGAGACTGAGGTGCAATTGAGAAACCACAATTCTTTGAAGGTTCAGTCCAAATTGAAGCAAAGCATTAAAGAGACAATATGTACCAGGACTAGTTTCTCATTTTGTTTGAGTGGAATTGTTCATTTGGCGGAAAATCATCAAAGACCTGTTTAGCTACTCAAGGTTACCCACTCTCGGATGCAACTAACATTAAGGTTGTAGACATTAGCGCCGAGGCACAACAGAACGATTGGATCTTGTTACTATGTTTGGAAGACTTAACCCACCTTGAGAGCTCTCCAATTAGCGTATGTGCGGAATAGTATCCAAAAGAATGGGATATTAGGCAAAGGTAAAACCTGAAGAAACAAAAAATATGAGAAAACAATTAAATAAATGAAAATCTACGAGCACGAAAGGAAAAATAGTATCTAAATAGAGTGAAATCAACTTTGAGAATTGTCACAAAATGAGATTGAAGTTGATCTCTGGATATTAAATGGATATACATACGGTGAAGGCAGTTGTTAGTGGAAGCAATGAAATTGATCCATAAAAGTATCTCTTGTGAATAACAGCTCCCCTGATAACAGATGCAATGCTTGCGTTAATTAACATATATGGATAAATGACAGTAAAGAACACATTCAAAGCTCTAATGAAAGTGCACGGTGCATTTAGTTATTTAATTTGGTGAAAGTCCAGATTAACAAAACAGATCGCTAAACATACTGGGACACACCAAACTCTATTTCCAACAAAAGCCAGTACACAATGGCTGACTGATGCAGCAGAGCTGTTGACAAAACAATTATCAGCTCCCATTGAAGGTTTTTTCATGAAATGGGAACGTTACCTTTGGGCAATATGCCTTAACCTTCTGCGAACAAGCCGTGCATTTAAACTGCAACACGGCAAAACATGAAAATAGTTACCCATATATTACCAAACACACACACAGAGAGAGAGAGAGAGAGAGAGAGAGAGAGAGAGTGAGATGGGAGTTAAGATTTTTAAATAACAAAATAGATAAATATTATACTTTTTAGGTTTTGTTTATTTGCTTTGTTTATTTTACACTTTTCACAATTGCAAATTAATTTGAATATATAATTCACACTTCAAATTTTAATTCATTACAGTAGAAATATGCCTACCCATGCATAGAATAAAAATAACGCTAGTGTGCATCGAATAAGGGGCTGGAAAAATAAGTACTATACACACGACAAAAAAAAAAAAAAAAATCACATTGGTGTTTTTTCCGGCCCGTGCATCGAATGGGCACAACGCTAGTATACAACTATACACATGTCCGCTAGCTTCCATATCTCTTTTGAGTTCTCAGTTCGTTTTATTTTTGGATGCATCATGCATGGACCATAGCTTCCATTTACAGAATCCCTGTTGCCGCAACTTTACCTTCTTCCAGACTGAAATCGTTTACTATTCTGTTCCTTGTATAGTTATTTACTTTAGGGAGGTTGGGGGAAAGTAAATTGTTTTTAGAAGGGGGTTAATGGCCTTCATGTTCTGCACTTAACCTTCACAACATTTCTTATTGCATATCCCCGAACTTATTGCACTCAATAATCTCAGCATTTCTTATTTCCTACCTACACAATAGCAAATTAATTTTTTTGTTGCTTAGAAAGTAAAATTAATAAATAGAACCCACAGCATCCTCTAGTATCACAGACATCTTAGATTGCTTTCCCATCATTCTATATTATTATTATAGCTGAGCTATGCTCAGATAGCTCTGCTTGAAAAGAAGGTGATCCACCCACACCTAAGACTCTTGGAGCATTCCCCACATTCCCTCCGCATGCTCCTAAACTATTGCTCATTGAACAAGTAATGAACTAATTGAACTGAAACTCAACTCGACGCAACATGCCTTAGTCCCAATGACTAGGGTGGGCTAAATGTAACCACTTCTTCCGTTGGCTATACTCTAGTCTTACCTACTTGGCTTGGATGAGAGCCGATGCCTCATGTCACCTGGGAAAACACCCTAACTTACATTGTAAAAACTCTTCGGTTCTATAACTCTTCGCTTATTGAATAAGTTTGATGTTGGGCGTCTACATACTATAACTCTACTATGGTTTCCAATATTGGGAGTTGGGACTGGGTGTGTCAAAGATAGGTCCTTGATTTTGAAAGAGTAACAACTAACAAGTTCAAAATCAACTTTATTATCTCTACACTCAGTCGTCAACCATATCAGCTCCCAAGTTTCTACCTCCTTTTACATTCCAAAACCAACAAATGCCTCGAAATCTACTGACTATAGTCTATAGAGTGTATCTCCACTACCAATTTTGATACTCTTTTTTTTCCAACCTCAAAGGGGTGGAGTTAAATCAATCTTCAAATGCTCTTTTATTCATGTTACATACTCTTTGAACCACCCTCCAAAGTTTCAGAGCATAAGTGTGAACATCAATACCATCTTTCACTGTTGATGTTTTAAATCCCACAACCCCTCTCACATAGGAAATAAGATGCTTCTCCCAGTGGCGGAGCCAGGATTTAGAACGAGGGCCGGCACTATTCAATGGGAGTCCAATTGTATTGTCACATTTTTGGGGAAAAAAAAAACATGAAGAGAAAGGATCAAACAAATTTGCCACCCAAGATACGCCACAAACCTCAAATGGGAAACAACAAATACCGTTCCGAAATGGGCTGTGGAGGGAATATATTGAAATGAGAATGAATAAAACATAAAAAAAGGTTGAGAAAAATCAAGTACAAGGTTCAAACGAACCTTGAGGGGAATGTAACTTCAACTTTTGTAACCTCCTTAGAAATAGATTTCAGGAAAATCTCAGAAGGCTTAACCCGAGCCAAAAGGCGCAATCCCAAACTGTCATCAGAATCAAATCATTATAGTAACTAGACATTGTAGGAGACAGACGCATTTCATCAGAGACAAATGGTATCCAGTAAAAGATTACCCATAAAGCTTGTTTTTAAAACTTCCAGGAGGTGCCTTTTCAAGACCTGTCCAAGCTCGATTCATCTATAAATATTCAAACAAATGACCACATCACTATTTCTATCTTTCTCACGAAAGCATCGGTACAGATATATGTGAATACTACATTACAAAGTAATATTTTTATGAGTGAACCACATTTTTTAGGCTGTCTCACACTTTAGTTTTCCAAATTGCCCCTTTGAACTACCTAAAGAAACTGTCACCCCCAATTTTTATTCCCCCATATTTACTACTTTTACATTCAAGATGTCATTACAGATTAATCTCATGGAAAGGAGAGTAGATGAACAGACCTTATTAGAAGCAAAATCAATAAGGAGCTCTGCATTGGAGTTGAAGGACTTGTCATTGGAAGAGGAGGAGATATTCTTCCAGAGTTCCTTGAACGTGGAAGGAGTATAGGCAGACTGTGAGTCCAACGTCGATTGGTCAATCGACCTGCTAAAACACCAGTTCCTTCCTCTGATCGGAAACACAATCAATCTGGCTCTCATGTTTGGTTTCAACAAACAGCCTAATCCTGCGAGTATATATATGGGTATGTTTCGGTGTGAAGAATTTGATCAAGAGGTAATTAGAAAGTCGTTAAAAACCTATGAAATACAATCAAATGCCAATGTCAAATACCAGTTTAATTATCGTCAGTGGAATAAAATCGAAAGCGAATGTGGAGGATCTGAATATTCGAAGCCATTGGAGGATATCCAGAAAGGCAAGAGCTTTTTGTATCTACGAAGAAGAAGTAGTCGAAGAATTGGGAATTCAATTGAGCAAAGGGAGCATACACACAAACTCTCTCTAGAGATGGAAACTGTGCTCCATCTGGGAACCGAATGCAGCAACGGAAGGGGGGAAGCGGCGGCTGGAGAGAGAGAGAGAGAGAGAGAGGGGCCGGTGAAGCCCAAGTGTTAGTGCATGTTGCGGAGGTGGGACTTGTGAACGTGTCATGTAGTGAGAACTGAATCATTAGTGGACAGTCAGTAGAATCCACCTCAGCCCTAAATTAAGTGGGTGTTCCACTAATAAGAAATTGTTTTTCCAAAAATCGAGACAGGTCATTCTCTTACAACACATCACATAAAAAACCGTGAAAAGCCAATTTTTTAAAAAAAACCACCTTAGTGGAACACTCCCTAAGTGAATTGTTTGTTTGCAAAAACTTTTTAATTTGGAAAAATATGAAAAAGATTGGATGAAAAAAGAATATTGAAGTATGAAAAATTGTAGGAGTTGCTATCTGTGTAACTTGTTTTGGTTACTTCAATATACCCAATTCCGAATTTGTTCATCAAAAGTATCGCAAGAACACGACTAGTGTAAAATGAGGTAAAGTTTATTTAGGAGTATTTGTTTATTGTAGTATATACTGCCTTTTCATCGAGAAAAGTGATATGTAACGTGAAAATTGAGAAAAATACTCTACCTTTTTAATCACGTGTGAAAGTATTTTATTTTTCTACTCAAAATTACACATTTTTTCTTAGAGAACTATCAAAATGAGACAAAGGGAGTAGTCATTCACACGAATCACACTCAAGATTCATCGACTCATGAGACTCTGGTACGAGAAATCAAAATCAATTAATAAAATATGGCATTTAGCGCTTCAAAACTAGGGCATGATAAAAACCCTTTTTGAAAATAAAAGTGATAAGATACCACAACAATTCACCTGAACCAATCAGGTGTTACATTTGGCGCCATGTAAATATGACCATCACCATCCAATCCGATTGTCCACTACAATGAATCAAATCCAACTGATACCAGCCAGCACCATGTTGTTACCCTACCATGGCCCACCCCTGCGCATATATTCTTTATTCCGAATGCAATTTGTGCATTCCCATTTCCCCAACAGGTTCCATGGCCTACTTCTTAACAGAATATTCGAATTCAAAATTTCTTAATAATGAATGAACGAATGAATGAAAGTGGACGAAATGGAATAAGAGAAGAAAGAACAAATGTAGTATTAACTTAATTGTATCTCCGCAGAAGAATGTTTCAATCAACATAAGTACTCCGTATCTAATTACGATTGTTAAAGTATCTACCACTTGTAAGATGCAGTGACATTTTATTAGTGAGGCTAAAATCTGAATTCACAGAAAATAATAACACTCGACCATGGCATAAAAAGGTATAAAAACATATTTCAAAATGCTGCTATCACACACTAGAATACACGCGGACAGCGATCAAGCCAAAGTAACAACCATCATCAACAGCAGAATGAACATCCATAGGGTGAAGGTCGAGGAAGGTACTTTAGGCAAAATAACATATGATCATGAGGTGGCTTCTGCAACTCCGCTTCATTCATTATCGGCAATAAAATTGGGCTGTTCACCTTGGCAAAGGTATTCATCACAAAGTGATGCCGTTCCCCAGTCCTTCCGCAGCCGAAGTATGTCCTCTGTGAAAGTGGATCCAGAAGCTCCAATAAACACCGTAGACATGGCGCAAATTGTTTTATCCAGCATAGCTTCCACCTTCAGGAATGAAATTGAAATTTTGATAAGAATATGTAATGGTAGGTAACTGAAGTATCTGTCAAAATGTACTAATGCGAGGTAGATGTCAAAAAACATGGACCCTTATTTTATTTTTCTTAACGAAAAAGAGGGTCTACATAAACAAAATATAAGGCGGCCAAGGACGAGATGTATCAGCTGCAACACTTTTGAAGAGTACCCTGTGACCTTCCGCAACTGCTCCAGGGATCTGGGCCACCAATAATAGAATATTCTTTTGCTAAGATGGGGGCACGTAGAAGAACCTCCATCCTTCCTACACTCCTCTCTCGCACAATCAAAACTTAAGAGGAAGTACACTTGATGAGATAACGAGTTCTAAGGAATCATTTGCCATCAGATCATTATCGATTATCTCAAAAATCTTTCTCTGTTCGTTAGTTGACCTCTGCTCTTTCAGGTCAAAACCTCCATTTCTACAGCTTCCCCTAACAAATGACAATGACGTCAGATCAGATATTCCAGTTCCAGCTGTCTATTAGGCCTTACAAGTTAGAATGGCTGCACCATTCAGAAATTTCTATTTTCTACAGCGCAAGATCCATAGGAAGCTCAAGTAACCTAAGCTAATCCAGAGGAAAAAATGATTTCAACTCTGCATAAGCATCAGCTCTCAGGTCGTTTTATAAAATCAGCACTATGCAGAAGTGAAAAGTAGCTACCAAAATTCGACACGACCTCTTCTCCACAGCCAAACACTCCCACACTCCCCTCCACAAACAGAAGAATATATGTCCAACATATCATGGTTTCACACAACATGACACATTCAAAACGACTTGAGAGCTTACTGCATGTGAAACATACAACAAAGGCATAACTTAGTTCATACTCAGAACAAAACACCCAACAGTGTTCTCAGAGTATATAACCACCGAGGACACATAGTCAAATATTATGGACATACCATATTGGAACTAGGGGTGAAACAGTCCATATTTGATACTCCATCTATGTTGGATCGTGTTACCTCATGGCTAAACCAACAGCTTCTAAGTTGGATTTTGTTCCCTCATGGCTAAACCAATCGTTACCAATGGCTAGACAAAACTAAAATGCCAAGCTTCTAGGATTAACGCACAGACCACAACAATTAGCTTGTGTAACTGAAAACTAAAAACACCAGTAATACAAGCTGACAAAACCCCATTGACCCTTGAAGGTTAGTCTGCAGAGGAACTACCAGACCTCCAACAACTAGCAGATTGCTTTTTTCAACCATCTCCAGGATTTTCACCACTGAGGTTAACATCAAAACTGTCGTCAATGGTGCAGTCCAATAGAACCTCCAAACCTTGTATTTTTCTCAAAAAATTCGGCTTCCTTCAGCCTTTTATAGCTCTTTTCTTTAAATTTTAATTCTTGCCTTCTTTTCAAAGAAGATAGTAAAATGTAGATGGCACTGTATACATATACTATGTCCATATAAATAAATCCAAACTATCTGGATGAACCAAATCCAAATTTGCAAACTATCGGTAGTCCTAAATGTGACAGAAACTATAAACTGACCTGTGGATCTTCCTCAAGTCCATGTCTGTATAACAAAGCATCCCATTTTTCAGCAGAATTACGAGCTGGCCGCTTAACAAGTGGTACAGCTTTCCCGTTCGATACAACTAGTGATTGCAATAACCTGGTTTCGCTTTCTGCAGCATCTGTGGAAAGATATATAACAGGTGTATTGGCCCTCTCAGCCACCCGACCAATGCAGTCCGCAGCTTGAGGAATTGGGAAAAAGCAACTTGGTTGTTTAGCATTGCTGACAAAACAAGAAAGGATTGTTAGACGGGTACTTTATAAAAGCTTTACGTGCATGAAGACTAGAAAAATTCTACCTCTGAGGACAAACATACAATACTCATGGCTGTGAAGTTACGTACAGTGAACCCTTAAAAGAACAAAATTCTTGCCAGAACCTAGTAAAAAGGCAGGGAAAGATGGGCATGACACCTAACTCTCTTCCCACTGTTAGGCTCCATTTGTTTAGATGTAAAAAGCATTCGGTGTAAAACAATTTTCATGTAAAATAGTTTACAAAAACAAAATTTTCGATGCAAATGTTTTCCGACGTTTGGTTTACATCAGAAAATGCTTTCCTATTCTACTAGGAAATCAAAACTGTCAACATCACTCAACAATCAAACCAGCATCTCTTTGTTTTCTCCCTAATTC
Organism: Vaccinium vitis-idaea; assembly: GCA_963854785.1. NCBI lineage: Eukaryota > Viridiplantae > Streptophyta > Magnoliopsida > Ericales > Ericaceae > Vaccinium > Vaccinium vitis-idaea. Next base: position 39,037,556 of record OY978225.1, on the reverse strand, counting down.
CATCTCTCTTTCCTTTTACAGATGCACGTACTCCTACATTATTATATACCCATGTGTGTGCATACATATATATATTAGCCATAGAAAACAAGGCTTTGCAACTGAGCTTTTACAGGCGACATGTGCGAGAAAACGACAGAACATGAGTCCATTGAAATTTTCTTTGCGACAAGAAGATGAGATTTAAGGGATTTGGACTGCCGTCGAAATAGTAAAATAACTTACGGACATAATCAGCGTAAGTCATTTTCATGCTCTCGATGGAAATAATTTTTTGTGGTAAAAATATTTAACTCACCTACCAGCAACCAATCACCAAAAATTAAGTAAAATATTTTTGACGAAAACATATTACGGCCAAACAAACGGAGCCTTACTGACTCAAAGTTTTTAAGGTGTGGTAACACAAATCATATGCTACGTGAGAATTTTTCGGACTAGTATCAGCTCAAAATAAACCGCAGATGCTACAGAAGGGTGCTTCGAAATATATCAAAGTTAGAGATGAGGGAAAGCATACCAAAACTTCAAAAATCCATGACGCCGGAAATGAAGAGCTATAAATCTCTCCCCCAAGAATGTTTGAATAAATCTCTGTGCAGTAATCATGATAAGACGACTTGGCTCAATCAGAGTCTTGCAATGGTGAGCAATAGGACCACCCGGCTGCATCACCAAATCTTGCTCCATATCAGCAAAGAAGACGTCTCCAATTGCGATAACATTGTCATTAGATGAAAACTTTGCCACTACATCCTGCATTGTTCTCTTTGTTGGCTTCTTTACATCCTCAACCCAAGCAGGCTCAAGCTTGTTCATTGAAACTCCCAACGCCTTTAACTTCTTAACGCGTTCATCATCCATAAAACACAGCTGTGGCAAAGAGAAATAACATACAAACTTGTCTATGTGCAAGTGTTTCTTTTTGGCTTCTGAAAACTCCTCAAAAGTCACAACAGCTTTTCTTCCAAGGCATTTATTTATATGATCAATATCTAGCACACGATGAAACTCGTAATCAACTTTTGTGCTGGGAATAACCAAAACGCGGTTGAGTAGGGCTGCAAAGAACATGTGCTTCTCTAAGCAAATCAAGTGATTTGACATTTGCCCTGATACACAAATGGCAAACAAGTATTTATCCGATCTCGGTTTCCACTCAACTGTTTTCCTCTCAGACAACTTCTGATCAACCTTTCTACACCTATCATAACCATAACTGCCAAGAGTGGAACCCGTAACATTATCCTCCAAATCCCTATATTTTCCATATTCATGAGTTGACAAAAGTACTTGCTGAATCTGTTTATTTAACGAAATCTGCTTAAACATAGCCGATTTGAAATCCTCAAACAATGGAGACGACGAACTCGAGGAATTCGAAGTAGAATTCACAGGACTGAATAATGAGTTATTCCACAAATGTAAAAGCCCTAGTTGCTGCTGTCTCAACAAGTATAGAGCATGCAATTCGGACTCGCGCATTCTGTCGGCGGAAGAGTCAAACTTGACGTTGGAAACACCAGTTTGGAACATGCTTCTGAAGTCCGTAGTGAAATAAACGATGACGATGAAAAGTGGGAGGAAAATGGCGAAGAGGTACCTCTTATTGAAGCTGAATTTGGGGAGGGAGATATGGCGTGCGTTAGTGCTGATTCCGTGCCTGAATTCATTATCATCATCGTCGTCAATTTGAAAGGTAGATCGTTTAGGGGAGGACTTGGCTGTTGGTGGCGGTGGTCGTTCGTTCTGGTTAATTAGGTTTCGTCGATCGTCTTCTTCGTCTGAAGAGGATTCCCTGTCCATTGTTGAATACTGCTCGCAGAGAAACAAAGGTAAATTACTCTATGCACATTGTTAGTTGGACTCTCTCTCTCTCTCTCTCTCTCTCTCTGTGTGTGTGTGTGTGTCACAGACAAGAAAGTTGTAGAGTAAGATGGGGGAAACAAAGAGATCAGTGGGGAGTGGTAAAGATCTGGAAGGAAGAGGAGGTGCTTAAGGAGGAAGGGATTAAAATTACTCCACGTTCGTGGCACAAACCAGATAATGACTTCCCACGGGTCAACAATAACTTCCCGGGTACCAGACAACCACCATTTGGTTTTTTCTTTTTCTTTTATTATTATTATTACTATTTTTTTTATATATATCATCGGTAATAAGATTTTATTAAAAGTTGACAAGTGTACATCAATTCGGGAGAAAGAGATCCAACCAAAAGTTGGACAATACCAAAAGGTAAAGCCCAAAACACCTATGAGTCTCAATAACCCAAATAGAAACAATGAAGATCAAACACTCAAATAGGCCTAAAACGCCCAAATTTTACAATGAAAGGCCGGCTCAAAGAAAACCCCAAAATTAACCCTAAACAAACTGTAGAAGCCGCCAACTACCAGATCTGACATGAAAACAATCACCACCACCGGGCAGCCACCAACGGACACCACCACTGGCCACCTGAACAAAGGTACATCCCAGAGCCCAAACATAACCACCTGGCACGGATGCTCACCGAGCCATTAGGCGAGAAACGAACCATCCAACAATAGCCACAGTGGGAACCAATGCTAACCATGCCACCCATCCCCAACTAGAACCCCACGCCATTAGGCCATGATCGGAAAACCCAGGAGAGATCCAGCAGAAGAGCATGAGAAGGGTAGAGAAAGTACGGCCGAGATCGGCACTGGCGGCGAGGGATTAGGGGTCGAAAAAAAAGAGAATAGGGGGGGGGGGGGGGAAACCATACTGAGAGTCGACCTCGTCACCGTCCAAGATTCCCACATAGGGCTGCTTATCAATTGGTAAAGCGGTCCAAAAACACCCGGACGTCAAGATCTATGACTTTGACGCTGCCACCGCACTGTTGTCACTGTCCATCTACCACCATTTAATTGTTGCCCCACCCCGGCTCCATCTTTCCTGTTGGCTGGTGGGCATGCTCTCTAGTTTTTGCACAATTGATCAATGTTTGATTCTTAAGATTAGGGCAAAAGAAAGAAATTTCTTATGAATCCTTTACTCCCCATGATGTGGATGGCCGGCCTGTCTTGTGTGTTATGGTGCTAAAAAGTCGAGAGACTCGAGGCACATTGGTTTAGTGTCATTCTGGTACAAAGTTAATTTTGACCTAAACCCTTCAAGGATGAGAAGATCCAAATATACATTCAAAAAGTCAGCACATATGTGACTGACTATTTTCTATTAACCAATCTAAGATCCAAACATACATTTAAAAAAAAATGAAGCAACAAGTCAACTACCAGATGGGAACTATAATAGTTTATTGCTAAAATTCGTCGTGGATATGTTTATCTTCTACTTCTACAAGCCTCGCTTAAACCACCTCAAGATTTGCCTGAGCTACAGTTCCTCGTTGAAAGAGATGAAGTATTGTCACTCGCCTCACATTATTTTTACTCATTTCTCTCCTTTTCCAAGCGCACAACGTCAATCCTTTACTCACATTCATCCCACGGAACTGAACTTCAATCCTTTACTCCCAATCTGGTGTTCTTTGTTCATGGGAATAAAATACTAGGACTTCTAGATCAAGTTCTTTGTTCACGCTAATGGAACTGATTGACTAATTAATCCGATTCTTGGGTGTGCGGATGAACGCCGGACCTCTTGTTGGAGGACTTGTTTTCGTTCCCGCTAGCTGAGCTAATTGCTTTTCACATTCAGTCAACCTATCCCTATTCCTATTTCTGTATTTGATCTCGCAGGTCTTTCTGTTGTTCAATGAACTCCAGATTGTGCTTTTGTTTATGAACCAGGCATTTTTTTTATGCTTAGCCAGAAGCGACGAAGGGGGGGCTGGGGAAGGCTGACGACTACATGAGGGGGAAAGCTGTCGTAGAAGCTTTGCCCCTTGCTTTACAGAGATTGTTATGAACCGACTAAATGACATTATTCTCCCGAAACGCTAGCTAAGCTAATAGTTTTAGTTCCCGTCAATAAAAAAAAAAAAAAGAAGAAGCTTTTTGATTGATTCAGGGCACCGCCCTCCTTCTTAGAACCCATTGAGGGGGGCCGAGGCCCGGGAAGGGGAGAGTGGCCAAGTGGTCAAAAGTGACAGACTGTAAATCTGTTGAAGTTTTTCTAGGTTCGAATCTTGCCTCTCCCACTTGTTTGTTGTAGACTTCAGAGAAGAGAAAGGAGGCTTATTGCCCTAATGTTATTCCATCAACTCAAACGCACAACGTCACACTCAATACTCAAACCCAAGGGGATAATGAATCTATCTTTCCTAATATGCCCCAACTCTTCCTCTTTCTCTTGATTTTGAAGTTCTCTTTTTGCAACCGCTAAGTGATATGTGCTGAAAAGCACCTATTTAGTCCTCTAATCTACGCATTAACAGTCCATTTGTTATATTACTTGGCAAATTTTGATCATTGTAGGGTGTTTTGCAGGCCTTGGAGCGTGTTGGATTATAAAAAGATGCAATTTGGACGTGTTAGAAGTGTCAAAAGTGAGAAAGGAACACCTGCAGAACCTATTGAGCATCACAGAAAAGTTGTCCAAAGTTGTTGAAATTTTAGACCGGATGGTTCGGAAAAAGTTAGATCGGCAAAACGCGATTCTGTGTAATTTTTAGGGGTTTGTTATAAATAGAGACCCGCTATGTATGCTTTGGGGGTCCGAAATTAGTTCAAAACATTGTGGAGAGGCTACCTTAGAGAGAGAAATCAAGAGTTCTTCATGTTCTTCGCGATTTCTTCAACTTCATGCGTTCCAACCTCTTCCATGGCTGGCTAAAGCACCTATCTAGGGGGAAGATGAAGCCCCGGTCCAAGTAACTTTGTTCATGTATAAGATTTAGGTTTATTCATTCGAATCAGTTGTTTAACTAAGAACCCTTTTCATTATGATCAGATGGATTGAATTTAATGCTTCCAATTAATTGTGTATTTGTGTACGCGATCTCAAATACCAGGTTATTCAACAGTTTTCTTTGCTTGAGCTTGGGTAACTGAGATGGGTTATGCTCGTAAGACGGATCGTGCCACTGGACAGGCCGTGAAAGAGACGGTTTGTGTCAGCGAGACGATCTGTGCTGTGGGATAGCCCATGTCTGTTGACAACTCATCTTCTTGACAATTGCGATTCGAATAATAACCGTAGCCTATACATAGCCTTGTTACGTGATTGGGGTGGATTCGAAACCCTAGATTCCCTCTCCATGAATTTCACTCAATTTTATTATTTCTTGCTTTAATTTAGTTAATCACAAAATCACTCGACCAATCTCTTTCTCCAAATTAAATTAGAAAATAATCGAAGCTAATGTAACTCAGCCAAATTGTCTCCGCAGATCAACCCCGGACTTAACCGCTATTCTCCGGAATAAGGGTTTAATTCCTTGCATTTATAAATCTATTTTTGATTCGGCACGACACGATCACTAAGCCAACAAGGCAACACATATTTTGTCAAACAAACAACTATGAGGCATCAACAGTGTTGCATACCCATAAAATATATCCGGAATTTGAAATCAGTGACTCAACAAATTTTCTGAGTGCATTTTATGAGTACTTCAACTTTCCGCACTGCTGATGCTCCTAGCCACGTGAAAATACAACACTATCTATTATCCTAATGTAATATACAAACTGCTTGAAAAAAAAAGAGGGAAATTCCCCGATTACAAGCAAAACCAACAAAGAAACCTCGAGGCTACAAGCTTGCCTAAATAGCTTAGGAAATAAAACCTCACAATTTGCCATCGAAAGGCCGAAGCCAAATTCTGTTTCGTGATCTTGGCTGTGTGCAATAAAGCAATATTGGCTAGAAAACGGACCTGATTGTCAATAAATCAGTGAGCAAAATAATAATACCGATCCATTAAAGATGAGCAGATTTTAACCCGAAAAGGTTCATCACCTATATCCTAATGGAACTTGGATCAAATACAACAGTATGTAACTGTGCCAATTCCACTTTAAGTTCCACAATACCATTGTACTAAACTACACTAACAGCACTCAATGTACTGTGCTTTCAATCTGGATTTCAGTAATTGTTGGCCTTGAAAATTATGAAACTCACGTGATAACTGCGGTAGGATATGATATCCTGCATCATTCTCAGAGGATTTATGGAAGTGCAGACTCCAAGTTGACTACCTTCTAAAAGATGAAAACTCGGCCAACTTCAAAGTATACTTGCACACTAAACTAATCTAATTCCACTACTTCAACCAGCTTCCCACGGACCCATTTCTTAGTGATGGTAGTTGAACTAGGTGGTTTTACCTCTTTCTCAGGCTTAAATTCAGCTCCACCTGGTGCCACTTCTTTTTGAAGAATGTTCTTCCCATTTGGTTCTAGCTGACTCAGTTGTTCTGTGATGCCAGATTGCTTTAGTACACTGTTCAGTTCAGATGGAGACCAACCATAATCGCTGGAGCCTGTTTGATACAGTTGCTCCTTACCATTCAGTAAATCACCTGTTGTAGGAAGAACCTCATCATCACCATCAAGTAGATACTGGAAATTGAATTTACTAAAACCATAGTCCTTAATATCACTTTCCCTTGACTCCAAAGCTTGGGTACCGTCAATTTTCCCAATGCTTTCGTCCTCCATATGGTTTACCAGGTCCACTGAGGCAACTGAAGGGTTTTGTACATCATTCTCATTGGAATGAATCTGGCTAATCCCTATGGACTGGAGAGATTGAAGTGCTTCAGCTATAAGCTTCCTAGTTTCAACAAGGGAAGCTTGAGCAATGGGGCTTGTCATTGCAGCTGCCTCTAGGGCATTTGCAGCCATGTTAGCTTCCGCAATCAATAGCCTGCAGAAATGTCATGAATCTATGAGAGAGAGAGAGAGAGAGATAGAGATATTAACAAGATATTTGTAATACCCCAAAGTTACCCCAATGCAAACCATGGCCGCTAAATGCATAATTATTGCTTTGATGAACAACATACTAAAATCTCATCTCAAACATAGATCATATCACCGTTGATCACAAGGGTCACTCACACCTTTCCCTTCCCATCACAAGTGTGCGTCCAATCTCAGAATTCTCAAAGCTCACACAATTAACATCAATACCAAATAAATAAAACCTTAACCCTATAAAACCCATCACCACACAATGGAATTTCCCCCTGCTCCTATCTCCCCACCGTTTCGTTCCAGACACTTTATTCTTCTCCTCCTTTCCCCCCTGATCTCTCGGTGAGCTTTTTACCCTTTCATGGAATATGGCTAGTCACCAAAGTGGAAGTCTAAATACATGACACTTGTCTTTTTATTTGTACTATTTTGTTTCACTCCCTTTTATTTTTATCTTTCTACCATGAGTTAATCCATATCTATACATGAATTCATAGCAGCTGCTAGCCCAAAGAAAATCTTCGTGGAATCAACCACAGCCAACACTCATGTATTATCTCATTTTGTCCTCTTGTATTCAGACTAGTGCATAACAATAGGCTTAACAATGGAATATCACAATTTATCCTCCTTAAAATAAAATAAAAAATTGTCCTCGAAATTTAGTTCAAGAAAATATAGACAATTTCATTGCGCAGTCTCGTAAGAGAAACATAAAAATACCCCTCACAACAATGCCACAGCCACAGAGTGGAAGCCACTCCACAAAGGCAACAAGTCTTACGTCATTAAGCAACATCCCCACCATGTTTTGATATAGTAAGAAGAGCCTAACAAGAAGTTAATAATGCCATGTGTCCTTGCCAAAGTGCAGAACAAATAAGCGTGACCATGAATCTTCTTTAGTAAAGACTTGATTGTCTACTTGAAACAATTACTCAGCCAGCCACAGATCGTCTTATTTCAAGGGTGTTATATAGACTTGTTCAATAGAAGTAAAGAAGAAATCACTTACTTGGCTTGTTCGATGGCTTCAGTCTTTTTGTTTTCCGCAGCTGCTCTCTGTGCTCGAATATTCTTTATCATCTCCAGTTTGGAGGTTGCCAGAGGATCCTTATACTGGGGCACTTTTCTCCTCAATGGCTTCGTAGAGTTGTTTTTGGGGCTTTTTGCAACTTTCTCTATGGGACTAGCTGTCTCCTTAGCTTTCTTCTTTGTGGGACTATGTGGTCTGGCTTGTCTATCAACACTTGGCTGTTTCCTGGGCTTCCTTTCAACTCTAACTCTTGAGCCGTGATATTTGGTTATGGCAGAGTAAACTCTGCCACGATATTCCTGGTAGAAAGATAAAATTCTTAAAATAATATAGGGTCGAGTAAAGAACCAAGAAATAGTTAATTGTAATGAATATCTCAGAAACCTAAGCTAGAAAGTGTTGTCCTCTCTTTCTTCCAATGTTCTAAAATCCGCTAGCCGCTAGTCGGGCAGAAGAGGGGCGCGCCTAGATTGACTTGTCAGCACCTAGAGATTATTTTATTGTTCCATTTTTAAAAAAACATATTCCTCTATTCTTCCAATGTTCTAAAAAAACCGTTTGATTAAGAAGTAACATAAGACTAGGAAGAAATGAATTAAGACTAAAGTAACAACTAGAAAGTAACACGTAGTAAATATTTTGTTATACATGATGTATATATTGTGTTACCCAATTTAAGACTTTGATTACATATAACACTTAACACCCTATACTTTTCTATTAGACATCTAATTTAACCTCAAAATACTTTCAAAATTACAAAATATAACCTGCCAGTTAATTGCCACCTAGCCATTTAATCGGCGACTAATTGCCGACTACTGTAAAATGCCTAATAGCCACCTAGGCACTAAAATCTGGGCGTTGGGGTCTGCCAAGGCCAACTTCTACAACATTGCTTTCTTCTGATACTATGCAACTTATTGATTAGCACCATGAAGCACAAGTGAGCCTAAAGCCCAAGGGGGAAAACTGAACTGACATTCAATCCAATTGTCCAATCGTTTGTTACTTCTCTACCCACAACGAACCAGTTGATTGTTGGCAGGGAAATTGTACAATATTTAAGTTATACCAGGGTTTAAGTTGGGAGTGTGGGATAAGAGGGGAAAAAATGGAACAGAGGCTGAAGTACACACCAGAAAGTAAAATATGTTCGAGTTCACATCAGAAACTAGAAGGTACAAAGCTTTATTTGTCGTAGGTCAAAACCTTTACAACTTGGTCTCTCAAAAAGCTGAGCCCTAAGAACATGCAATGTAGTCTAAGGGCATGCATAGCTACATAAGGGAGTGCAGAGCTAGCGGTTAGCGCCAACCATAATTTAGCCAACATTCCCGGCCTGGGGCAGCAAAACAAAGAATTTGCTGGGCATCTCAATCTCAGAACACTTGGACAAGGTGAAGTAGTAATCACTTAAGTCTTAAAGCAAAACCAACAATTCGGATAGGCCAAATAAGCACATAGATCCTACAGGAGAAAAGATAAAGCAATCATTTGTAGTGTAACCACATGCCCTTACAGGATCAGCCCATTTTGCAGTAATGGCTTCTGAGATTTTCTTCCTCTGCTCAAGAGACTTGGGTGCTTTTTTGCTGCCTTTGAGTCTTGCTGACTGTTTCCTCAGTTGAATACTTTCCAAAAACTCCTGCTCAAGCTGTTCAGTCAAGATCTTGTAGGAGTCCCATTGCAGCTCTTCCTGATCAACAAAGCCCCTTCTAGAAGCTTCTGCTATCAGATTCTGCCAATCAAAGTAGCAACTTTCCTGCAGCATCAGCTTCTCACGACGCCTTTCCCACCCGATCCGAACACCAACCCCGATTTTTATCCTTGTTTCTTCGCTGCAATTCAGCAAAGCAACATGATGAAAAAAATTATTAAGACGTGTGGAAATTAGAATTTGAAGGTCAAAACCCAAACTTCTATTGGACTTCAGGAAGGCCCTAGTACAAGTTTGTAAGGGAGATACCAAGCCTCTAACTCCAAAATAACCAAGAATGCATGTTTGCAATGTTTCATATGAAGGACATTATACTCTTGTGTCTGGGTGAAGATTACACATTGTACAACCATCAACCGTGCAGCCATAGGGGTTGGAAATTTATGAGCAAATGAATTTAATGTTGTTTGGCATGGAGAATTTGACAAGGGTGGAACTGCAATTCTGTTTGATGGGGAAAATAACTTTCTTATATCTTAGATGAGTAGATTCTTCTTAAGTTTTTGGCATAGTTGGATTTTGTTGATGATCAATCTTACTTTTGGGTCCATCCCCTCAAGCCCTCTATCAACTCATGCACGTAGCTCAATCAGATGCCGCCAATTGAAGAGATTTAAAGGGCTACAGAAGGGTCGTAACGGTATATCAGCTCCGGGATATCAGTGCAATCAATATCTCTTACCTTTCTTTGGGGATGAAAACAATTTTTCTTTTGACAAGTCTTCAGAATACAAAGTCTGGGCGGTGTTGTTTGTCTTTCCCTGTGGATGTATAAATGGAACCATCCTCTCTTGATAATTACCCAGGGAATCTAGTACTAAACAACACAAACCAAATTAAGTGTTGCGTCAATTCAGGTCGTTGACATGCGTCCACTTTCGCTAGAACATTCAACAATCCATACGAAATACATGCGCAAGGAAATGGATCGGTTGGACATGCCTCAGAAACTCAGCCAAAAGGCGAGACAATTAGACTAGTCAAGTAAGCATTTCCGTGACCATTTGAGGCGGCTCTAAAACTGCTTTTTGACCAGTTTTATTGATCTAATGGTGTCTTCAACCATGAGACACCTTGTCTGCTTACATCATCTTGCCTCTCCATTGTCTTCAACTCTGTCCAAAGTCCAAACTACTTCCCGGTCTATAGGTGTATCATCAATCACCGTTCCATGACCAAATTTCAGTAGTTGGCAGTTTCATTTTGTCCATTAGTGGGTTCCTCTTGCTTTCTGTGTTTGAATTTTGAACGGATTTCTTATTCTATCCATTTTGTTTTCAAAAAACACTCAATTATCTCACTATTTTTTTAATTTATGGATGTTGTTCTTGTCTGCCCACCATTTAGGCATTACCTTACATCTATTTTTCATTTCAAAAATGGAAAAAAGACCCACAATCTTGATTATACAAGGCTTGACTAATGGTACTGTCTATATCCAGTTCAATTGAATAAATTATACTCTCTAAATTTGAAGCAATCAAATAAAAATAAGAATGCTGTTTAAAGTAAAAAAAAAAAAAAAGAAAACATAGCCATCAACAGTAACTTGAGGAGCAAAGATACATTCACAGAGAAATAGATATGACCAAAAGCTGGAAACAAGAACATATCTGCTCATGGCCTTTCAAATAATACAATCATTGGATCAATAAAGAAAGCAAAATCACAATCCCTGAATCTACCCTAATGAATTAACCCACCTAATCTTATAAGTTATATGTATTCGTCCAATAAGTGATGTCGCAAGACCCAAAACAAGTAGAATATCGAGAAAGTTCTACTAATGACCACATGTTAGTAGATTGAAAGGTCGGAAAATTGTGAAGGAAGAACAAAACTTCTAAAGAATAAGAGAGACTCTACCTCTGAGCATGTCCAAAGTTAACTAACTTCTTCCTGACCTGCATAAACAGAGATTGTGAATAAACCAGTTTTCTGGATAACAAAGAGATAGAACATCCCTTGGTTCCTCACAATCAGATACAAAAACAGAAACCCGTTTCATAAGTTTGAACTATTCATGAAAACTCCACGACTGGCCAGCGGTGGAGGGCTCATGAATAGCTGTGACATTCAAACGAAAGCTGAATGAAATGGGAAAGTAAGTGTATCGACAGCTACACATGAGATGGATTCAAATTGGTTTGACAAGGAGAAAACACCAACTCAAAGGCAACCCAAAGTGGACCAATCATTTCAACAAGGTTTGTTGTCCAAGTCTTCGGTCGCGACTAGCCTGTTGTCGGCGTGCAATTGTGCATTATGTTCAATACGGAGTCCAGTTTCAACCAACTGTAAAGTAACCATGCCAATTCTAAGTGATAGTTTCCCAATGCAAGAGTGGGAGTGTTAGAACTTCATTAGATCAACAGAACCCTAGGATTCCAAGATCCTAGATGCGTTCACAAGCACTTATCATTCTCAACCTTCATCAAGTTATTGTAAGGCTCCATACAAAATTATTCTTACATGACATCACCTTAGGATTCTGCATTGCAATCCAAGTTCTCTCTTTGATCAACCTTCGTGTTTCTGCACATAATATAGAAAGCTGTGGGCATAGGAAAATTCATCAAATACTAAAATGCAATAAAGAAGTAATGGTTGTCCCGATACATAAGGTAGGTCAATTTACATTTTTTTTTTACCTTCACTGTGTTTCTTCCCCTTGTTCCAAGGTGTGAGACCCTTATTTGCTTTGGAAATCCTCATCCGTCTTAACTTCTCTCTCTCACTCAATTCCTCAGAGTCTTCGCTTGATGACTGACTCTGAATCCCTGACGCACTTCCAGAATCAACACCCAGCTGTGGATTACCGTGACCATCCTGTCCCCCATTGCTTTGAACAGAACTCTTAGGTTCAAGGGTGGCAACTGCCCGAATCATGAGTGCACTCCGTCGAGCCTTATTACTCCCCAAGTTACAGTTTTTCCCCAATGTTGGTACTTGAAAGGATTTCCATCCGGAGGCCAGCCCCTTCTCATTGCCAAATACAAATTTATTGTGCAACAGGGTTTGAGCCCTAAGTGTAAATACATTAGTTTGAAATGCAGGCTGTCCAGTAGGAAAATCTGCAAAGCAAGGGTATACTTGGGTCAATGAAACCCCAATAATCATAACAAAGCAGAAGTTAACACCACAAAAGGCAACAACTTCACAATACAAGTACTACAAGAATTGGCTTTAGTTATAACCTATTCTACTAGTAAACATGGTCCACTTTCACTATCACTTAAGCCAAATAATAGAATGGAAAGCGAGTGAGCTTGCTCAAAGTGAAAAGAAAGAAACCCAGTTCGGCAACAATTAGATGTGACGGCGTAAGAGCAAAATGAGTCAAACACAATAAGATTTGGAGCAAAAAATAGAGCTTTGTTTGGGAGTACCTAAAAAAGGCATGGGGAGAGGGAGCTCATTCAGTCAAAGAACAAATCACACTGTTCAGACAAAGGAACAGTACGCGAGTTGTCGAAATTCCATAGACCCTCCTCTTAGTCTCTTCTACCTTGTGAATCCAAAATAGCACAAACAGATAAACATATACTATATGTAGAATCCCAGACGAAGCGAAAGTTTTGGAGAAGGCAGCAGCAAATAGCAATAGCCACACACTCGAGAACGATTTCTTTGTCCAAATACTGCTGCTGGCGCAGGATAATGAGATGTCGGGTTTGTGGCGTTGTTGTCCAAGATATTCACATTTAGGCTCCATTTAGAACTTTGTTGAAAGAAATACTAGAAAAGAGGTACTAGTAACATTTAAAATTCTATACAAATTTCTTCCTTTTTTGGTTCTTAAAGAAAGAGAGAGAGAATGAAAAAATCACAAAATAAATTCGCTAGCCTTTTCTCCATTTTTTCTTTAACTATTCTTGGTAATTTTTTTTTCTTTTCCCAAGTTCCAAACGGGGGAACCTATCTAATTCCATGGTGGACAAGTCGTGAGTGTCACTTGAAAAGAATATATACGGGTGGAACTTAGAGCATCTTTAATCCTTACTCATTTTAACTCAAATTTGAGAAAGATTCAAGTAAAAGCTTGTGTTTGGTTTGAAACACTTAAATGGTCAAAAAAATTGAGCACAAATTTGAGTAAAAGCTTTATTAATGGCATGATTGCCAAAATGAATAGAAAAAATAACGTTGTAAAATTTGTTGAATCCCCCTCGATTTGAATAAAACTCAATTTAGTGTAAATTTGAGCCAAGTAGTGAGGTGGATTTTATGGGGGGTTTCCTCAATTTTGAGTCCGGAGTAAGAAAAGGTTAAGCGCCAGAGATGTTATTAGAAGTATGATTTCCTAATTCTCTGCACAATTTCCGTTGGCCTTTCCTTTTCTGTTTTTCACATTCTCCTTTTAATTTTTCATAAAGTGAATTACGACATTATTCGTCAAAAAAAATTTCATCCATAAAAGATATTATTGAAAAATCCATATTAATAAATCAAAATAATAGAAATGGTAAAAAGGAGAATTTGAAAATCAATTAACTTTATCTTTTTACTTGCAAATTTACTTATATATTTATTTTGGCAAGTTAATTTTATCAAACCAAACCAAACGAAATCGGCTGCCAAGGGTCATTCCCCAATGAGAAAACAACCACCTTATAAAGCAAACAAGACCTGACTATGACAGGCAAACATCCACAGCACAAACAAGAACAGCCAGCAACACCTAGCTATCATTTGCCAATTCCTACACAAGAATCTATTGGAATCAGACTACTTGACATTTCTCCATGTAGTAAGATAGGATCTAACATCTGAGGTAATTCTGGAAATAATCCCATCTTCATCACTGCAACTATGCTTGAAAATCCTGAATTTTTCCTCCCCCCAGATGGGATATGAATCAGCAGCAAAGAAAGTTTAGGTAGGAAGCAGGTGTTGCAAGCTGCCACATGAATATAAGTGGCATTGATAACTTAATTCTATAGGGTTGAAGAAAAATTGATACTATAATTTAACTAGTCCTATGTCAACTACTTTGACGTTAAAATCATGACATAATCATCCGGTTCACATCGAACTAAATCATCCTATTATGCATATGAGGTTATAAAGGCTGTGTTCGTTTCCCAGTTTTAGTTTAGTTTTAGTTTTGATGACATCATCATTATCCTCATTTCTCTCTCTATCTCTCTCCACTCATTACACCTTTTGACATCATCAAAACTAAACTAAACTACCAAACGAACACAGCCAAAAAAATTTAATAATACAAAGACGTCCGGTTCTCAAGTGCATGAACCAATCCACTTCCTGATTAAGAGGCAGCGAAGGTCTTCTAATCCCATTCTTTTCCAAGAAAACCTTCCAGATTGTTAGTGAGAAGCTACAACTGAAAAACAAATGCTCAAGAGACTCATTTCCAGAATTACAGGGAACACAATCCATGTTAGCCACAACTCCCCATTTATGAAGCTTGTCATTTGCAGAAAACCTGCCCAAAATTATTATCCGTTGAATGATTGCCCACCTCGGGATATGATGCTTGAACAAAAAAACTTTACACCAAGATAATACAGGCTTAACCTGCCTATTTCCATACCCAATATACAAGTTCTGTTCGATAAATGAGAAACCTAACATATTTTGCACTTAAAAAGGAGTCCATTGATGTTCCATGTACGTTCACTGTCCCATAATATGATCTGCTGCTTCTTCTTGTTGTCTCAATGTTGAAGCTGAAGCCGTGGCAATGCCATAACCAGTAACAAGCAACAACAGCATCCAGGTTGAGATAGATTTCTTCACATGGTTTTTGAGAGCCTTACGGGCTTCAAACTTATTCTGGTCCTCTTATTTAGATACATCAGTTTTATCCAACAAAGGTGTGGAGTTTTCTAGCTGATTAGGGACTGGTGACACTTGCTCAGGAACAGGCTGATTAGATAGCTGCTGCTGTTCGTACTTCTCCACATAATCTGGGACCAATTTCCTGAAAGTTGGCCAATTAGGAGAAAAATGTCAGAACCATTTGGCATAGATTGGAAAGGATCACTCACATAAAAAACAAAAAGCATAACTGTCATGCATAAAAAGGATTCAACAGGTATGCAAAAACATAGAATACTGCTGACTTACTTCTTAGATTTGAAAGCAAGACTAGACTTAGCTAGTCGGTGCTTCTCACCCAAAGTAGTCCGAACACTGCCGGTCGTGGGAAAGTTGTCCATCTGCACGAGAAATGACAGAAAACAAAGGCACAGTCAGGCAATGGAATGTTTACAAGCAAAATAGAATGCTTCAAAGTTTAACGAAAGATTGTCAAACTATTTTGGGATCTCTTATTCCTGGTTCAATGCATGTAAGGATATAATGGGGATCCAACCAGGAAATCAGGAAAATATGCTGGTGCAGGATATGGTGTAAGCATTTCCAGAGCATTAGTATTGTTAAAGCATCCAACTCAAAACTAGTTGGCAATGACTAGAGAGGCCACCCAGGCTTATATACTAGTTTTGGAGGTTGTAATTAATCAATGTGGGACAAGCTCTAACACTCCCCCGCACGTGGAGAGATAAACAACGGATCCAAAACATAGGGACCATAACGATCCACGAAACAAGGTGCACTAAAGGCACAAACAACAAGGCAACCAATTAACAGAGTCTTGTCCAAAAGCCTCTGAAAGCCTAGCTTTGATATCATGTTAAAGCATCCAACTCAAAATCAATTGGCAATGACTAGAGATGCCGCCCAGGCTCGTATACTAGTTTTGGAGGTTGTCATTAACCAATGTAGGACAAGTTCTAAAAAATATCTTCAGCACATTCAATAGATTTCAGAGCAGCCAACCTACTCACAACATGTCAACAATGGTTGGTGGGCAGACTTGTGTCCACAAACAGTCAATGAAGCGAATGACAAAACTGGATATGCTCAGACGCCCATTACTGGACAATAGCCTGATATAGGGCAATGTTGTTAAATGTGATTGGTATATTTACATACCCCAGAAAACATTTGTATG
The DNA here is from genome assembly GCA_963854785.1 of Vaccinium vitis-idaea. NCBI lineage: Eukaryota > Viridiplantae > Streptophyta > Magnoliopsida > Ericales > Ericaceae > Vaccinium > Vaccinium vitis-idaea. The sequence goes on along the minus strand of OY978225.1, from coordinate 39,020,961 downwards.
AGATTGTGACATCACCTAATTCAACAACATTTGCTAAAGAACAGGTAAGACACATTGAACCATATATCTAACAGAAGTTATGCTCTCGTGTAGCTCAAAATGGCAGATCAGTATTCATGTTGCCCAGCCAAAAGATAGTGGAGAGAGCCTTTTCTCTTTTCCGCAATGTTGGACAATAAGCAATTCTCCAACTACTTACAATGAGTGTTTTTAACGTTCCTATGCACTTTCTCATTTTATTCTTTTCCCAAACATGAAATTTCAATCATTTGTCAGAAAAAAGGATCTCATTTTAATATTTGAATAGTCCATTACAAAAATGAGAGAGATTGACATTCTGAACAAGCTATATAATAAAAGCAGTCACTTTTTACCAACAAAGCCATTCCTTTTGTACCCACACCGACTCACCAAAAATGAAAGAAGGGCTGTAAGTATGCTTCACTTGGGCATGCTAATTGAGCCAGTTACAATGTTTGAAACCAGTGACATTCGTTTCCTCATCAGTCACAGACTCACAGACTCTTACTGCTGCTTTCTTCTGATACTATGCAAATTATTGATCAGCACCATGAAGCACAAGTGAGCCTAAAACCCAAATGAGAAAACCGAAAACTTATAATCAATCCAATTGTCCATTCATTTTATACTTCTCTACCCACAACGAATCAGTTGATGGTTGGATACCCGATACCAACAACATGGATAGTCCAAATAAGCACATAGATCCTACAGCAGAAAATATGAAGGAATCATTTTGTAGTGTAAACATATGCCCTTACAGGATCAGCCCATTTGGCAGTAATGGCTTCTGAGATTTCCCCCCTCTGTTCAAGAGACTTGGGTGCTTTTTTGTTGCCTTCCAATCTTCTTGCCTGTTTCCTCAGTTCAATTCTTTCCAACCACTCCTGGATACCAACAATATGGATAGGCCAAATAAACACAGATATCCTACAGAAGAAATATGAAGCAATCATCTGGCAGTGTAAACATATGCCCCTACAGGATCAGCCCATTTGGCAGTAATGGCTTCTGAGATTTTCCTCCTATGCTCAAGAGACTTGGGTATGTTTTTGTTGCCCTTCACTCCTGTTGTCCGTCTCCTCAGTTCAATACTTTCCAACCGCTCCTGCTCAAGCTGTTCACTCAAGATCTTATAGGAGTCCCACTGCAGCTCTTCCTGACCAACAAAGCCCCTTCTTGAAGCTTCTGCTATCAGATTCTGCCAATCAAAGTAGCAAGTTTCCTGCAGCATCAGCTTCTCACGGTGCCTTTCCCACCACATTCGAACTCCATCCCTAATTTTTATCCTTGTTTCTTTGCTGCAAATTCAGTAAAGCAACATGAAGAGAATAAATTATTTATATATGTGCGGAAATTAGAATTTGAAGGCCAAAACCCAAAGTTCTATTGGCCTTCAGGAAGGCCCTAGTACAAGTTTGTTAGGGAAATACCAACTTCTAACTCCAAAATTCTCTGAAGTTTCAAAACTGAAGATCTGAAGAAGAACATGGGCTACCGATAAGTAAGCGACCGTACATAGACAGAGAACCAAGAATGCATGCTTGCACTGTTGCATATAAAGGACATGGGACTCTCCTGTTTGAGTGAAGATTACATTTCACAACCACCGAAAGTGCAGCCATAACGTTGGAAAATATATGAGCACGTGAATTAAATGTTGTTTGGCGTGGACAATTTTAGCCATCAACAATAGCTTGAGGAGCAAAGATACATGCACAGAGAAGCAGATATGATTAAAAGCTGGAAAAAAAATCACAACCCCCATAGCTATCCCAATGAACTAACCCACCCAAGCTTAATTCTATACATCCAATAAATGATAATGCATGACCCAAAACAATTAGAATATTCAGAAACTTCTACTAATGACAGAGTGTTTGTGGATCGAATGATATACAAAAACAGCGAAGGAAGAACGAAAATTCCAAGTAATAAGAGAAAGACTACCTCTGAGCATGTCCAAGGTTAAGTAACTTCGTCCTGACCTGCATAAGCAAAGATTGTGAGTACAATAAATACTCCGGACAACAATTTAATGACACTGTTTTCAGGATAACAAAGAGGTAGAACACCTTGGTTCCTCACAATCAGATACAAAAAACAGAAGTCCGTTCTGTAGGACTGAATTACTCATGAAAACTCCACCAGTGGCCAGTGGTGGAGGCTCACAAACAACTGTGACACTCAATGACTCAAACAAAAGTTGAGTTAATGGAAAGTTAAACTACATCGGCAGTTGGGCACGAGATGGATTCAAGTTTATCATGGCAAAAACACCAACTCAAAGGCAAACCAAAGTGGATCGATCATTTCAACAAGGTTTGTTGATCAAGTCTATGTTGCAACTAGCCTGTTGTCTTGCGTGCAATTGTGCATTAAGTTCAATATGGAGTCCAGTTTCAAACGACAGCAAAGCAATCATGCCAATTCTAAGTAATAGTTTCACAATGCAAGAGTGTTGAGTGCAAGAACTTGCAAGTCTACTAGCTTAATGGAGAGAGTTTAACTCATTCATGGAAATATCAAACTTCATAAGATCAACGAGCCTTAGGACTGCAGGATCCTAGATCATTGAGAATTATTTATTTTTCTCAACCTTTATCATGTTATACTAGAGGCTTCATACAAAATTATTCCTACATGACATCACCTGAGGATTCTGCATTGCAAGCTTGGTTCTCTCTTTGATCCGCTGTCGTGCTTCTGCTCATAATTTAGTAAGCTAAGCTAAGAAAATCAGTTGAATACTAAAATGCAATAATCAAGAAAAGGTTAAACTGATTCATAAGCTAGGTCAGGTTTCAAAGTTTTATTACCTTCACTGAGTTTCCTCCCTTTGTTCCAAGGTGTGAGACCCTTTAGTGCTGTGGAAATCCTAATCCGTCTTAACTTCTCTCTCTTGTTCAATTGCTCAGAATCTTCGCTTGATGATTGATTTTGAATCCCTGAAGCACTTCCAGAATGACCACCTAGCTGTGGATTACCGCGGCCATCCTGTCCCCCATTGCTTTCAATCAAACACTTAGGTTCAACATGTCAACAACGGCTGGTTTGGCAGACTCGGGTCCACAAACAGTCAATGAAGCGAATGACAAAACAGATATGCTCAGATGCCCATTACTGGACAATAGCCTGATATAGGGTAGGTATATTTACCTACCCCGGAGACATCACCTAATTTGACAATATTATCTAAAGAACAGGTAAGAGACATCATAGTTGTCAAAGGCGAAAGGCGCACCGAGGCGCAAAATCCTGTGGGGACTAAGGCGAGAGGCAAGAGGCGAGGCGCGCTCCTTTTTGAAGCAAGGCGCACCTATGTAAAAAAAATTAGAAAAAATAGCATATAGCAATACTTTAACTAATATAGCGATTCGGTCATTTTTTAAAAATGAATAAAAAATGTAAATTGCAAGTTGGAATTAATAAAAGTATTGTTTCAAAAGATAAATAGATGATTATGTGGTTTAAATATAATACTATTGTACTAGATTCAGACTAGTAATTAACTAACAAGAGAACAAAAAGTAGTGGCTTCGTACTCTTTTTTTTCCTCTTTCGTCAGTGGTATAGTATTATAATACTCTGTTAAAGCATAGTGATAGTGGAACGGTTATAATATTATATTATATATAAGACCCCACTATGAATATATTATACATTCACACTCCACTATGGATATCAAATACTATCAGACTATCACAGTATTACACCCACCGACAAAGAAAGTTGCAGACGACGAAGACAAAGAAATAGCAGTTAGTTCGATCGACGAAAGAAGCTTCAGTCTTCGTAATCGACGACCTAGAACTCTATTGAAGAGATTTTTGGTAGCTCTACAGTCCAAAGGTGGAGTGATGATCTGTGCGTTAAAGCTCTAAAGAGCTCTGTTCTTCGTTTGAGTCTGATTGTTACACTCTGTTCTTCACAACAGGTGTGTAAAGCCCTAAGTTACACTCTGTTCTTCGTTTGATTAATGAGCAATTGAAACTTCGTAATGGGTTTCCACCCTTTATATGCCAGAAGAAATTTAAAAAAAACCCCTGCAATTTATCTATTACCCCTAAAATTAGACAAAGCCCCTCTGCAATTGAAAGAAGCGCGCTTTTTTAGCGCCTCTCGCCTTTGCGCCTTTTGCGCCTTTGTGTCGCCTCTTTTCAGTCGCCTCGCCTGGGTGTGCCCCAGGCGCAAAGGGTGCACCTAGCTGCGCCTCTCGCCTAGGCGCGCCTTTGACAACTATGAGAGACATTGAACCATATATCTAACAGAAGTTGTGCTCTATTGCAGCTCAAAATGGCAGATCAGTATTCAGGTTGCGCAGCCAAAAGATAGTGGAGAAAGCCTTCTCTTTTCTGCTATGTTGGACAATAAGCAATTCTCCAACTACTTACAATGAGCGTTTTTAATGTTCCTATTCACTCTCATTTTATTTTTTTCCCAAATGTGAAATTTCAATCATTTGCCAGAAACTTAATAAAAGAATCTCATTCTAATATTTGAATAGTGCTTTACAAAAATGAGAGAGATTGATATTCTGAACAAGCTATAACATAAATGCAGTCACTTTTTACCAACAAAGCCATTCCTTTGTACCCACACCAACTCACAAAAAATGAAAGAAGGCCTGTAAGTATGCTGCACTTGGACATGCTAATCGAGCCAGTTACAATGTTTAAAACCAGTGACATTCGTTTCCTCATCAGTCACAGACTCTTACCGCCGCTTTCTTCTGATACTACGCAAATTATTGATCAGCACCATGAAGCACAAGTGAGTCTAAAACCCAAATGAGAAAACTGAAAACTTATAATCAATCCAATTGTCCAACGTCCATTCATTTTATACTTCTCTACCCACAACGCATCAGTTGATGGTTGGATACCCGATACCAACAACATGGATAGGCCAAATAAGCACATAGATCCTACAGAAGAAAATATGAAGGAGTCATTTTGTAGTGTAAACAAATGCCCTTACAGGATCAGCCCATTTGGCAGTAATGGCTTCTGAGATTTTCCCCCTCTGCTCAAGAGACTTGAGTGATTTTTTGTTGCGTTCCAATCTTCTTGCCTGTTTCCTTAGTTCAATTCTTTCCAACCACTCCTGGATACCAACAATATGGATAGGCCAAATAAACACAGAGATCCTACAGAAGAAAATATGAAGCTATCATTTGGTAATGTTAACATATGCCCTTACAGGATCAGCCCATCTGGCAGTAATGGTTTCTGAGATTTTCCTTCTACGCTCAAGAGACATGGGTATGTTTTTCCTCAGTTCAATACTTTCCAAACGCTCCTGCTCAAGCTGTTCACTCAAGATCTTATAGGAGTCCCACTGCAGCTCTTCCTGACCAACAAAGCCCCTTCTTGAAGCTTCTGCTATTAGATTCTGCCAATCAGAGTAGCAAGTTTCCTGCAGCATCAGCTTCTCACGGTGCCTTTTCCACCACATTCGAACTCCAGCCCCAATTTTTATCCTTGTTTCTTTGCTGCAAATTCAGTAAAGCAACATGATGAAAATAAATTATATATGTGCGGAAATTAGAATTTGAAGGTCAAAACCCAAACTTCTATTGGCCTTCAGGAAGGCCCTAGTACAAGTTTGTTAGGGAAATACCAACTTCTAACTCCAAAATCCTCTCAAGTTTTAAAACTGAAGATCTGAAGAACATGGGCTACCGATAAGTAAGCGACTGTTCATAGACAGAGAACCAAGAATGCATGCTTGCGCTGTTGCATATAAAAGACGTGGGACTCTTGTGTCTGAGTGAAGATTACAAATTTTACAATCACCGAACGTGCAGCCATAACGTTGGAAAATTTATGAGCACGTGAATTAAATGTTGTTTGGCGTGGACAATTTTAGCCATCAACAATAGCTTGAGGAGCAAAGATACATTCACAGAGAAGCAGCTATGATTAAAAGCTGGAAACAAAAACTTTATCTGTTCATGGCCTCAAAGTGTTGTACTGTCAAAGTGTTGTGCCTTTCAAATAAGACTATCATCGAATCAATCAAAAAAGCAAAATCACAACCCCCAAAGCTACCCCAATGAATTAACCCACCCAAGTTTAATTCTACACATCCAATAAATGATGTTGCATGACTCAAAACAAGTAGAATATTCAGAAACTTCTACTAATGACAGCGTGTTTGTGGATCAAATGATATACAGAAATAGCGAAGGAAGAACGAAAATTCTAAGTTGTGGGGGCCGAATATACTATTGGGCCGGACATAGATACTCGAAGCTAAGGCCGTATGAAATAGATACTCGAGGTGTTCTACCCCGTTATGGCCGAATATACATATTACCGTATGTGATATGATGATGCCCCGTTAGGGCCAAATGGAACGACTACGATTCCGGATCAAGGAAAGGGCCAGTAGGGTCATGCTCGGTACGGGTGGGCGGTTACAGCCCGACCCATGAGCTTGTCCGATCGGGTCAGTAAGGCGGTTACGAGGAGCACGTGCCGAGGGACATCTGGCCCCGTGGAAAAGGCTTCTAGAAGCCTCTAGGTGGCCACGTGGTATCCTACTATAGGCCGTGTGTCACGTGACCACAAACGTGACGGGTGACGTCACATGGCTTGGAGAGCAAGTACATGGATATCTATAAATACCAAGGGATGAACCCTAGAGGTACACACACAACCTCAGATCTCTACTCTTTGTACTCTCTTTCTCAATACTAACTTGAGCGTCGGAGTGTCCTTGGGCAAGAGGCCCAAGTGACACTAACTAGCATTCTCTGGTGCAGGATCTATCGGAGGAGGAAGTACACGCAGAAGGAATCTCCCGCACGGAAAATCCCCACCACATAAGTAATAAGAGAAAGACTACCTCTGAGCATGTCCAAGGTTAAGTAACTTCGTCCTGACCTGCATTACCAAAGATTGTGAACACAATAAATACTCTGGACAACAATTGAATAAGATTGTTTTCTGGATAACAAAGAGGTAGAACATCCCTTGGTTCATCACAATCAGATACAAAAAACAGAAGCCCGTTCCGTAGGACTGAATTACTCATAAAAACTCAATGACTCGTGAACAACCGTGACACTCAATGACTCAAACAAAAGTTGAGTTAATGGAAAGTTAAACTACATCGGTAGTTGGGTTCGGGAAACTCGATCTACCGGGTATGGATCCGAATCATAACTCGCTCATTTCAACAAGGTCAAACGAGATCGATTAGAATTGGTTTGTCATGGCGAAAACACCAAACCAAAGGCAACCCAAAGTGGATCGATTATTTCAACAAGGTTTATTGATCAAGTCTTAGGTTGCAACTTGTTGTCTTGCGTGCAATTGTGCATTAAGTTCAATATGAAGTCCGGTTTCAAACGACAGCAAAGCAATCATGTCAATTCTAAGTAATAGCTTCACAATGCAAGAGTGTTGAGTGCAAGAACTTGCAAGTCTACTAGCTTAATGGAGAGAGTTTATCTCATTCATGGAAACACTGAACTTCATAAGATCAACCGAACCTTAGGACTGCAGGATCCTAGATCATTGAGAATTATTTATTTTTCTCAACCTTTATCATGTTATACTAAAGGCTTCATACAAAATTATTCCTACATGACATCACCTGAGGATTCTGCATTGCAAGCTTGGTTCTCTCTTTGATCCGCTGTCGTGCTTCTGCTCATAATTTAGTAAGCTGAGCTAAGAAAATCAAGCAGATACTAAAAGGCAATAATCAAGTAATGGTTAAACTGATTCTTAAGCTAGGTCAAGTTACATAGTTTTATTACCTGCACTGAGTTTCCTCCCTTTGTTCCAAGGCGTGAGACCCTTTTTTGCTGTGGAAATCTTAATCTGCCTTAACTTCTCTCTCTCGCTCAATTGCTCAGGGTCTTCACTTGATGATCGATTTTGAATCCCTGAGTCACTTCCAGAATGACCACCCAGCTGTGGATTACCGTGGCCATCCTGTCCCCCATTGCTTTCAATCAAACGCTGAGGTTCAAGGGTGGCACCTGCCCGAATCACGAGTACACCCCGCTGAACATTATTGCTCCCCAAGTTACAGTTTTTCCCATTTCTTGGTACTTGGAAGGACTTCGGCACAGAGGCCAAATCCCTACACATTGCCAAATACAAATTTATTGTGGAACAGGGTCTGAGCCGTAATTGTAAATACATTAGGTTGGATGAAGGCTGTCCAGTAGGAATATCTGCACAAGAAGGGTTTACTTGTGTCAATGACACCCCAGTATTTATCAGAAAGCATAAACTCATACCACAAAAAGCAAGAAATTCACACTCCACGTACTACAAGAACATGGCCTGAGTAATCATCGATTGTACAAGTAAACATCGATTGTACAAGTAAATAGTAAAAGAATGAAACCCAGTTCGGTAACAACTAGATGCGAGGATTTGGGGAAGCCTAACCGTCAGAAGGGTGAAACCCAATGGGATTTGTAGCAAAAAGTTTAAGACTTTGGGGAGTACCTAACAAAGGCATGGGGAGAGGAAGCTCATTCAGTCCAAATCAAACAGTTCAGATAGAGGAACATTGGGCGAGTTGCCGAAATTCCATAGATCCTCTTCGTTCTCTTCTACCTAGTGAATCCGAATAGCACGAACAGATGACATAGACAACTGGGGAAAGTACAATCCAATTATCTCTCTCTTTTTTCCTTGAGAAAATAGATACTAAACAAAATGTGTGTATCCAAATTTTACGGGTCAGAAATTGCTGCTTTGGGGGGAAAAACCAAAGCGGTTTTTTTTTTTTTTTTTGTATTTGTGATTTTTTTGTTCGTCTCGACGAGAGAAATCTAAAAGTATAAAATTATTAACTATACATAAATTTTTGTGAATAAAGACAAAAATAATCCAATAAACCACAAATTTTTTTATTATTTTTATCTTTTGTGAACTATTATACTTGGTAGATTTCTTTATTCGAGACGAACCAAGAAACCACAAAAAAAATAATGCAAAAAAAAAATTGAATAAAAACAAAATAAAATAGACAATTTTTTATTTTGTTGTACCCAAAGCAGTAAGTCCTCGCTCAATGAGCCAAACCTTAAACCACTATTCAGATTTAGGTCGAAAGCATTCATTTTCATTAAGACATCCACAGTAGGCTCTTAAAATGACACCTAGGTGAAGCTCCTGAAATTTAGCAAGCCGTTTGATCAATTATGGTCTTCAATGGGCTCCTAATACAAGCTCATAAGGGTGGCTCCTAAACCATTAGCTAAATCTAGGTAGTTTTGTAGTTAGCTAAGTGGGACCCAAGCCATTTTAATCTTTTTTAATATAAATTTTTTCGAAAGATAAATGATTTTATTTGAAAATAAAGAATGCTCTTGCTAGCCCATTAAGTGTATATATGTTCTCTAAATGTAACAAGCTGTAGGAGTGAAAAATGGACTTCAATTAGGCTTATGTGTACACCTTAAGAGTCAATTTATGAGCTATTTTTAGAGAGCCCACAATGAATGCCCTTAGAAGTTAGATCAAGGCACGCACGCTAGACATACGTGGGACGTCAATGAGTCCTAACATGCCCGCAAAAACGCTCAATCATTCGCATTATTTTTTCGGAAGAAATAGATAATTATTCCCTTATAATTTTTTTTCATTTTCTTTGCAAAGTCGATGACTTACTTTTTCTCAGGGTTTGTATTTTCCGTTCCAAAGCCCCACGCTCTCCATTGATTATTCATTTTTCTTTTTGTTAAGTAAAAAGTTGGGAAGCGAGACCAAATTTGCAACCCTCGGTTGATTCTCCATTAATTTATGGGTCACCTGGTTTTTGTTAAGTTTCTTTTTTTTATCTGTAATGAAAATTTTTAAAAACACAACTTTAACTGGAGCCGTTCGATGCACATGAGTTCATGTGCATTGAAAGGTTCTAATGACATATGTGATAGTAATTGAGTTCTAAAGTTGTGGTATTATAGGAGTATTTGCTAAATAAGCAAAATCAAGCATATATGTATCCCATAAACAAAAATATGGTCGTCGCAGCATTGCTCAAGTTATTTTGCTCACATTAAAAGAAGATTGGGCTCTGATACATGAACTTCATCTAAGGTGACCCAAACATTGTGTGGTCCAATCCAAAGTTGGGCTCAGTCCAGTCTTGGACTACCGAATGGACTTTGACCCAGGTACTCAAACTGTCAGATATACGGTGGCCCAATTTTAACTTGGGCCTTTCCTCTGGCCGCGGACACCTTTTACATGCCTAGGGTGGGCATCGTCGTGTCGGCCGAGGGGTCCATGTAGTGCTGAAAATGCACTACACGGTGCAGTGCGCACCATCCGGCCGTCCATTTCGATAATGGACGGCTCGGATTTAATCCAAATAATCGACGGTCGGATTCAATTCACTGCTCGGATTTCATCCGAGCCGTCCATTGTCGAAATGGACGGTCGGATGGTGCACTACACGGTGCAGTGCATTTTGTGCACTGCACCATCCCCTGAGCCTCGCCGTGTCATACCGGGTTCGTATCGTGTTATTTCATATTTCGTGTCAAAACACTTATTGACATAAACATGTTGAATATCTTGACACGAATCCAACTTAACTTAAAATCGTGTCGTGTTCGAGTTGACACTATTAAAACCCTTAATTATTTTTTACTATTTTAAATCATTTATTAATCCAATTAAAAAAATGAGGATATTTTCAATACCAATGTAATTACAGAAAGGATAAAACTTTGAAAAAGAATTTAGTCTAACCCATAGTCAAACAGTTATCTTTGTAGTGTGTACTTATTGCATTACGCGAGTCTAACCCGTAGTCGAACCATTAAATTTTCGTGCTAGAGGGTTGTATCATATTCGTGTTCGTGTCTATAAGTGATTGACCCAGACCCTCTAACTCCGTGTTGTGTTTGTGTCAGGTTACGGAGTCGTGTCTAGGATTCCCACCCCCATACATGCCTAACCCTCTGTTTGGAACTTTAGGGGAGTGGGATAAAAGAAACTACAATATGAGGGAAATAAGAGCAAACGTTGTCTGTTCGTAAAACTTAAAAGTTAATTATTTTTCTGAAACCAAACAATAGAAGAAACTTTTTTTTTAATTTTGCTTTCTTTTTTTTTTTTTTTCCCTTCCACAAGTTCCAACTATGGTCGTTGGAATAGTACTACCTAAAGAGGTTGAGAAAAGAAGTCAGACTTGGGTGGCTCAACAAATATGTGATCCATTCCAAAAAGTTTAAACCAATTTATGGACTTTTGACTCCAACTTGTAACGTGTTTTGACAAATATGTCACGATTGATCTCATAACATTTGGTATCTTAATCAATTCCCCTCTAGCTTCATGCCATTCTTGACAAACACCAACTTTAAGACCTCAAGAACGTCGGCCGGGGGAGGGGGAGAGAGAGAGAGGGGAGGCGTAAATATCAATTTTTCTGTAGAAACCGTACGCGATGGAGTGGTGTGTATCCATGATGGGGAAAATAGTACAACACTTCAATTTGACTGAAGCAAGCAAGATGATAGTCATTGGTGTTTTTGTGGGTATGCCTATAGCTTCCTTGCTCCATGTCTATCCCAAGTCCTTGATGTCACTTGCACCGCTGCCACCACCACAACAATGTTGACATGGAAGATCAAGAGCCACAAGAGGAGATAGGACTTGGGGCCGTAGAAATGGATTGCGCGGTGTGCCTTTGTCCTGTTTCTCGTGGCGAGAGATTCCGGTTGTTGTCCTGTGACCATGGTTTTCACGATCATTGCATCGAGGCCTGGTTGCAATCTTGTTCGACATGCCCTCTTTGTAGAAATCCAGACATGGGTTATAATAATCCTAATAGTGATCAACATCTAGAACAGCATTTTTATGATGGTGTTGTTTGCTGGATTTTTTTCTCTGTTTGAAAAGCCTTGTAAGTGGATGGAGAGTCCACTTAATTCCGAGCTTAAATCGGCTTTTATCGAGAATTCTAATACTAACTACTTTGGCAAGTGTAATCGATTTTGGTTTTGATCCTCATATCTGTACTTTTTCCGATCAGGTAGAATTTTTGTTTGAACCGCGCGCTAAGGTATTTTGGAATTGCAAGTTGTTAAATCAGTTAATGTTATGCGAGAGAATAAATTGTGGGTGAATACCAAAAATATCGAAAATACCTTAGTGGAAACTCAGCCAGAAGTCAGCTTATACATATGATATCCATCCCCTCTGTAGGCTGAAGGTGGAGATCACACAAGTCCCTTGGAGGTTAATTCAGGGATTACAATAGCATTTGCTCTATTGACATGCAAATAGAGAAGTTAATATCCATTCTAGCTAGGAATTTTGATTGCTCAACATTCATGGTGTTGGATTCAAGGGAGCGGGAGCCGGTTGTGGCTCCCCGAAAAGGTTTTTCAACTTGTGTATTATGTAAATATATTCAAGGGAGTTTTTCTCAAATTCTTGTGTGTGTTTGTGTGTACGTGTGACCCGGAAAGCACAATACATGCTCCACACAGACATTTCTAACAAGAAAACCCACCGGGCTTTCGCTTCACTGCAACTAAAACTTTGGTTGTCAACCTTCCACAACTACTACTACACAGCAGAGAACCAGTCAATAATGCTTGGAGTTGAATGAACACAATGCAAGGGATATAAAAGCACGGAAACTCGGAGAATTCCTTAATAGTTTGATAACCTACCTAACACGTCGGTTTGCTCAGAAGTCAGAATTTCTTCAAGAATCAGTAACTGAGAAAAAAGCTCTTGTTAATCAAAAACTTCAATTCAGATTTCTCATTTTTACGCCATGCATGACCCAATTCATGGATTCATACTCATCATTGCTGGTATTCAACTTTCACAAACCAAGCTAGCTATCGCTTTTGACTCGCACGAAAATTACACTTTTTACCAACATTCTTGTAGACTCGCTCATTGAGTGATTTGATCTTCAAGATAGAAACAGAATTCCCATTCGCAAGTCCCTCATTCACTATGTTACCAAGTAAACAGGCCCATAGGACTGAACACCGCGGGGGTTATCAAGCTTGTCAAGGCACATATATGGTATCTCATTCTCCACTTCAGTTGTTAAGTGGAAGACACTCTTGATGGGCCCGGATGTTTGACGCCGGAGCTGGCAACTGTTGCCACCTCCACTCCCATATATCGGACCAGAGACAGAAACAGGACCGCGTTTTGGCTTTGGAATATAAGGATTAGTAGTTGGTTGCAAGGTGGAATTGCTCTTCTTTCCAGCTTTCCACCATGAAAAGAGGGACCTTTTCCATGATTTCCTGTCCTTTTTTACTTCATCTGATTGATTCTTGTGAGCTTCTACTCGATGTTGTGGTGTGGTATCATAGTGCTCTTCGCTCGCGTTCTTCCTTGCTTCTTCCAAGAACTGATTAAAGGCAAACCGAAGTTGATGATATCGAAATTTGGAACTAAATTCACCAACTTCAATAAGAATTTCTATGCTATATGTTTAGGATGTACAATTAAAAAAACGATGAGCCGAACAACTTTTTAGTTAACCTAGATTTTTCTCACCATAGTGCTCATTTTTCTATAAAGGAATGACACTTAAAGAGATTCCAACTCATAAAGCAGCAATCATATAAACTTAAAGCATCCAACAAGAAATGGGGTTCACATTGTATATGTGATGGCCTAAACAAGAAGATGAAACAAGAGTTTATGTACCAGTGAAAAATCCATCTGGGGATCAAAACCATGATCCCCACCTTCATATCCGGGGTATATTGGAGATTTCTTCATCCTTAGCTGCAAAACACAAACACCCAACATCATGTCCTATTAAAAACAAAGATTCAACAGGGAAGGAGAAGAGTGGGAAAGTATGAAAAGGAAAATTTATTCTAATGACATTTGATGCTTCAAAATCCAAGATCGCCTTGGAAGCAAATAAGAAGGGTTCAAGAAAGGGATTGGATCCTCTTCTCCGGGCAGTTGCTGGAGTAGTCTCACAAAGTGCGATTCCCACTAATATATCTTCAAGTGAAAATAACCGTTCAATGTGTTAAAACATTGGACTGTCCGAGACAATTACCGGAGAGGATCCTATACTTCAAGAAACTTCAAGATTAAGAAGATAGACTGAAACTCAATCTTTTCCACTGGTCTACTATACCTCTTTAAAGGGAAGATGCAGCAGAGCAGTATCATAAGAAAAATCAAATCTTTCCACTATTTACTTCATTGCTTTCAGATCTTCCCATGTGATTTCTGGTTCTAGATAGAAGCTAAAAAGATAGGTAGTTGGAAAGCTTTTAGTGGGTTTGCACAGGACAGTGTCTTGAATGGGAAGTTAGACACAGCAAAAATGAAGATGTGCCAAAAATTAGGAACAAAAATCCCAAAACTATGAAAACCCAACACACACCTAACCAATAGAAAAAGGACAGATAAACTAAATCAAGAAGCTTTCTAATAAATTCAACCTTACCCATGAAGAAAGGGTTGAAAAATATTTAACCAATCAAAATAGGAGATGAGGAACAGAGTGTATCAAAATCTTACCTACTTCACTGCACAAACGTACACCTCCAGAAAAGAGCCAACCCTTCTTGCTTCGGATTTGCTGATCTTCTTTCGTAAAGAACTGTCAATATTTGAACGAGAGAGAGAGAGAGAGCTTAAAGATGTTAAGAGTGAAATCAGTGGCGAAGCCATGATTGAGAATCCGGGGGGCCGAGTTCAAGGGCGGTTCTAGGATTTTTATCTAGCACCGACAAAAATGCACAGCGTATTTATGATGAAAGCTGTATGCAAAGAAATCGTCTCTCTTCAATTTTAGTGTTTCCACATTAAACCTAATGTCAGACGACTATTATCCTTATATGTTTATTATATATAGGCTTTCATAAGTGGGTCATGCTTGTTTTGTTTTGTTAGGGCTATAACAATTTGGTTCAAATTTTGTTGAAAACATTTATTTTAATTTCAAACGAGTAACCATGCGCTGAAAATAGCAAAAAAAAATTCATTTATATCTAAATTTTAATTTTTTTTCAATGCATTTTTTAAACTGCGGGGGGGCCAGGGCCCACCCAGCCCTAGGCTGGCTCCGCCCCCGAGTGAAATAATAAAAACAACAAAAGATGGCTTGAACAATAAAGAGCTTAAAGATGTCAAAGAGTGACAAGTAGTGACTAGCTCATGCGGTAGTGCTCTTGAATGCATCACACTGCAAACTGCATTTCAGAATCGAGTCTCATTCGCCCTTCCCATGAAATATATTAAGAATGACGAATGACAAAAAAAAAATGTTAAAAGAGTGAAATAATAAAAAAGATGGCTTGAACAATAAACAAGGTGATGATTAACCATGAAGACTCCACCAGTCAGGTTTTCTTGAAAAAGTAATGGGAAAAATGTCAATGCCTTTTTTAACGCCGCATGTTTCGGAAGTGCTTCAGGTGAGCTCTTCTATGCCGGCGGGAAACGTGCGGGTGTACCTCCAACGGTCCCCACCAATCCAGGGACAGAGCTCATGTCCAGTTTTACTGTACAAAAATAAAAAAAAATACTAGAAATACAATCATTTGGGCACAACCTTGGACACAACCCTTCACATATACACGTGGGTCCCACACAATTGTTTACGGTAGTCCAGATATTGTGTTCCTAGCATAATTTTTTACTATAATCCAGTCCGGTCTAATTTGGGCATTTCTGGGCTTTACTTAGGCTTACAACAATGATCGGAATCGTTTATTTTGTTGAGATTGTCGAGTAAGCCATCCACGTACAATATTATGACCATTGATTGGTACATGAATAAAACATATTTGAATAATGAAAATGGGAGGACAAAAAATAATTTCAAGCCTTTTTTTCCCTTGTTCAAGTCTCTTTTTTCCATGTACCCGTCAATGATTGATCAAACTAAATCTTTGTGTGGATGACATTCTACAAAATTTATGATTCCGATTATTGTTAGGAGCCCAAACTTGACCTGTGACGAGCTTTGTTCACCATCATGACCCATATCGTTATTTATATCTAAACAGACCTAAGAAGGATGATTGTCATTCGAAAATATTTAAGCTATTAAATTTGTGTGAACGAGGACTAAAATTGTGGTTTAGAGTGAGAATTAAGAGTAAGAACGAGAACAAGGACAAAGTATCTAGAAGGATAAGTGACCTAGTCGTGCCACAAGCTGTGAAACCATCCAATGAATCAAAAAAAAAAAGAGCTGATGAGAACATTCTCATGTTCAATAATTGAGGAATGTGTGCAGACCAACTTGCGCACGCCTTGATGAATCTCGAAGATTGGTTCCCCGTCTACTAATCGGGTACAATCAAAATTGGAGCAAAGCTTCCTAGAATCCTCTTGAGCCATACAAGAGTTGATAAACCCTACAAAGTTTCGAACTTGGGGCATAAAGGAAGAAGGTACTGTCCACACTTGGACCACCGGGCCAAACTGCAACATTCTTCATAGCCTGAAGGTTTCTCACTACTATTGACATCCGACAGAAGCTGAGCTATATCAAAATGATAAAACAAAGCGTAAGTATTATCCAGAAATTGATGTACCATACTAACATTGCGCAGTAACATAGTTATATGATTGACTACGTCACACAGACTCGAATATATGTATATGGGAAGATTGGGGTAATTACCTAGCCTGTCCTAGAAACATAGCAATCGTGGAACAACAAGCAAGCAAGCACCGCCATGCAATCAGAGCCCAGTAATTTTCATGCACTTATGTTAACAATTCAGAAATCTGTATTTACGAGATATGGAGAAACAGAATATAGAACTTTATGAAACCAACAGAAACTCAATGGACGGAGATGACATCACAAGCATGCATACTCCAAATGTTTGACAAATCAAATGCCAGCAGTAAAATAGAAAGAGAAACCACATCAGCCGAGAGTATTCCTCAACATTTCAATACCCTATATACAAGTTCCGTTAGATAAACAAGAGACCTAACATATTATGCACTTGAACAGGAGTCCATTGATGTTCCAGAAAAAGCTTGTATGGTCACTGTCCCCGAATAAGGTCTTCTCTTGCTTTTGATCTCAATGTCGAAGTTGAAGCAGTGGCAAGGCCATAACACCACCAAAGATGGAAACCAGTAACAAAATCATCCAGGTTGGGATAGATTTCTTCACTCGGTTTGGGCCTTGGACCTTTTTCTCGCCCTCTTGGTTAGATTCACCAATTTTATCCAACAATGGTGTGGAGTTTTCTTGCTGAGTAGAGACTGGTGACACTTGTTCAGCAACAAGCTGATTAGAAAGCTGCTGCTGTTCATACTTCTCCACGTACTCAGGGAACATTTTCCTGAATGTTGGGCTATTAGGAGAAAAATATCAGAATCTCTTGGCATATTTTGGAAAGTGTCCCATCACAGATACAAAAAAAAAGTAGTATTCAACATGTAAGCAAAACATAGACTACTGTAGACTTACTTCTTACAATTGAATGCAAGACTAGACTTCGCTAGTCGTTGCTTCTCAGCCAAAGTAGTTGTAACACTGCCGGTCGTGGGACTGTTGTCCATCTGCATGACAAATTACAAAAAAGAAAGGCACACTCAGGCAAAGGAATGTTTGGAAACAAAATATACTGCTTCAAACTTTTAATGAAAGATTGTCACACGATCCGAACAGTAAATCAAGAAAATAAGCTGCCACAGGCTATCGTGGAAGCATTTCTGGAACATTAGTATCTTCAGCACATTCCACGGATTTCAGAGCAGCCAACCTACTTGCATCAACAGTTCGTTGGCAGACAAGGGTCCACAAATATTCAATGAAGCGAATGACAAAACTGGACATGCTCAGATAACTATTAGTGGACAATGGCCTGACATAGTGCAAAGCTATTGTTTAATTTTGTTGGTAGATTTACACCACCCCAGAAAACATTTGGACGACATTGTGATATCACCTAAGCATATTTGAGGAGACACGACAGTTGATTCGACAATATTGTCGAAATGAACAGGTTAAGAGACATTGACCCACATGGTCCATACGTACATAAGCTATGCACTCGTGCAGCTCAAAATGGCAGATCAGTATTCACGTTGCCTAACCTAAAGATATTGCAGAAAGCCTTTTCACTTTTCAGCTATGTTGTACACTAAGCAATTTGTCCAACTACTTACAATGCGCCCTTTCTAATGTTCCCCATGCACTTTGTCAATCTATTCTTTCCCCAAATGTTAAAATTTCCATCTTTTGTCAGAAACTTTAAAAACCATCTCATTCTTATATTTGAATAGTGCAATACAAAAATGATAAGACTGATATTCCCAACAAGCAAACAGCAGCTATGATAGAAGTCAATTGTTACCAACAAAAGCAATGCCCTTTATAACAGAAAAAAGGAATAGTATAGAGAGTAGTGACACAAACTCACCATGAATGAAAGAAGACCGGTAAGTATGCTGCACTTGGACATGAAAACACAAATGAGCATCAGAGGCTAGATATAATCTTTGCAAACAATGACATTTGGACCCTCATCAATGACAGTCTTACCTCGATACGGACCACATTGGATTCCAACTTTCTGGATGAACTGAAAATTGACACAAGAGAGGGGAAAACAAAATCAGTTGTTGGAATGAAAGATGGTTCCTAGATTGATTACATGAACAGCACTTACAATCACTCATAGACAGGCAGATTTTCTTTTGTGTCATAAAACGTCCATTTGGAGTAGTCATGCTACAACAGGAAATGTCATTTTCAGTTGAAGGAGACTTAAGAGAAACTTGAAACAGTAAGAATAAATCAATTATATTAAAAGCATAAAAATACTTTTATGGAAAAAAAGCAACCAGAATCCCACTATGGTGCTACCTGATTCCCGGAGGTTTAAAAGGATACTCTGGAGGAAATTTGATCTTCCCATAGTAGTATCCACCTGCCAGAATAAGGAGAATATCATCAGTAGAATTAAAATAAGTTGACATACTCCACAATCATTGGAGAAAAAATCCAGCAAAAAAAGATAAATATGCCGCCTGCCCAATCTCACAACCAAACAAACCTGCAAAAGGTGTTCCTTCACTTCCCTCTAGCACATAATCTGCAACATACAATTCATCCAGAAACATTAAGTGAAGCAAAACATATAGGCAAAAACAGGCATGCCGCCAACAGGTCTAATAGACAGACAAATGCCGCAAAAAGACCACTTCCTCGATACGAATATCAACCATATTCCTTTGGAACAAATATAAAAACCTACTTATCAACAAATTTCCATTGATTGTTAACTTAGAATTAGAAATCAATACACCGATTTAGTTCTTTCCCTAGTTTGGTTTGGATTTGTCAGTCAGCCACACAAAAAAACGTCATACTCCCGCTTACGCACTGCAAAAGATAGTAAGATCTGTCATACAGCAGTTAGGCCCCTGTTCCTGTGTGCCTTTATTTCTTTAACACAATAAGCTGAAGTTCTTGGGGGACCACTGGTGGTGCAGTGGTAGAGACTCAGCCCACTCAACCCACTCAGCCCAATAACCTTAAGGTCTTGGGTTCGAGTCTGAGCACAACCACTGTGTATTACTATTGCACTTCCCAGACACCCGTTAATGGTGAAAGACTAAGAAAGATATTGTAGTTTATCTAAGGACAAGAATTTTCCTCATTTTTTGTGGTGCCAATGGTAGCTTGAAAAGCCCAAACTCGACAGAATCACTATATCTCACAAATATGTAGAAAGGACCTAAAAGGCACAAAAAATGAAGTCAAGCAAAGACGGAAGGGGGACCACAGTATTGGTATTGGCCATGGCATACAATTATCTTGCATATCAAACATATTTTCCGTCAACTTGAATGTAGGCTAACACAACCAAGAAGAGTGTGTGTGTGTGAGAGAGAGAAGGGTCTTTGAAACAATATCGGAATCAAGACTGTTTAAAAAACTCAATGGGGACAACATTTGAGAAGCAACTTACGCCATTCAAGAATGTCGTTTGGGGAAGGCCGGGAAGTGACATGTGGAACAGGTTCCTGCAAATTTGAGACACCACAACATCACCATCAGAATAGAAAAAGCAGCTATCAGAAGTCTTGTTTAACAAGGAAAATTAGTTCGAGTGGTGAAATATCAGGTAAGTAAGCTGCAGAATTAAACACCACGAAACTTTTGTTCAATAACATACAACCTCATAGTTGATAAGCAATTACAAGAATAAGAATGGAGCATACTTTAGAAAGGGCTCTATATTCCTTTTGAAGGCGCTTTACACACGCTTTCTCTGCCATCAAGAACTTCCAATGGGAACAAAAGACAGAAGATAAATTTCCTGGCTTCAGCCCTTGCTATCACTTTACTTCTGATTACTGTAAATCACAAAAATCATTGAATAACATATTTAAGAAATAATAGATCCTAACGAAATGTGTGCACCAAAATTTTTCTGTTACAAAAATATGCCAGTAAACAATACAATCAACAACTTCTTAGTAAGTATGAACTAAGCAATAATTAAGCAGGAATATACAGTAAGTTGCCAACAAGCTCAAATATGAACAAAGTTGCCAAGCTTGCTGCATCTCTTGAGTGATACCCTGTGTACAGAGGTAATACCAATGCAAGGGCCACACAATGTTCATCAACTGCATGTATGTGGTGGTAGCACGTGGGGCAGCAATTTTGTTCCAAGTATCTCTAAGCAGCAAGGCTACTGAGTTCTCTGGGTTAGGACGATGCAGCCCATAATTTATGGGATATAAGCATATCATCATCATTTAAATAAAAGGATCAACATTCACTGGCAGCGTCAAGTCAATATAGACAAAACAGAGCAAATGTAAATATACATATGCACAGATACACTAGTACAAAGCACCACCCAGCAAATAATAAGTATAATTTCTCTTGGGCAACACTAAGAATGGATGAAAACCCTATGCCAATGGATTGACAAAACAATTTGCATTGGATCTTGGATTCATAGGGGCAAATTAGAAAGGAACAATATGATCTTGAAATCAAATAGTAAATGAAGAGAGAATCCAAAATCAAAATCACTTTCTTTTCTGTTTTGGTGAGGTAAGAAAATGAGAAGCAAATAGAATTTTCCCTAAAATGCTTTGGTATTTTCCCTTTCGGAACCAAATACAAATAGCACAAGAAGATGAATTGGTATAATCGTAATTACCAACGGAAATAGAGTAAGCGATATGTTCAATTCAGTGCAAGAACAAAACATCGCGTTAATGATCAACTTATTTCTATCGTATTTGAATATCACATCATTATATCTTCCCTGATGAACCCTAATTTGCATCCTAACATGAGAAATGTCACCCTTTACAAACAAAACCGAAAGAAAATCCCGATCCGATACATGCTATTATATACTTTTCCAGCGCAGTGCAATTGAATAATCAACCAAACCAGACAACAAAAACAATTCTTGCAAATAAACTGAAAATCAAGATACGATATCTTGAATCAGGAAATTGGATTGCAATCAATTTCCAAGAAAATCCAAGAATCATCGAGAAAAGAGAGACGAGTTACCTCGGATCAGATAATTGAGAGGAAATTGGTCGCAACGGATTTGGAGTTAGGACACTTGCTCTCTCTCTAATAACTTTTTAGATATTCGCCATGGCGGAGTCCACAGTCCTCGTCCGCGTCCAAAACACGGTGGACCTCTAACGTCGCGTCTCCAAGGCACGAGGTTAAATTTCATGAAACGGCGGCGTGTATAAGCAGTGGTGCACGGTAGCCCAGCCTAGCCCAGTAGTGGTGCACGGTAGCCCAGCCCAGTTTTTATAGGGCTTGGGATAAATTCGGATTGGGTCGAGATTTTAAACCCGTTTACTAAGTAGGCTGAGTTTGGTAAATTCCCCTGAGGCCCGACCCGGTTTGATTTAAATAATATTTTATTTTAATACTATATTGGAGTATATGTTAATATGTTACTGCTGGAACCTAGCTACTTACTGCTTAGGGTTTGATTATATTGATGAAGAGGTTCTTCTCTTCATATTCTCTTATTCACTACTTTAATTGCACTTTAATTTATAGGTCTATTTTTAATATTTTTGTAAATACTTAGAACTTTAAGTACTCCCTCCGTCCGGATTGTTAGTCCATAAATATACTTTTTCAAGTCCTAAAATGTTTGTCCATTTTCAAAAGTCAAAAGATAAGGTATGGAAATTTTACTTTTTTGCCCCTTTTCTAAAACTTAAAATAACAACTCAAAAACTAATTTTTTAAAATAATGTGTTAACATTGTTGAATTTTTTTTGCATTGTATTAAAGTTCTCAATGAGATCTATCAAACAAGATCCATATTGATAAAAAAAAAAAAAATTGTAATTACATTATTTTTTAGTTTGAAAATTGCACGTAGTTTCATAGTGGATTATCAAATTAGAAAGAAGGGAGTATTAAATGGAGGGATTGAGGTTAAAATAGGAAATTAAGAAACTCAAAAGGTAATGGAAAAAAAGTTGGAATCCCCAAAACGGACCAACAAATCCGGACGGAGGGAGTATATTATTACGGTTTTGAACTGTAATTGTGATCTTTATGGCTGATTAATTTATGTTTGTGATACCAAGTTTTAGAAAAAATAAATCGACTTGTTGAACAAGCTTGCGAAATTAAGATTTTCTTTAGGCTAGGCTTAGGCATATTAAATGAAGGCCGATTATAAATGGACCGGGCTTAGAAATGCATAAATCTCGTTATTATCTAGTATAAGTTTTAGCCCGAACCCGGCCCAACCTGGTGTATATACACCCTACAACCAAGTACCGGTGCCAAGTTCAAATCCTTAAAACGGCGAGGCATAGTTTTTTTACCTGCGACTTCCCTAAGCTCCGTTTGTTTGAACGTAACATATTTCCAATGTAAAATGTCTTTTTCGTGAAATGATTTTGCCAAAATAAAAGTTCGCGTTTTCATTTCCTGGTGTTTGGCTCATATTTGGTGAAATGATTTTGCCAAAATAAAAGTTCACGTAACTTATAAAATGACTTTTATGTGTCACCATCACCTTCCACCACTGTTGCCACCATGACTACCGCCCCCACCACCACCTGCCACCATTGCCATCGCCACCTTCTCTCCGCTCATCACCCCATGCAGTCATCCCCACCTCTGCTATAAAACACCGCCACTTCTCCAATACCACACCATCGCCAACCACCGTGACCACAAATGTCTCCGCCACACTACTCCATGCAGTCGCCATCTCTCCACGACCACCACCACCGCCCATGCACCATAACCTATTAATTAACCATCATCTCTCCATCACAAAACCACATGTAGTCACCACCCCTCTTTGCCGCCATCCTAACACCACCACTACAAATACATGGTGAGCATTAACAAAACTTAGAGAGAATATAGTCACAGTTTATAATCATTCGTTATATCAACCTATACATTTAATTTAGCTCTTAATTTTTTTTGTCAAACAGTTTTTCAACTTATAAAATTCAACCTTCAATTTTCGGCACTTAATTTTCATCTTTCGATTTTCAGTTTCCAATTTATACTTGATTTCGAGGGCCTCGCTCGCTGGCTCTTCTTTCTTGACGATTGCACATTGGGAGCCTTGATGGCATAAACTGACGCTGCTGATGCTGATGGTGCTGGTGTAGTAACCTTATGAGGAAGGAGCTTGCCATGTGAGTTGACTCTGGATCTTCGGCTTTCATACTATAAAGCCATGTTCGTTCGTACCTCATTATAGAGGGTGCAGAACATGGCAGGGGCATTGGTGAGTCCAAAAGTAAGTATCTCGTCTTTGGCTCGTCTCCTTCCACGATATGCACTTGATAGTAACCTGACCGTAGATCCAACTTCGAGAAGTATCTCACGCTTATTGATTAGGGCGAAGAAGTCTGCAATCTAAGTAGATACTTGTTCTTGATGGAATTAGGTTACGTACCTTGTTGAGTGCCCGATAATCAATGCACACTGCTCCCGCTACTTTTGAAATCAAACGGGGGCTCCTCAACCTTTTTGCTAATTATTAGATACTCTCGGAGTACCATGTGATACTCCCCACAAATAAAAGATCGGCATCACACTGTGTGGGCCACCGCCACCTCTTGTCTCCCAACCACCAAAAGGGAATGATAAGTGTTCCTACCAGATGATTTGTCGCTACGTAAATGGTTGGGAATACCACGTAGGCAATGCCACGTGATACTCCGGGAGCATTGAATAATTACTCCGAGAGCAAGATAGGGAAAAACTATCGCGGAGGTTGGAAAATAAATATGCCTCAATGAGTTCTTGAAATTATTTCCTGAGCTCAACCAAGCCCCTTCACTTTTTTTTTTTTTTTGGTACAAGGGAAATGAAAAACAGAAAACAAATTACAGCCTTTCAAAGGCCATCCCCCTCATATCAGCTTCCAGGAGGGGGATGATGTCAACTGAGGGAGCAATATGGGACACCCATTTGTGCTCATGTTCCACTCCAAAGTTAGCTAGCTTATCTGCAACCTAATTTCCTTCACGGTAGACATGGTTCAGAGAGCATCCAGTGGCCGCGAGAAGGGCTTGGCATTCTTGGATTAGAATCTTGTGAGGAGAGTGTGCAGGTGCCTCTCCTTTGATAAGGTCAATTGTTGTGGCTGAATCAGACTCAGTTTCTAGGGCCTCCATGTTCTGGCTCTTCCCCATCTCTAGTCCTCTAAAGATACCCACAGCTCCGCTTCCAGACTAGTGCAATCTTCAATCCCTCCATAGAAGCTGACTACCCAGTACCAAGCCCCTTCACTAATAGGTGCTATAGTTGTACGAAGGTATTAGGCAATAAATGGCGGTCCATCAATAACGTGGTGGTCCTGGCCAGTAGTCCATGTTTATCAATCGGTAGGAGCAAGCAAGAGAAAAGATATTAGTACCAAAAAAACCTCAACTTATACTTCAATGTAACAATAAAACTCAGGCATTACAATCAGTAGATGTGACTCTTAGCCTATCTGGTTGTACCACTCAACTTCCGAGGAGAGTCTGGGATTCAAGAGACGTCAAACTCCCTTTAGTTCGTTAACCCAGACCCCTACAGTCGCTGAGATTGCGATCTCATCTAAATCCTTTGGCCTTTGGCTTTAAACATTATGGAAGTACTTGAACAACATTTTCATATGTGCTCAGGCATCATCAGCAGAAAATCTTTTTTATCACATCTGGTCCATAGATGGATCTGATCTACTACTCAAAACACAGTTGCACGTAGAGATTAATCCGAGAAAAACGAGATTAGGAGTTAAATTCCTCTTCTATGTGCTAATCTAACTATTCCAACAATAGCAACTTTTCGCCGATGAAAAAAATGAAACAAGCCATACCCACTTCTTTAGAACTGAACACTTGGGATATCAGCTTTACTATTAATTATCACGTGCCCGATCACATGACCCTTCTGTAAACTGTACTACAACTCTACAAGGAATCTGGAACAAGAGTCACAAACAGTCGAAAGAAAAATCACAAGACCCACTTACTTCAGATCCCACTTTGATTATTGTTATCCAAACTTGATTTAAAAAGAGCAAATTGCAGATACGAATCAACACTTGCGACACGGCAAACAAATCTCATCACAACAGCTTAAAAGCCACACTTCACTTACCTAGCTAGTATCATCATAACAAACACTTTTACAATCATGAAGAACTACTACCTTAGATCACTAGTCGCTTTTGTTCTTGCACTTGTGCTGATTCTTCACTCCTCCTCCACAGGTGGAGCCCAGGCGTCCCGCCTCCTACTCGCGAAAGAAAAATCATCCCCGGCAGCATCACAAGCTGTCAATGATTTCAAGCCAGATGGGAAAAAAGACCCATTCAAGAAGGCGGGCTCGAGCTTACGGGACTGTCCACCAAGTAGACAAAACCCAACACAGAACAAGTAACCACTATGTCCAAAACATTGAAGCCTTTCCCACCATTCTCAACCTTGATTCAGACAATGTTCAAGCCAGAAAGAAGTAAACGCCAATCGGCAATGCTCTTTTTTTGGAGTCTAGGGCAGAAGTTACATGTACCGTAAAATCCATAAAATTTTTGCTTTCTGCAGGAGTAGCCAGTTATGAAGTTGATTGTTTTTGTAGTTCCGGTAATAAAATTTCAGGTTTCTTTGTTGGCAACAGCTTTTCAACTTCCAGCTCAATCAAGTTATTTGACATATCCGCATTATCAGCGACAGAACATAACAGAGGAGAATACTCAAAATTAACTAGGTCAAAAAATTCCATCTGCCTTGATGATATCGTAAAAACTAGTATAAGTAAAATCTCAGAATAAACAGAAACACAACAACAGGATCAAAATCTCACACTTACAACTAATGTAGAAAGAAATTTGTCTAGTCATCCTTCCTCGGATGTTTCTTCTTCTTTTTTTCAACAGCTTTTTCATCCCCACCATGATTCTTTTCCTTTTTCTGCTTCTTCGTTTTGCTTTTCAAAACATCATCACCCGCAACATCTTTGGCAGATGTCTCACCTTTATGTTCTGCTCTTTCTGCGCGGCGTTTATGGCCTGAAGTTCTCGTTTTAGTTGTTGAGTTCTCCTGGGCCAGAAATTGCACTGTAGACGATTGTGCAGCAGCAGAAGCAAGTGTAGCGTCAATTTCTTTCCTCATCTCCTTTAAGTTTTCTGACTGAGATGTGCGAGGAGTCTCTGCAAGAAAGCTGTTGGTTTTCGATGACTTGGTTTCTTTTGAGCCAAATGTTGAATAAAAGTCTTTGTAAGCTGATTCTTTTGATGCTTGTCTCAGCTTCCACTGATCTGGTCGTCTAGCAAACCTATAGAGGAATGCAAAGGAAACAACAAACAAAATACAAGGAAAATTCAGAGGTTGAACTCAAATAAGCAAAGCAAAACGTCACACTGAAAATCAAATATTTTACAGTTGCATTATGGCATGTGTGACATTTGTAAACCTGTTTCCATCATGATGGAAACGATGACAGACCAACAAGCAAAAGTTATCAAGGCAGTAATTTATCACTTCTTCATTGCAGAAGCGAATGAGCAAATTGTAGTTACTTCATGGTATAAAACAAAACAGAATCAATATATCATATGACAAGCCAGGTGATCGGAAGTTACGTTCATATCTGGTCATAAAGAGAGCAAACATATTTACATAGCAACGTTGGTCTGCAAAAAGTTTGGCACAATTGTGTAGCTATTGCCTAATAGTAATTAGTCTGTCAATAAAATCCTGAACAAAAAGTGGCAGTGTGCACTTCCATGGAAGCACACAAATAGCCATCGAAGATGCTATTTATAGAACACGTCACGTGCTCTCCTAGGTAACAGTTTACATGCAAATATAGAGCCTAAATAATGCATCTCCAATCCTTCCAGCAAACAACAGGAGGAAGAGCCATTGTATTTATCTGCCAAATTCATGGCCCTAGTAAAGAGATTGGAACGCTATCCGAGGAATTTAAAAAGGCGTCATACCGATATTCTGTCATAAACTCACAGTAATAATGAAGCAAGAATGAAATTCCTTTGCTTTTGGGCATTGCATCAAATAGGTTCAAGATCTCAACTTTTCCATCGATAGAGACATTAGCTTATGCAGAGGGCCAAAATCTGGCTTATAGAAGCCAAAGATCTGCTAATTTTAAAGTTTTGACATTTTCATACAAGCAAGATCAGGCAATCCAAACAATAAAAGGTTTTCAGGTTTTCAGCCAACCATTCACCAATGCTAAACAGAAACTAGTTTTAAAACAATGCTGAGCAAGGGGTATATGTCTTGAAATGCATGACACCATGTCAAAAATCCGAATAACACTGTTGCCAAGAGAGACTAGAAAGGGCAACATGTAGCAAACTACCTACCAATCAACATCAAATTTCCTCAAAAGAGAGGGGCCCTGCTTAGTCTTGGAGAGCTCCGTTTGCACAGCTAACAACTCTGATACGATTATCTCTCTCTGAGATAAATTACCGGCAGTGAAGCATTTTTCAACTGTAAATGAACCTGATGGATGCAATGAAAGCTCTCCAAAATGTCCTCGAAGCCTTCACAATAACAACCAGCAGACATAAACATTTCAAATTTGAAGAGCTAGAGACAAGTCATAGAACAATTCCCCACGTAGTTCCCAGAGATGCTACAACAAAGGATGCTTTCAGAACCTATCAACTCCTATTCTGCAATCTCAAGGATGAGACCAAAATATGCCACCCCAGATTTATAGTTGGCAACGAAACTGCAGAGGGGAGTGGGGATTTGGCAAAGAAAGTGTCTGCACAAGATGCTTTTTTTTATACGCCTTATCACTCACACGAGACAAGATGCAGTTTTACAGGCAAACACTTGGATATATTGTGTTAGTGCCTTGACATATCTAACAAACATTAAAAAAAAGAAAACAAAATAAGTAAAGGTTCGCCAGTAGTTTGCATTTGTCCACAACTATTATCTATAGTTTCCGAGGAAGCTTCAAAATCTCTTACATTTATCAAAGATATTATTGAAGATTTCCTCTGCATAGCACCTGGATTGTGCAACCAAACAGCAAGTTATCACACTTCCCTTCATAGTTTTTAATACAAAAATACCCATTTTATTCTTCCCTGAGAAGTAGGGGTTGAAAAAAAAAACCGACGGGACCCGAACCGACCAAAAAACCGAAAATTCAGTTCGGTGTTCGGTTGGTCCAGTCTGGGAAAAAAACCGAAAAAACCGAAATACATCTCGGTTCGGTTTCGGTTTTCCGGAAATTTTGTCAGACCGAACTGAACCAAAATACCCTAAAATCATGCTGATTTGGACCGAATTACCCCTAAACCACCCTAATTTGGACCGAAAACCGAAAAAAACCGATCTTGACCCCCAAAAAGTAACAAATCCTAGCCGTCCATCTCAATCTTAAAGCCGGACTGAAAAAACCGAAAAAAAAAAAAAACGGAACCACCCCGAACCGATCGGTCCATTGTTTTTTTGGTCAGGATCGGTTCCCAGCAAAATCACCCCAAACCGATCGGTTCGGTCCCAAACACCCCAAAAACCGAACCGACCGATTTTCACCCCTACTGAGAAGATTCCAGTCAACCATGAATTCAACAAATCCACTTATCACAATCCTTCCTTTCTTTCTTGTCTTTTGTTTTACCACAATCATTGGCATCAGGGCACGATACTCAAAATACCAACACAATCATCTTCCTTCTTTAGGGCGGGCAGCTACAAATATAGTGATAAGCATACTTGTCAAATTGTATGATTCATGATTTGTATTGTACAATTCAAACAATTAACTGGGTCATTGATACAAATAGGTTGCATGAATCGGAAATAGCTGGGAATCATAAATGAATCGGTGATCCAAATCGGGGAATCGGTGAACCCAATATGTGAATCGTTCGATTCACTTTTGATTTGCTAAATTCAAATTATGACTTTTTTTTTTTGCTTTTTTGGTGTTGAAGAAGGGATTCAAACTATTTTTTTTTTTAATGTCATTAGTACTATTATATGCTGTCTTTTGTCTAAATTTCTCCTTTTTTAGCCTCTAAAATAGATTCCTCTTTTATTAAGTATTATATGTTATAAGAAATGGGAGATTTATTTTGTACTTTTAACTCTTTTTCACAAAGAGGCCCATAAGTAGGATTCACAAGTCCTTTTCTCTTGCAAGTTGCAATAGAAGAAGCTTACCTATTATTTCACATGATTAGAGATTCATCATATAAATTAGGTCTAAAATTTTCATTTATAGAATTAATAAATATACTTTCCCATGTATTTTAGAAGTAACGGTTGAACCAGAGCAATTCACGCTTTGATACAATTCACGATCCTAAAAAAGACCATTTCGAGTCTCAACTTGACAACGTTTCTTTATATAACCAGATGTCCGGGCTATCTTGCCCGCACCTCGACTAATTCTGGGGCCCTGAAGCTAACAACTGTACATAACCCCTAGTGGCCCCAAGGTTTTGAATGGTTGGCCTCCGTGGTAAGAATTTAGATAACCCTCCAAACAGTATATCCTAACAGCATAATTATCAGGGCCAGCTTGATTCATTGTATGCCGACTATGATATGGTTATTTGAAGCAGGTCTATACACGCTGTACTCATACATGCCTCAGCATATGTCAGACATTAAACAAAAAAGATAAAGCACATCCAAGCTTACTTCATAACCAATCTACGTTTCTGTTTTGCAGAAGCATTTGAACTCAGGAAAGCTTCAATAACCCTTTGACCCCCAGAGTCTTTTGATGCTTCAAGAACATGGTCAGCTTCCATGGCCGCGATACTTGTAATATACGGTTGAATGAACTCCTGTAAAATAGACACCCTATATCAGGTAACCTAATCTTAAATTCAAAAGGAAAACCCAAAACACGAAAATCACCAAAAATGAGTGAACCAATATAAACTTATAGTAAGTCCTAGCAGCTCCATATGACTGGATTATGACTGCATCATTGTATTAATCCCCCATATACACAAAGCAAATTGGAGAATAAAGTTTAATAGGATCTCTCTTTTCTTCTAGTTGGAAGAATTGAAAAGAAATCAAACACGCCAACTACCATTGTCAATAGTGGCACTCACCATAAATTTCAGCCCAAGAAGCTCACCAAAATACATTCCCATGCGATAGAAATCAAACAAAACAAGTCCAGTGTACATGCTAAATGCTAAGCTATGGACGAGACATATTAAAGCGAAGACTGAAACATTGAATGATAGCATAGCCATAATTACAAATAAGTAGACAAAAGCAATTCAGATGCAAGAAAAAAAACATACACTTGGGAATCTGAAAACTAACTGAAGAATCAAAGAACCCATGACATGCATCGTCACACCCTTAGGCCAACTCCAATTGGGTTTATCTTTGCAGTTAAGGTAGCTTTCAAGAAATAATAATCGAGGAACAATGCATCCGGGGGACTCATTTGTTGAACATATAGCAGCAGCAAGAGCCAGAGAACACTGCCAAACAAGGTTTGTACCAATGATTAGAATGTTTGCGCCCCGAAATCAACAAAACAAAATAAAAATACTGCTTGTGTTTTCTTTTCGAAAATTGACCCAAGGTACGTTAAAGGATAGATGTGCATCCAACAGCCACTTTTTCAAGTACTGATGAATTATTTCAACTTCTCATACATAGAGCAAATAGCAAAAGAGTTGATGTTCGCATAAACCTTGTGTTCATGGCTATGAAGCCTTTGACTTGCAGCAATGACAGAAGCAACAACCCCAGCCCTTCCCATGCCAAGAAGATCCTTGAACTTTGGACCAAGTTCCTCCCATATCAACTCCATCTGGAAGGAAAAAAGCAAAGTGACAAAAGGTATTTTCCAAAACAGCCAAAGCACATAACTTGCAAAATAAAATAGAAGCACAATTACCTGAGATTAAAGGTACTAGAACATCTATCTACAGATTCTACACAATGTAGACCCAAACAACAACAACAAGAAAAACCAAGAAACATACCAACGTGTGCAACTAATTCAGACTAACTAAAAGACAACATCATAAAAAGCACTTCTCACCCTGTTTACCAAGACATATCATCAACAGAGGTTCTTTACATTTTTCTAATGCATAACAGGCAGCATAAAAATTCATCACACCGAAGCAGTAAGGCACCTACATTATCTTTAGATCTTGCATGAGAAACTAATGCTTGGACAACAAAGTTCCCACAATTATGATATGACAGCTGAACCAATGAGTTTCGGAAGACTTTTGTGAATAGCTCTTTGTATAAGGTTTCTGGAGCCACTTCCACGATGACCTGAAACATTGCCACAGAATTCAAGCAAATCATAAGTTAATGACAGCACAATATAATACTTGAGACCGCAATTTGTAACTATCATCAAAGAGGGGGAAACAGGATGTCAATATAAAAAAGAGAAGTGTCCAGGAAAATAAAAAATTTAGGGAGGAAGTTAATTCATCAATCAGGAAAATCACCTGTATCATGCAACTATAGTGTGAGTTTGCCAACCCAATTTCGCGAAAGATATTACACGAAACAAGTAATCTATTATTCATAACAGCCCAAGGAATAGGATGCTACTGTACTAAATGTGATAAGCAAAATTAAGCGCAGATTTTCTTGTTGCTTAACGTCTGTCTTTTCCTTTTTCCCTAATAAATAGTGTACATTTCTTGTTTAAATCCTTAGTAATGTATAACAACATTGTAGCATTTGAAAACTATTCAAATCATGACAAACTTATATTGAAAAATGCATCAAGGCTTATAAAAAAAGTGCCCTATGCACTTCCATCAATTCTGTGTATCAAAAGATCTACCATATCGCAAAACCGATTGAGGGACGGATTACATTCCCAAGACTCCTTCAACCCACACAGTGTACAAACTACAAACAAATGTACTTAAGAGGTTAAATAAAGGACTCCTTTCTAGCCAAACAAGCCACATCAAACAAAGAGGAATTATCTACCGAAACCGCCTCTTCTCCCCACCTTCGTCCCTCTTTGCTGATAAAGCAGTTCTAACACTCCATCCTGGACAACCCATACCACCCCAACTCCCACGAAGAGATCATGGTAAAACACAACTGTTTTCTGTTTTCGGTACCCAGCTCACTTGAAAGCACTTGCCACCCCCGGATTAAAAAAAAAAAACTATTTTTGTATTGCAAGAACATTGTTATTCTTCAAAATCTTTCAAAACGCGTGCACTATTTTTGGTATTAAGCATATTGATAATTAATTAATCGATGAAAACATGTAAGTTTTTGGTATTACGTATGTTGATGTATGTTTAACATATGAAATGTATATCTTTTCGGGTACAAGAAATTATTAATCTAAGAACACATTTACTTTATTTTTATACTAATTACTCCCTCTACCCGTGAGGATAGTCCACTATCAAAAAACCTCCAATTTTTCGGATAAAAAGTAAAGAACTTCCGTGCATAATTTCTTACATTTCTTGATGCAAAATTAAAGAATTAATTGAAATTTTTAGCCAAAAAATTGCACGTCATTTTCTAATAGACTATCTTTGTGGGACGAAGAGGGGGAGAATACTGATTTTGGGTGCCACCTCCAACTCGGATTCCTGGCTCCATCCCTGCTTGAAAGTACAGCGAGTCCATCCAGGTTTAAGCATGCTAAGTTATAGTCATTATAATCCAGGAAACTAAAATAATAAATTGAGTGGAATCAGGTAAGGCAGTGACGGAACAAGTTGTCTTGAAGAAATTATAGCATGATAGAAAAAAAAGGTTAAGTAAAGAAAATTTCCTTTTTTCTGCTATTAAGAGAGCACACCTCCATTAAATGGCTGTATGCAGTTTCCTTCATCAACCGTAGAAGGTTTTGCACTGAAGTTGGCTTTATCAAATTCCCTTCAACCATGTTTTCCATGTTGCATCCAAGAAGAACAGGTATTATATGCAACAACTCTTCTTCATGTCCCACCAATAACTTCAGGGCAGTCTGTCACATAATAAAAAGAATCCATCAAGATAGAATTTTTCCGCTAGATTCCAAGAAGGTAAACTAAAGCGGATAATATGGGACCTAATAGAGGACGGAAATGTCATTGGAAACACTATTAAACTCAAGTTATTAACAAATAGGGAAAAAAAGAAGCCAAAGAAGAAAAGACCTGCAAAACTAAACTGCCATACTGATCAGTTTGAAGGGATAAAATGTCTTCTCTGGAACAGTTTAACATCCCAGACACGAGGAATTTTAGTTGATCTGGAAATCCCGGCTGCAAATGTTGAGAATCCTTCCTTTCTAGTTGTTCTGGTCTGGAATTTAACAGCTGTGCTAAAATAGTCGATGACTTTGTTTTATGAAACTCGGGAGAGTCCAATGAGACCCCTTTACAAAGACAAAGAAGAGTCCGGAGAACATGAGACCCATAACAGTTATACATCATTTCAATAGGATTGTCTACGATCACCTGGCAAGGTAAAAAAGACGTGATAAATGATTAATCCGATTGTGGTAAACCATCACTGCCAATGCGCAGAGTTCAAATAACAAACCCTGCAATTGATTTTCCCATCAATTACAAAGGAACATCACAAGCTCATACTATCGTCGCATCCAAAAAAATAATAGCTAAATACTATACGAATTACATTTTTTTGGACAGACAATAACCTTAATGTAGCAACTATCCACCTACAATGCACAAGCATTTCATAGCTTCATAGATAAAATGCAATTCCCTAACACACATTAACGGGTACTAACTGGGTGTCCTTTTTATCAACAAAGGTAAACACAAAAAACAAAAGACTGAATTCCACTTTAACATGCATTACAAATCAGATACCTGGCATATCATGGCTAAGGTCTCTTCAATATCAGAGAAAGCCTTATCATCTTGAAGATGATCAAGATGATAAGCTAAGGACTTGAGAGCTGTCTCAGCTACATGAGAACCAGATCTGTCCATAGCAACATAAGGGAAGTCCTTTGCACAACTACAGAGAAACTCACATAGGTGGTTCACATCACAACCTTCAAGGAGGGTTTGAAAAGTGTGGCTTATGATATAATCAGTTGCAAGTTCCACCTCTTTCCCTCTACTCTCTTCCAATGCATTTCCACATATGACTGACCTTTCCTCTAGGTCAACTTCAGTACCTTCAATTACATTGGCAATCTCAGAGTAGTATTTTTTGGTCTCAGGATCAACCTGTTTCCTAAAAGAAGACATCTTTAAGTCATTTCAGAGGCTGTTATTGCCATTCTAAACCGCCAATATGATGTTTACAACAAATAGAAAAACGAAAGTATGTAAACAAATCACAAAAACCTGAGGAATGACGTTTGTGGCCCAGAGTCAATCTGATGCTTTGAATCTTTTGAAGCTTTTGCAGTTTTAGCTGACACCCCACCAGAATTTTTTTTTGTTGATTGGTGCCCATCAAATCCAGGGTGTTTTTTACTTGATTTTCTGCTCATGCTTCCTTTCTTTCCATGTTTTCCAGAACGATTCTCTTCCCCGGCCATGAAATTGTCCTCGGTCAAGCTAATAGCTTTGGGTTTCCTCAGTGGCAAAGCTTTTGAACCTGTAGCAACCATAAATGAATCCCCAAAAGTAGTTCCTTCTGGTAAACCTACTAAAAACAAATAGATATAAAAACAGATGTATGACACAAGTAAAAAAGAGACCAATGAGGTAGACTTTCATGAGGTAATATCCAGTCGCAAAGGTGAAAGAGCTCGAGCCTTGACAAATAAGCAACAAAAGCACATACTTATCTGCTAGCACTCAAGAAACGAATACATACAAACTAAAATGACCGTAAATGGGGTTGGGGAATTCCTGATTCAATCCCTACGGTTCTAAATTTTCTGAAACCAAAGCCAACCATAGAACACTTGCAACCAAACCATACCCATGCTGCAAAAACACAGTTTGTCCAGTTCGACGTTCGTTACATCCAACTATTCAGTTCAACAAAGATTGTTTCCACCTGTAGCATTTCTAGAAAAATCTAGTACTGTAGTACACTTCAACTTCTCAAATATTCTTGCATTTTTTAGTGAAAAGTACTAAGCTTCAGTAACAGAAGAAGTGTTTAAACCTTATCAATAATGGGAAAAACAATTGCACATAATTTCATAAACAAACACTGAGAAAAGAATAACCTTTGTTCAAGAAGATACATGAATTGCAATAAAACTGCGACGAAGAGTTTAAACAACACACACTCAAAGATGCAACAAAAATTACTTGAAAAACCAGTACGGTGAGCAAAAAATATGCAAATCAGCTGAGTTAAGAAGATAACAGCCCACTGTTACAGATGAATATCTTTGTAAGCAATAAAGGGAGAGAGAGAGAACACTGACCTTCTTATCTTATGCTGTCTGTCGACTTGCCGCCAACGTCTGAGAGAGAGAGACGGGAAAGGTTCGTAACGATGGCAGACCTGATTTTGTGATTCGGGTATGGATTGCCCGAAAAATTACCGAGTCGGAGGGCCCAAAATTGGGCAGCCAGACTTTTGTTCGTATGTTTTGGTGGGCGACTGAGTTGGGGTTACTAGTGGTTAGGAACTTTCTCTGAGGGCAATCCAATGAATTTTTGGACTGGGCTTTTCGGCCGAAATCATGTTTTCATTCGTTTTTATTCTTGGGTCTTATCTTTTTTGTGGTAATGTCAGCCCAAGTGGTAAGGGCCTTGGCCCAAGTTCGAATCCCATCTCCAGCTAACACGAAATCTTACCTACTAAAATCCGTCTTGCTGTACTAAAAACAATAAAATTTAACTTTAGTGTCCCTACCTGGTTTTTTATTTATTTATTTATTTATTTTTTTGGGGGGGGTTAACAACTTTGTCCTTCTTTGACCTTTTTTTTACAAATTTTTTGCACGGTCTTTTTGGTTGTTTTCTCTTATCTTTAATAGAATTGTGCAATCTTTAATAGATTTGAGGAATAACAATAATGTTTACATCACATCGTTCGTCTGACGAGATAAATTGGAAAAACTCTAAAAACATAGACCAAAGTTATTTTTGTATATATATAAGACGAGAAAAAGACCCAAAAGACCGTCTTTCCTAGGTAGACTGTTTTTTTTTTGTGTATTTTTCTTTTTCTTCTATGAGCTTTTTCCAACATTATTCTATATTGATATAGTGTTTTGATTCCTCTCATTGAGACGAACAAAATAATGGAAAATTTTAACCCCAATCTAGTAAAGAATGAGAGAAAATCATCAAAAAAGAATATGCCATGCACCAAAAATGGCAAAAAAGTTAGGCGAAAGAGTGGAGATAGACAGAGGAAGAAGACCAATTGGAATTCTCCCCCCAAACCAATATTTGTCTTGGTATTTTAATTACTAGTCAGAGAAGTTTTCTTTTGGCTATGAAAAAGATAAGTGGTGCGTGGGGCTGCAAACATAATTAGGGTGCTTTAAAGCAAAAGCATTCTGTGGTCTCTGAAAGAAAAAGCAATTAGCTAACGATAATTCTAAGGGGATAGAAGTTTTAGGTACAGAAAATGCACAGAACGGTTTGGGGATCCACTTTTGGGTCCCACGCGAACGATCCAAGCCGTTCATTCATCTTAGAGTAATTTTTCGAGATGCCCTGGTGAGAAATTACCTCAGTCGGTCGTGCATAAGTGTTTGATCCAAAGCCCACCCCGTTTTATTTTTAAAAAATTGAATGAAACGGGGTGGGCTTTTGATCGAGCACTTATGCACGTTCGATTGAGGTGATTTCTAAAGAGGCCTCTAGAAAAATTATTCTAAGATTAATGAACGGTTCGGATCGTTTGTGTGGGACTCAAAAGTGGGTCCCTAAACCGATCTGTGCGTTTTCTGTACCTAAAACTTTTGTACGCGTAGCAGCTTTCATTAGCTAAAATCAAGTTCAAATGACTGTAGGAGTACTGCAAGAAACTTCTCAAAAGAAGGTAACAAAGGTAACAAACGTTCCAAGTAAATTGATTGCTTCTGTA
The DNA here is from genome assembly GCA_963854785.1 of Vaccinium vitis-idaea. Taxonomy (NCBI): domain Eukaryota; kingdom Viridiplantae; phylum Streptophyta; class Magnoliopsida; order Ericales; family Ericaceae; genus Vaccinium; species Vaccinium vitis-idaea. Next base: position 38,983,489 of record OY978225.1, on the reverse strand, counting down.
CTCTTTTGAAAAGTGGAAGACAAGTGGAAAAAAGGTTGTTGGATGCTCAACTAGGTAGAAGCAATTTACCCAAAAAAAACGAGGTAGAAGCTAGCTAGCTAGCTGTTGAGCAAACAAACGCCTCAAGGGGGTCGGTGGCATGGGTCACCCTTAGGCCTGATTTGGCTAAATTGAAAAAACTAATTTTTTGGTTTTTTTTGTTTTATCCTTATTCAAATAAAATTTGCATCAAGATTTTGTGGTTTCTAGATTTATCTCGTCGAGACGAATCCAAAGAGTATAAAATTATGGTCAAAAGTAATAGTTTTTTGAATAAAGCCGAAAATAAACCAAAATAAATTAGTTTTTTTGGATTATTTTCGTCTTTATTCACAAAACTTTAAGTTTGGCTAATAATTTTATATTTTTAAGATTCCTCTCGTCGAGACAAGCCAAAAAACCACAAAAAATCGACCGAAAACTAACAAATGCAAAAAAACTTTTGAATAAAGACAAAACGAAAAAAACCAAAAAACCAGTTTTTTCAATTTAGTCACATCAGGCTAAGTCAAAATCTACCAATTTTTTTTAGTATTTCCTTTCGAGTGAAATGAAATCATATTTTCTTGGTATTACTTATCACGGGTATTTGGTTGGATATATTATGTATGTTGCTGGATAATTAATCTATCAAAATGTGTACCATGAACGCTTAACATTAACATTAATACGTGTATTTTTTTAGATAGTGCTATTTTGATTTTTGATGATTGATTAACTTATAAAAACATACTATGAATGATTAATAAATTAGAACTCTGTATACATTTTGTAATGCTATGTGTATTATTGAGTGTCACTTCCGACTTAAAATTTTGGTCCACCTCTGAACAATAAAAATAAGTAAAAAAGATTGAATAGAGTGGAACTCTCGAATATTTAGAAATCTAAAATGTATTAACGATGTCTCATTTTTTCAATGAATCATTTATTTTGACTGAAAAAATTACTCAATATATACACTTACTTTGAATTTAACTTATTAATTACATTCCACTACTCAAAATCCCAACAAAACAAAGCTAGGTTGCAGTAGAGTTTTACCAAGACCTGGAAGGCTGGAACTACCCCAAAAAAAAAAAAAAAAAAGTCACAAGGGGGATGCATATCTAATGAGTAATGACCCACAAGAAAAACTGCATATGGTCCTTTTACGTAGCATAACTTTGTTAGGGGTGTTTCAGTAAGATAATTTTTAGAATAAATTAATTTTTTACGATGTTTTATGTAATATATTGTGAGTGAATAATTTGTTTTAGTTTTAAAAATAATTTTTTATTAATGGAACAACCTCAGTCGTTATTGTACACAGGCTGTCATATCTTAAAGGCCCATCTCTTGGCAGTTGGCATCATCAAGGATACAGAAGCTTTTTCTGCATGGATTCGGATGTTTGAGAGCTTCATTTTCAGATTTTCATTTTTAACTATTTAGTTTTTTAGCTTTTTAGATTATGATTAAAATGTGTTTGGAATCTAATAAGAGTGTTTGAAAGAAATATGCAGAATACATTTTGGAATAGGAGTAGTGTTTTGAAAGTAAAAGAAGAAGTTAAAAAGCTCCCCCGGGGTTACTTCTCACTTCTGACCCCTAATGTCAAAATTGAAAATTCATTCTATCACAAGGTATTTTTGGGAGTAGCTCCCAAACACGCTAGAGCTAAGACCATTAAGGGGGTGTTCCACTAATTTTGTTTTTTGTATAAATTGGTTTTTTACGGTTTAGCTCCCAAACACGCTAGAGCTAAGACTATTAAGGGGGTGTTCCACTAATTTAGTTTTTTTTGGTATAAACTGGTTTTTCACGGTTTTTTATGTAATGTATTGTGAGAGAATGTCATATCTCATTTTTTGAAAAAATAGTTTTTTGTTCGTAGAAAATGCAAAAATACGTCTACCAAACACCCTATGTGTATCGAAGTTCAAAAAAAAAAAAAAAAAAACACCCCATGTGTATCCTGTGCTTCTTCTTTAGCGATAAAGATACGGGTACAGAGGCCATGGTACAGAAAACGTACCGATCACGTTCAGGGACCTACTTTTGGGTTCCACGCGAGTGATCCGATTTTTGGTTGGAACGGTGGGACTTTGGTTGGAGCACTTTCAACCGTCCGATTGAGCTGAAATTTGGTGGGACCCCTCGGAAAAATGTTTTAACAACAATAAACGGTTCGGATCACTCGTGTGGGACTCAGAAGTGAGTCCCCGAACGCGATCAGTACCTTTTCTGTACTATGACCTCTGTACCCCTAGTCGGGTCCCTTCTTTAGGTTAACCGACAAAACTGTAACTTTTACTGCATACTGTATTAGATCCATTCAACAATCCACGTGGCGTGGAGTATTGATGAAGAATATCCTTGAGGGAGTGGGTGGTAAATTCGATCTTTACGCAATCGTCATTAATTCGTCAATCTCACGGCTGATAAAATATGTCAGATCCCTATTCTCTTTCACTTTTCGATGGCCAGCCTCCTCTGTTTGGAACCGGGAAGGTGGTGCGCAGCATGCTGTGCGACCTATTTCAGTGCAGTTCCGGGACGGTTTTGACGATCGGAGACGTCCATTGTGTAAATCTCGTCGAGTACTACAAATGTGCCAAAAATAAAATCAATTGGATATCATTAAATGTTTTATCGGAACACAAATAAGTTGAAAAAAATTGGAACACACATGTCTTGAAACATTGGATGAAAACCATTGAAACCATTTTTTTTTCAACATATTTGTGTTCCGATGAGGCACTTAACGATATCCAATTGAGTTAATTTTTGGAACACTTAAAGTACTTGACGAGTTCTACGTGGTAGACGTTTCTGATCGTCGAAACGGTACCGACGCGGCGCCTAAATGGGCTTGCACATCACGCTGCACACTGCACCCCTGTGTTCTTGTCGATTTACAAATAGTGTGACGAGATGGCACAATGCATGGGCTTTCAGGTTGAATTTCTTGGGGACTCTGTTAAGCGATCAAACTCCTACATTCAATCCAAAGGAAGTTTTTGAGGCCGCCGCCATGCAAGGGTAGTTAAACCCAAGGGAGGGAGAGGAAAAGAGAAGAAAACTTATTTGCGTATAGCATTTCTGGTTTACACAGAACATACAGTTGTTCAATCAAACAGAAATGATATGTGCAAGGAAGTTTACACGGAACTATACGCGGAATGTGAGTAATGTGGGAACACGAAGTTGTGTTTTGCAAACATTTTTTTAAAAAAACACTATACATTCTGTGTATGATTTGCAAATTTGGTGTAAACTTCTTTGCGTATAGCATTTCTGGTTGTTCAATAATGCTTCTTTCTTGCTTTTGGTAGGATTAGAATGATTATAAATTGAATAGAATTGTTGCACAAAAATCCATTTTTATGTTTGGTTTTTCCAGGTAAAATATGAATGTATATATTTATAAAAAATAAATACGAATGTATAACTGGTTTTATTTTCCTTGTGTGGCCTATGTCATAGTAAATCTCACTCCAAACCTAGTAAGAAAAAAACCCATAGAATATGCAAAATTCAAACGTTTTGAGGTTGGGGTCGGAAATTACTAATTCCTTGATTTTCCCACCAAGAATGTGCAGAAATCATATAGATTATATTGGTTTTGTTCGTTTAGTAGTTTTAGTTTAGTTTAGTTTTAGAGATATGGGTAATGAGTGGAAAGAGATAGAGAGATAAATGATGGTAATGATTACAAAATCAAAGTAAAACAAAACTAAACCATGAAACGAACAAGGCAATTATGTTCCAAAGACTCCACTTCAGCTAATTAGCAACATAGGAAAATTTGTTAGAACAATAAATTGATGTGAACACATGTGACCCACCATGTGTGGTAAGCCTGGAAAAAGCATTCCAAATATCCATTCTTTGCGTATTATTCATAGCATGCTAATTATTGTGTGTATCTTTGATTCCTCCACTAGTTTAGCTCTGCATTCATTGTTTTGGCTAGTTCGTAATCAATATAAAGACCTAGGTCTTCCTTCCCTTTATGGTTTAATAATGTGCAAATTGCCCAAAAATACTACACGTACGCATGTGTGCGTATAGCAAATGCACAGATAGTACATCTTAACCGTCTGTGCTCATTTTTTACGGTTTAGATTTGAACAGTTTATTTGTTTGCGCAAAGAGATTATTTAAAATCTGGACCATTAATTTTTTAGATGGACGATTGAGATAAGTTGCGTGCTATATCTATGGCGTACACTAGTGTCCATACCCGTAGCTGCGTTGTTTTGACAAGTAAGGGCAAGTGCAACAACACTCCTCAAACCCCTCCCATCTCTATTTTAGGAAGTCAAACCCCAAAACCAAGCTCCAAGAGACTCCCTAAGAGCATCTCCAGCCCTATACCCTTTTTTTTCCCTCAAATTTGAGTGAAATCTGAGTAAAAGCTCCATTTGATACCACCTTCTCCAGACCTTGACTCAGATTTTGAACCTCTCCCACTGCCCGCTGCCGTAAAACTCTTGAAAAATCAGATCTAGACCTGGAAAATCACGTGCACCGCCGTCTTGTGTTCGACTGTGGTGGTTAGACTTGAAAATCGACGGGAAAATCGACTGGAAAATCGACTGTGGTGGATCTTGATTTGGAAAATCGACGACCTTGGTGACGACGACGGTGGTGAAAGGTGGTCCGACGAAGACGAGGACGGTGGTGGAAGGTGGTCTGACGGTGGTGGAAATTTGGTTCAAACCCTTTTTTCTCCCCAAATTTGAGGAAAAATTTGAGTAAAGTTTGATTTGGTATGGGTTGGTTCAAAGAATGGAGTGAGTTTTGGGGGGGTTTGACTCAGATTTTGGTTTTGGGTTTGAGTTTAAGTCTAGGGTGGAGTTGCTCTAAACCCCTCCCTAAAATACAAAATGCTACAGTACCTCCCTAAAATCACCCCATTTAGAGCATCCCCAACAATAACTCCTCAAAAAAGTTTGTGAACAGTATACATATCTATTATAGCTTAACATTTTTTCTATCAACACTCCAACAACACTCTCTACTTTATCTACTACATATTATAATACACTTTTTTATTCTCTCTCCACCATTTTCTTTGTTTTTTTCTTCATAAAGAAAGAGGAGAGAGGGAGGGAAAGAAACAATAAAAAATGCAAAGGGGAGTGTACAGTTGCTCCATAAAAAGGGGCTGATTTGGTCAGCTACTGTGAGGCTACGTATTTTGTTAACCCATATATGGAGGCTGATGTACCCTACTTTGAGGGTGGGGCTGCGTAAAATAGAGAGAATATGGGATTTGTTCACTCTGTTGCACTTGCCCTTAGGGAGACACTGTTCATGCCCTTTTAATTGTTTAATGTTTTCTTTTCCGCGTATCTGACAGCATCAACTGCCGTGGGGTTCTTCCCCAATTATTTTATCCTTTCTCTCACTCTCTCTCTTTCTCTCATTGGCTGACATTTCTATTTTTTAATTCCTCTTAATTATTTTTTTTTTCTCTCTTTCTCTCTCTTTCTTTCTTTCTTAATTATATAATGGAGTGTATATATATATATAGGTTCCACTTCCTATCCGGACTTTTTATCCAAATTTTTTTTTGACGATCCGATCCGTCCAATGTGTTCAGAAGGTGTTTTCAAGGGTCCTCGCGATAAATCTTAAAAAAAAACACCGGGAAGGGCTTGATCCAAGCAGTTTTCGCAAAAATATATAAATATAGTTTTTGCGAAAAACTGCTTGATCAAGCCCTTCCCGGTATTTTTTTTTGAAGATTTTCCACGTAGACCCTTGAAAACACCTTCTGAACACATTGGACGGATCGGATTTTCCAAAAAAAAATTGCAACACAAAAAAACCCCATTTTTTCCTTAAATCCGGGAGTGTGGATAAGAAGTTTGGCCTACATATATATATATATATTATGTATTATTATTTAATTACAATAGAGAGGATAATAGAGAGAAATTGTTGAAGATGTGGATTGGTAAAATAAATCTGTTGGGGTTGCTCTTATGGATATGATCTTATCCGCAACACAAGAAAACCTGCACATGGGGCCTTTTACGTACCGCTCCTGTCGCTGTTGTGCAAGTTGTCATGATCATATCTTAAAAGCCGCCCATGTCTTGGCATCATCAAGGATACACACTCTCTCTCTCTCTCTCTGGATTCTCCTACTATGCACTAAGTGTATGATACCGTGACATGTATCCATCCGGCAAACCGTTGCAAAAATGCACGGCTAGAATCAAATCCAAGCAATGACTTTTATATGAAGTTGGATTTGATTCGAGCTGTACATTTTCGCAATGAACAGCCAGAAGGCACGGGGCCATGCACCTCGATCGTGTACAACAGGGACCACTTGTCCTCCAATGTTTGGAGCAATTTTTTCCGAATGGAAGTTAATTTCAGCTTGCTTTACTGAATTCTAGCAAAGTTGCTTGAGTGCGCCAAAACCATGTTCATTTTCTATTGAAGGCTCTAATTAATATGGAAATGACGCCAAAAAAATAAGCCAAAATCTTTGATTTGGCCTAAAATTCAAGAAATCTTGGCCCTTATTACATCTTTGATTCATATTGTTGGTTTGTTTATGTCCAAGATTATACTGATAAAAGCCTCATTTTCCGATCAAAGCCTGCAAATTAAGCCTAATTTGCATGTGAAGGAACTAATTGCTATCGAGTCAAATGAACAGAGACTCGGTAGCTATATGGCCAAAATTGAATGATAGAGTTGGATTTAGTCATCGTTTGACACCCAATGAACATTATGAGTTAGGTTGGGACACGTCATGTAGTAGAACAAAATTGCATTTTGTTATGTTAAGACGGAATTTGGAGATGCTGTACGATGGAAGTGTTCTACAGGGTTGTGCACAACTGGACTGTCGAAAAGTGTTTTTAAGGCTCCAAATTATCTTACAAGTAAAATAAGTATTCTACATATAAGATAATGTATTAAATCTGGACCCTTGAAACAATTTGGACCACCCAAATTATGTAGTCTATAAAGCACTTCTGCCCTACAGGATCTCACACTTTTCTTTTATTCAAACTCAAAATATGAATAAAAACACTTAAAACTCCATCCGTATTCCTTGACTCAAACCAAATTGAAATTATGAGAAACTCAAATTCGCAGGCTATTTTTTCCCTCTCAAATTCATAAGAATGTCATTAATAAAGTTTTTTTTTATATCAGTTTTGTGCTTAGATTTGAATTTGTCCATTAAAGTGCCAAAGGAGCCCAGATGCTCTCATACGATATTGGAAATAATTGGTCCCACCACCATGTGCAATTTACACCATTCCAATTTAAAAATATTATTGCTCATGTGATGTGAAAAACAGCACAAATACATTCACTTATGTAAGCGCCGTACATTATCAACAGTATAATCTTGATTATACACCCACCAATATTATACTATTCTGTATAATATTTTTTTGTAATTCAATAGGGCCAAAAACGTGGCGACCGAATAAAGAAAAAACTGTTAGAAAATAAATTGTTAGAAAATTAATTGCTAGAAAATTAATTTATGTGGCCAACCAACTAAACTTAATGTACACGTGCGAGTCTGAGACCCTACCATGTTTGGATATATTGTCCAAGAAAAAACATTTTAAATACTCGATCTTTTCACTTTGGTCTCCGCTTTTTGATAAGTGTCGAAATATGCATATTTAAGCCCTCTAAACTATACATGTTAGTCGTATTTATTGGACATATGATGCTCATTTAGTCTCTTTTGTGTTTTCCGGGCCTCTATGCTCAATGTCCAAGATTTTGGATAAAATAGAAGAGTTAAAAAGAAGCTTGGGGTTAAAGTGCAAAGTGTTCTAAAGTTGGAAAGTTGATTTCTTAATGTATAAAATCCAATGGACTTTGGGTGTAATTAATGTATCAAAGCCCTACATATATAAGGCATATTATGCCCACTGAACAAATCAGTTTTTGACCGTAGGAAGGAGTTTAGGGCGTGAGTTGTAAACGTGGAATTAGCTTTGGCTGTGGACTTGAATTGGAGAAGCAGTGAGCTGCGTAGAAAATCGAGCAGCGACACACGGTGGAAATATATTATAGGGGAAGAATTCGCTGATCCTTGAAACATGGAGATCACTTCAACGTCGTTTGGTTCTTTCCTTCCCATGAGTAACTAATTCTTTTTCTTTGGGTGTAGATGAAACCCTAACCGAGTAATAATGTTTTTATGTTGTTTTGATTTCGATTACCCAAAACGATAATTGCACGACTATGGACATCTTTTTATAGAGAACTATTATTTATTCCAATCTCATATACATGCTTTCGATTTATTTGTTTGCAAATACATAGTTATGCAATATTATTCTTTGTGCATGGAATTGTGAATTAGGATAGCCTATGCCTAGGGAAGACGAGTCGTGCCTAGATTAATTAGTTATAGAATCGAAGACGATTCGTGCCAACCGAAGATAGGTTATGCCCGGTACTCAATTACATGTTATTTTCTTGGCAATTTCGCTAGGGCTGTAGCTCTTAGCGGGTCATTATCGTTTTGGTAATTGGTTTCCTAAATTAATATAATTACTCGGTTGCAAAGTTAGGGTGGATTCGAAACCCTAAGACCTTTTTCAAATTATTTAATTCATCATCTTTCTTACTTTTAATTATTTAGATAATTTTAGAAATCAAACTCAATTCACTTTTTCTTGAATTAATTTAGAAATCAATTGAAATAGTTGCAGCTTAGCCTTATAATCCCTGAGGACGATTCTTGGAATACCTACCACTATTCATTTGAGTAGTAGTAATTGTTCAGTTGAATTAACTATTTTTGGTGTGAAAAACGACCTACCACTTTTCTACGTACACATCAATTTAAACACATCCCCCAATTACGTAAGCTCCGACAACATATTCTTACAATCCGAGTTATTCTTTCATGTTGTAACTCTAAACGTCTAAATTATTTGTGCAAAAAATAATATTGATCGAATATAGATGATTTGTTTGATTCAAATCAATTGAATAACAGGAAGAATCTTAACAATCATATTTCTCAATAAACATGTAAAATTTTAAAGTTACTACAAAATGTCCGATCAACATAATTTTTGGCCTGGATAATGTTACATGCAAATACATACAAATAAAATGATTTTGATTGTCAAAATATATAGTGGAACTCACTTTATTTGGTGGTGCCTTTGAGAGGTGTGTGAGTAGAATTACCGTTTCATTCTACACTTAGCTTTGCATTAATTTCTCTGGTTCATAATTAAAGACAGACCTATGTGGATATGTCCCTTCGTGGTTTAATCATGTATACAAATCTTCCCCACAAACCAAATAAAGAACGATTTGGTCCTTTATTTCAACTGTTCTTTATTCTCTGATTCTTTTAATTTTTCTAAAAGCTTTGAAAGAAAAGAGCATCCAATTAGTAAATGGCTCAAGTGGTATTAGTTTCATTAACTTTTTGTACTTGGCATATGAATGAGACATGTTCTACTAACTGACTTTTTGACTTTTTGGTTTTCCACAACTTTCGAGGTAAGTTATTCTTCTCACATATATTAACCTAAAAAGTCGTGAAAAAAAAAAAAAAAAAGCCACCTTAGTGGAACATTAATTGAAAGTGACAAATTTAATCACGCTAGTTAACTACTTTTTGGTCACACGGCATCGATAATTTTTCTACCCGTTGAGGGTGACATTCCACTGTACTAGTAAGACTCTTCCTAATCCATATGGATAACCTGAAAGTGTTGGACTGTTTTTCCAACGAACGGCTCCGAATGGGGTTTGTAGCCCTTTTGGGCAGATTCCAGAGTTTCAGAAAAAAATAAAATCAATTGATAACAGATTGATCAAAACAAAATCAATAGATAAACAGAAAAAACAAGAAGGAAAGGTATCAAGGTTTGGATCCATGTTAATTTTCAATCTTAGCAGTAAGGTACCAATCAACATGAAAATTTCACCACAAAAATTACGTTTGAATTGTTCAATTCAAATCTGAGTCAATCAAGCAACATGAAAAATGTATGACTACGACAGTGCCAAGGGGAAAATTTTATTAGCCCACCAACCTCACTGAACACATGTGGCCTACCACGTGGGGCAACTTGTTTCTGAAAATGAATGAAAAACAATAGGCATATTCCAGAGAAAATTCTCACTAGATTATAACAACAACCGAATCTTATGTTTGATACAATCTCCTTAAAACAGATTTGTTACCTCACCGAAGTTATTAGAGGTTGCACCGGTGTTTATCTCCTATAAAACGGCTAAACCTCAAAATACGGAACACTAACTCACCTTGACGAACCAACTTTGTCTATCTCTCTCTTACGCAAAGAACGGGAATCCAGGAGTATGTTGTATGGAATCCGAAATTCTGGTATCGCATATGAGCGGGATTGTCCACTTTTTACACCAAAGGAGGGACCTTTGAGCTATACTACAGGAATGAATTCATGAAACTGCTGGACTTAATATTGCACATCATGCATGGGGTATTACCAGCCAGACCAAAACCCCTTAATGCCCAGATTCGATGAACCAAAGTTGCTTCGGGAGACCCTCTGAGTGTCCCCAAACCTTCACGAAAGAGAAGATTCCAACAGAACTTACCAACAAACCGTATAATTTCCATTCTATTTTTTTTTTTACAAGTAAAATAAAATAAGTTCATAAGAAACTAAATTTCCAATTTCATCTGTATAATTTACATACACAGATACACCGCTATATATTACACACATATATGGAGTATATTACTATACAAGCTCAGATTCTTCATGCATGTCAGGCCCCATTCCGTTAAAAGGCTTTTTAGTTTTTTGGGCCTTTTTAGTTGATGTAGTGTGAGATAATAACATGTCTCGAAAAATGCAATAAACCAAAAAAGTCGAAAAAACCCTTACCAGAGTTTGGCTCGATTTCGGCATTAAGCTAATTAAGGAGGACATGGGTTTTCTGCCCTTGTCATCTTTGGACTTATTGTTGCGTCCCATATGTTTTGCCCACATACTCACCCACACCATTTAAACACAAAAGGATTTTTTCGTGGTTCTAAACTCGGATACGTCTACAGGAGAGGAGGAATTTTAGCAAATAAGTTAGAGAAGATACAAATACTATAGAGGATGAGACACCACTGTAGTCAACTCACCCTCTTGCTCTAACATTCACACGAGCCCCGGCTCACTGGACTCCCTCTTGGAGAAGGAGCCTAGCTCTCTTGCTCTTTTCCACTCACTCAACACTCTCTCACCTCTCTATGTACAATAGATGTTGGAAAAATGAAAGAAATTCATTTTTTTTTAATATGAATGAGAATTGTCTCATTGTGGGAATCGGAAAAGCCAAAGGGTTGCGCGTGCGCGCCGTCATTGAACACCTGAACTAGACCGGGGCCGGGATTGGGACTCAGGATTCGTGGGCCCGCGGCCTGTGGTCCGAGGTCTGTGGTCTGTGTCTATTTTGGGTAAGTTCAAAATTGAGTATGGGTTTGGACTTCGGGTCTAACCCGTCTTGGTTGAAGAGTATGAGACTCTTCGGATTCTCAAAAGCTAGGAAATTTGGAGTTATTCTAGCATTACTTCGATGGCTTTTTCTCTAGTTAAAGGTGCACTGAATGGGTTTCAGTTTTGCACAGTGGATTAATCACAAAATTGAATTCCTTCAATTTCCCATATTGATTGTAGGTCCTTTGATGGCTATATATTGGCGTTCTTTGATTCCCGGAAAAAACACACCGAAACACACCACAGCTACACAAAAAATTATTTGTTGATTTTTTAGTGGGAGAGAGAACAGGCACTTGTTCGTTCGACAGGGTGATCCGGTAGGTGTTGCCGTTGGTCATTTTAGTCGCTGTATCCTGGGAAGTAGACGCCAATCAAAACCCCAAACACCCTACGTGGGGCGGTGAATTTGCTTTAAGGAGACCGTGTGAAACACGGGCCCCGGCTTGGTTTTTTCTATCCTTTACATATTCGTTATTGTTGAATTTCGATTTTATGTAATTTCGTGTTCCTCATTTTCCAGAATTAAAATTGTCGATTATTGTTTTTCCGATACATGTCCTACAATAGAAATACAACAAACTACGGGGTCAACTCCTCTCAAAACTGGCAATCCAAAAAACCCTCAAGACTCCCATGCGTGGTCCCTACCTCGGGTCCAAAATAATTATCGGAATGGTTCATGTCATATGTCATACAGAAAACAACATGCAAAAAATCAGAGGTGGGGCCACGCGCCGGAGTCCTTGAGGATTTGATGGATCGCCAATATGGAGAGTAGCTGAACCCCAAATTTAGAGCAACTCCAACACATCCACTCCTCTCTAAAATATTGAGTGGAAGTGACATATTGAGGGGAAATTTTGTAATTTATGTCCTATTGAGCCGAAATTAAATTTGTTGAGTGGATGTGACAAAAAGGTGGATGGGTCCCTCCAAACAGTACAAATTTTTAAGGAAAAGAGGACATAAATTACAAAATCTCCCCTCAATATGTCACTTCCACTCAATATTTTAGAGAGGGGTGGGTGTGTTGGAGTTGCTCTTATAGGCCTTCAAGTGAGGAGCCTTTGAAATCCCACGGATGGATATGGCACTGGTAATAAGGCACATTATTGCCTTCTCTTCTGATTTCTGTTGCTGTCCCCAGCAAACTTCACCCCAAATCAGCCGATTCAATTCGATGCAGGGATGGAGCCAAGAATCTCCTTATGCAGGGGCGAATTTTTTTTCCAAAATACTTTGCAGGGAGACGAATTTATATAATTCGTAGATTTTTTTTTATTTTTCTATATAATACTTAAGGTTTTTCTTTTTTCTTGTAGGGGCGATCGCCCCTACTCAGTGGCGGAGCCAGGATTGAGAATCCGGGGGGGCCGAGTTCAAGGCCGGCTCTAAGATTTTCATCTAACGCTGACAAAAATGCACAACATATTTATGATGAAAGCTATATGCAAAGAAGTCGTCTAATTCTCTTCAATTTTTCAGTGTTTCCACATTGAACCTAATGTCAGATAACTATTATCCTTATATGTTTATTATATATGGGCTTTCATAAGTGGGTCATACTTGTTTTGTTTTGTTAGGGCTATAACAATTTGGTTCAAATTTTGTTGGAAACATTTATTTTAATTTCAAACGAGTAACCCTGTGCTGAAAATAGCAAAAAAAATTTAATTTATATCAAAATTTTAATTTTTTTCAGTGCATTTTTCAAACTGCGGGGGGGCCGGGGCCCATCCCAGCCCATGGCTGGCTCCGCCCCTGCCCCTACTGGCCCCACTCTGGCTCCATCCCTGATTCGATGCTTTAATTTGTGAAACAATCAATAGCCCCACACTTATTTAAGGGCCCATGTGCCCGGCCACCATACCATTTCAAATATGATTAATTTTTTTTTATTCCTTTGTTAATGAAGCTCATCGGGTTGATTTTTTCTTTTCTTCATATTCATATCACTCTTATTCATAATATAAATACTCCAAGTTGTCTCTCTCTGAAAACTTAAATTTTGGAGACTCATTTTCCAAAATAGAAAATTAAAATCTCTCCTTTACTCTTTTTGCCTTCTGACTTTTAGTACAAGGACGGCGACGGAACCGGTAATTCACTTGATACAAATCTCCCTACACATAACTCAATTTTGAGTGAACTCGTTGTTTTTTCCTTATCATCACTGAGTTTTTTTCTTATACATTTTTATTACTTTTTTTTGTTGTTGTTTCTTGTGTCTTCGAACTAGAAGAATCCTTTATGCTTGTGCTTTGTTTTCAGTTTTTATGACTGTAATAGATATTAATGTCTCGCTTCCTAAAAAAATTATAGTAATAGAGAAGAAAATTAGAAGAATGTTTACAAGAGAAAAGTCGTAGAACAGTGAATTGGAATTTTTGTTGATAGTAAAATTCTCTAAATTTTTAGACGAAATATTTTTTGATCATTAGTTTTCTAATTAATGGAGGATAGGTGAGAGTCTGAGAGATGCTTTCTTCTCTAGTCTTGTTTTCCATGCTAGTAAAGGGGAAAATGTTGGACTATAGATAAGTACTTATTGGAGTACAAGGGAGTCGCAGGTCAGGTAGCAAGTCTATAACAATGTTCGAATAAAGGAATTTTGTGACTATAGGAATATATGAATATAGGAATAACAATGTTCCTTGCAACTTCATTAGAATATAGGAATAACTTTCAAATCAAATACTATTATTTAAAAACACACCTAATAAACTTAATGCCTTATCCTCATGGGCAAAGATGATAACATATATTAATATGCAGGGCCGGCTCTAGGGCAAGGCCTAAGAAGCCTGGGCCTTTGATATTGGCGAGGAGGGGCCCCTATTGCAAGAATATGTACCAAATCAGCGCTCGACTATATGAATCCTTTTTTTCCAGTGGGCTCTATCAAGGACTACATGTTCACTATTACAAGTATATAAAAAAAATATTAGTTTTCCCGTAGGATAAGCAGATATACTCTTCTTGGTCCAATGATAAGCTGAATGTAATTCACCCTTTGTACATGTTCACTATTACAAGTATATAAAAAAATATTAGTTTTCCCGTAGGATAAGCAGATATACTCTTCTTGGTCCAATGATAAGCTGAATGTAATTCACCCTTTGTATCTAAGTTCGAATTATGTTCATGACACTTTCTTTTCAAGAATTAATTTGTCAAAAAAGTAATTCCACTATAGGAATTTGGTGCTGCATGTGTTGAACTTGGGTAAAAAAATAGTAACACTTATGTCATTAGAACCAAAACATGTTTATTGATTAATATTAACTAAAATAACTACTCCCTCTGTTCCGAATTATTTGTCCAATCTCGGATTTTCAACTTATTAAGGAAACCAAATCCGATTCATTGATTTGAAAATTTACGTAATTTGATCCATTAAGTTTGAAATTAGACAGTCAATTTGGGACAAGTATAAGTTTAAAAAGGGACAAACAAATCAAGACGAAGTAATTATATATAAATTATTCTATTATTGTTGTTTAATTTTACAAATGTATAAAATCTACTTGATGATTGGGTCTAAGGGCTCCAAATACCTTGCAGTATATAGCCCCAGCATTCAAGGTCACGCCTTTTGTCCATTCCGTTCCACAACATACAACTTGCAGTTGGCAATTCGAATAATATACAAACGAAATTCCCTGTAGAAAAGTTAAAGGCGAAATTGCTCTCAAATGGAAGTAGGGGCAACTATTTGCAAAGACATTGTGTATTTTTCCGGAAATTGCTCCTAACATGAAAAGGAAAATTTTAATTGCACATACATGGTACCAATTTTTCTGTGGATCGAAATACCCTTGTCTAAAAAACCCCCCCTAAACCAACCCCCCTCACTCTCCCTCCTCCTACGCCTGTGTTGCACCGTTCCTACGTCTGTGTTGCAACATTCATGGAATGTGGTTGCACTTTTCAAAAAATTAATTGCACCCGAGTTGGTCCAAACGGGATTGCAGTGTGTTGTCAAGTCACACTTTCTGGAAATATATTCTTCTCCTTCACCGTTCCTAAGTCTATGTTGCACTATTCATGAAATGTGGTTGCACTCTTCGAAAAATTAATTGCACCCGAGTTGGTCCCTGAGAATGAAAAAACAAATGCATCTTCTTTGAGACATTTAACCAAACACCTTGTGTGCGTGGAAATGAGTACGCCAAACAAGAGAAAATATATGCTGTGTTTGGATGAGTTTTGGAAAGAAAATTTTGAGAAGAATTTTTGAGATAGTGTTTGGTTGAGTTTTTGAAAATGAGAATAATGAAGTAATGAATAGAGAGATATAGAGAGAAATAAAATAATAAGGTAATGAGTGGGGAGAGAATCATTTTGAAAAAAAAAAGAATATTTTTGAAAACAATTTTTGAAAATGGGGTAAAAAGGGAAGGGAACAACTAGAGTAGCATTTTTCATTTTGCGAAATTTGACTTCTTTTCATAATTTTCTCATTTCCTTATCAAATTCTATTGTTGCCCGTTACACGGACGAGGCCCACCCCACACCCAACTTCCCTTCCATATCTGCTCCAACAAGTACTCTCTGAAGTACAAAATCGCAAAACTAGGGTTTTATGCTCACCTTCAACCAAAACCCATTTCAAAACCCCTCATATTTGTACCAATTTGACCCAGCCATAGAGTTCCATCCATACCAAAAACCCAAATCATGAACCCACTGAACACCCAAAACCCACTTCACAACGACTACCAACTCATCTTGAAAGAATCGATCAATCACTTTTTAGCCCAACGGAAAAATGGGTGTACCAATTTCTCTGTTTTCGGCTCGATTTTCCTTCGTCTGGTCTAGAGATGGTTGGAATGGTGGGTTTGAGCTGGACGTGGTTATGTTGGGTTCAGATCTGAGACGCCATTGATGAGGTTGGGTTTGAGTTCAGTTGGAGGAGAGAGGAATGGGTGTTTTTTTTGGAAAATCTTTCAAGTGAAGGGTATTTGGGTAAAATGGTATTTGTCTTTTCATGTATTTGCAAATGTTTTTCTCCTTACCATGTTTTTCTAATTCCAGAAAAGTACACCATGAGTTTGCAAATAGTTGCCCCTACTTCATTTTAGAGCAATTTCCCCAAAGTTAAAAGGAGGCAGAAATATAATAAATAATATCTAAAAAAGGAAAGAAAAACTTATCATATCACATGGCACCCATAATTTCATGCACTTTGAGTTTTTATTTTTAACCAAAGTGTCTTGCTGAATCAGATTAATCTTTTTAACCTCTCTCATAATTTGTTTCAGTATTTGCGCGGGGTAAATTGATCTTAGGGATAAATCACTATTGAGGGAAATTGATTAATGTAACTTTTAAATACTAATAAACTTGTCGAGACAAGTCGAGTACTTTTGAGTTTGAAAGTTCAACGACGAAGACAGTAATGAATTGAATACCCATTCAACTCACTGATAAAAGCCCCTCGTTTCCATCTCTCTCCCCTCACCAGCTGCCCTCAAACCAAACACAAATCCACCAAAAAAGCCAATCCTTCCCCGGAATGTCAGATCCCGGCAAACACATTTCCATCGGAATGTCGGATTCCGATGGAAAACACATTTCGTTGTCAAAATCCCGCAGAAAGCTCTTCCTACTTCTATTCACTTCTTTCCTACTTATAGCCGCCGTCATCGGCATTGTAGCCGGAGTTAACTCCAAAAAAAACAACTCCGACGAAAACATCATCAAATCCCCCTCAACCCACGCTGTTGTCAAATCCGCATGTAGCACCACATTCTACCCAGATTTATGCTACTCCACAATTGCCAACGCACCTCAATTGAGCAGCAAAGCGATTTCCACACCAAAGGACGTCATCACCTTGTCACTCAACATCACGAAGACGGCGGTGGAAAAAAATTACTTCTCCGTTAAGAGGCTGTCGAAGAGGAAAGGCCTGACGAATAGGGAGAAAACGGCTCTCCACGACTGTCTCGAGACGATCGACGACACCCTCGATGAGATCCAAAAGGCAGAGGATGATTTAAACGAGTACCCCAGTTACAAAAAATCGCTTTCCCGACACGCCGACGATCTCAAAACCCTCATGAGCGCCGCCATGACCAACCAGGAGACCTGTCTCGACGGATTCTCTTACGACAAAGCTGACAAAAAGGTTTGTAAAATGTAGCTTTTTACATTTTGTTATTCCTATATCGAAGAACAAAATGTAACTCGAGATTATTATGTCAACCAGCTTCGGGAAGCGTTAATCAAAGGCCAAATGCACGTGGAGAAGATGTTCAGCAATGCGCTGGCGATGATAAAGAACATGACGGATACGGATATCGCAAAGGAGATGGCGCTGAACAAGGGGAGGAATTTGAGAGAGGAGGCCGAAGGGGGAGTTGAGTGGCCGGAGTGGTTGTCGGCGGGGGACAGGAGGTTGTTGCAGTCGTCGACGGTGACGCCGGATGTTGTGGTGGCAGCGGATGGGAGCGGGAATTATAAGACGGTGTCGGAGGCGGTGGCGGCTGCGCCGTCGAGCAGTAGTAAGAGATATGTGATTAGGATTAAGGCAGGAGTTTATAGGGAGAATGTGGATGTGGATAAGAAGAAAACCAATTTGATGTTTGTTGGAGATGGGAGGACGACTACTGTTATCACTGCCAGTAGGAACGTTGTTGATGGAAGCACTACCTTCAACTCTGCCACTGTCGGTAAGTAAAGTTCACTTTCTCTTCACTTTTTCACTTTCTTTTCTTCAATTTCCATTTTTTTACATTCTTCTATTTTACTAGCATTATATTCTTACACAAATGTGATAGGCCACTGCGACAATATTATATGAGTCCATTCTTGGTATGAAAAAGTTTCCATTATAGAATTTAGTAGGTTCACAGCTGCAAACGACGTGAGCTGCTCGCGAGTTGGTTGTGGCTCGTAATCCAGTCGAGAGCTTAAACTTTAGGCTTGGTTCGTAATCGAGTTATAACATTCAAAAGCTTGAGCTCATGTTTTAGGCTTGGCTCATAATCGAGTTGAGCTCGAGTTTTAAGCTTGTTTAGTAAATGAGTCGAGATCAAAATTCAAAACCTCGACTTGACTCACAAAAGCTCGGTTCGTTTGTAAGCTCAAGTTATAACATTGAAAAGCTTGAGTTCAATTTTTAGGCTCGAGTCTACTCATTTGCAGCTTAGATTGGCTCTAAGCTAGCTTGGAAGTTGAAACAAACTACATCCTTCTTATTTTTATTTTTTTTATATAACTTATATATTTAATAGCTCTTCGACTAATTCTGAGGACAAATTTCATCCTCTATTTGTGAGGTACCCAGTTAGTCCTTTGATTTTATGTTCTAGGCTTTGGCCAATTATTACTTACCATGAGTGGTTGAATAAGATGTGATTGTTTTAAGGCATAGGTGGGCACGAGGATATGTACTTTTAGAAAGAACATGAAGGGTAATTAGAATGATGTTAGAGTACAAGTGTCATTGGCCGGGGACTTAGTTTGATTTTTTTTAATATTTATAATCCTTTGTTTCATTAATATAGAAATAAATAGATGTAACAAAACAAAGGAATGACCAATCCACCGACAGCATTCACCATCTTATCCGAATGGGGGAACTAGCGAGAACGTGGGTGGGAAGATGTTTCGTTTCTTGTACTGTAATGAAATGTGCGGTCTAATTGCGCAATTGGGGGTTGTCTGTGTCCCATGGTTCTCGTCAAGTTAATCAGTCCCGGGTACAAGTGCCATAACTCACATTCATACATGTGTTGCATGTGGAGTGTCCTTAATCAGTCCCGGGTAAAAATGATTTTTTGGTTTTTTTTGTTTTGTCCATTCAAATTTGTTTTGCATTTGTTAGTTTTCGGTTGATTTCTTATGGTTTATTGGTTTGTCTTGACGAGAGGAATCTAAAAAGGAGTATAAAATTACTCTCTCCGTTCCAAAATAATGTTCCACTACGAAAAGTCGTGTCATTTTTCAAATAAAAAAATGAACTACTTCCGTAAATCATTTTTCGAATTTTTTCGCACCAAATTAAAGTACTTGACGAGTACTTTAATTCGGTGCGAAAAAATTCGAAAAATGATACACGAAAGTACTTCATTTTTTGATTTGAAAAATGACAAAAGAGAGAAAGTGGGGCTCTTATTTAGGAACGGAGGGAGTATTAGACAAATTTAAAGTTTTGTGAATAAAGACGAAAAATAATCCAAAAAATTGGTTTATTTTCGGTTTTATTAAAAAAATTATTACTTTTGACCATAATTTTATACTCTTTGGATTCGTCTCGACAAGATAAATCCAGAAACCACAAAATCTTGACGCAAAACTAACAAATGCAATTTTTTTTTGAATAAAGACAACGAAAAAAACCAAAAAATCAGTTTTTTTCTTTTTAGCCGAATTAAGGAATGGTTTGTCCTGTCCCGTAACCGTCTAAAAGTGTTTTTTATAGAATAAATATAAATTTTTCGACATTATATTACAAATAAGATATTACTTTTTCCGATAACATGTTTAAATTATTAATTTTGGAGATTAAGATTTCACTACAGTGTATTTTAGCGATCCAATTGAAGAGAAGCCAAGTTCAACATGTAAAATTTGGGAGTCCCTGTAGTGAGTAGTCCCTGTAGTGAGGGGCTCACTACAGGGGTCTAGTGAGCCCATCTCTGGCCGTCCATCTTAATTTTCGAGATTAAGGTGTAATTCTCATCAATTGAATTTGGTGGTTCACAACCTGGGCATCACTGTCCATTACTCACAGTTTTTTACTTTATGGTAGGCTGGTACCCACCTTTAAATTTTAATTGCTCAAAAGTACAAGCATGAAGGATATTGATCATGATAATGGGTTGGCTTTTGCCGACACTTGAAATCTCCGAGCTAATTAGTCAAAAAATACAATCTTGAGAATTTTTTTTTTAAAAAATTACTCACAAATTGAAAAAAATTCATTGATATCTACTAATTTGTGAAAATTTTGAATATTTTTGATAATTTTTTAAATTCCTCGTTCTCCGGGCCGGGCTCCCTTATTGAGTCTTTTAATTGTAGTTTCATGCGTACATCTTAGACCTCCAATTAAAGACTCGGATTAAAAGGTGGGTCTATAAGGATTGAGGAATGAGGAAATGTGTAACCGGTAATTATGAGATCTCATTTGTCTTTTTCATCTCATTCATTGATGAAAACCAAAAGTAAAAGTAGCCTTTCTTTTGATTGGGAAATAAAGTTGGGCGGGCCAGCTGGCTTTTAACTCCGGTGAACAATGGTCTCCTTTGGGCATTTCTTCAAATCAAACCAAATATTAATGGTTCGGTTTGGTTCGGTTCTGTTCGACCGGTTTATTCTAGTTTCCGGTTTGTTACTTGCACATTTAATAATGAACTTGACAATAAGTGCTCCATGCAAATAAGAGAATTCTATAATAAAGGGGGGATAAAAGTGTTCATCTTAGCAGCAAACATAGTTTAAAAATTACCAATAGTGAGAATACGAGGCC
This sequence comes from Vaccinium vitis-idaea, assembly GCA_963854785.1. Classification (NCBI taxonomy): domain Eukaryota; kingdom Viridiplantae; phylum Streptophyta; class Magnoliopsida; order Ericales; family Ericaceae; genus Vaccinium; species Vaccinium vitis-idaea. Next base: position 38,962,471 of record OY978225.1, on the reverse strand, counting down.
TAGAAATTGCAAAATAATCATAAGCTCATAGAATACAAAGTATAACAAAAATAAAATTACAAATATTGAGAATAATGTATAAAATCACTACAATAGGTCCGTTTCTTATCAAACTTTTTATAGGAAAAGTCTACTAAATTAAAATTACATGGAGTAATTTATATATAAGAAAAAATATACAAACATATAGTATATGTACATATGGATAATGATCCCTTAAGGGATCCCTTAACCAAAATATGGTGCGGACCTCCCCATTTTTCAACTTTCCGGATCAAATTTTGACGATCCGAACCGCTCAATGTTTTTAAAATGCATTTTCCAAGGTCCACGCTGAAAATTTTCAAAAAAAAAATACCCGGAAGGGCTTGATCCTTCGGTAACGGTAAAACTGTCCATACAGTTTTCGGTAAATGAATGGATCAAGCCCTTCCGGGTATTTTTTTTTGAAGATTTTCCGCGTAGACCTTGGAAAATGCATTTTAAAAACATTGAGCGGTTCGGATCGTCAAAATTTGATCCGGAAAGTTGAAAAAGGGGGAGGTCCGCACCATATTTTGGTTAAGGGATCCCTTAAGGGATCATTATCCATGTACATATATATATATATATATATATTATATTTATATTTATTTTATATATATTCGGTCCGATCCGGACTGGTTTACACCGGTTTGAAAGGTGACGAAGCAAACAAAATCAATAGTTTTTGCTTTGGCTAAAATGCAAACCTAACTAGACTGTTTACCTTTACGAACTAAATCAAAAAACCGGTTTGGTCAAGTTTCGGTTTTCGATCCGGTTTCCCGGTTTTTACTTTCAGACCTATAATGCTGTTATTAAGAAATTATTATATCATGAAGGTCTTAATGCATACGGATCTTTCACTTTTAAGCACTTCTACCAAAAGAAAACACAATCTTTTTCGGGTGGGATAAAACTAAAACACATCATCTCCATAAACTAGAGGTTGGCCGTAATCAAACTTGAAACATAGGGATTTGTTTCTTTTAAGTTCTATCAACAATTTTGAGGTTAATTCCTACAGAGATTTGCTTTGACTTTTAAATGGAACTCTTGTTAGTTGACGGTGTGATTAATTTCCTAAAATAAGTCGGAGTGCACTTAAGCTAATCTGGACACCTGATCATGCATCGTCTTCTCTGTCAATTCTCAGCTGAATTTCGTGGTTCACAACCAGAGTATCACTGTCGGTTGTCCATGTTTACGTACCCAACTTTCTTTCTTTCATATTGCGAGCATTAAGGATGTTGTTCCATCAATTACGTGTTTTGTTGATCATGTGACAGTAAGGTTGGGTTTTGCTCACAGTTGAAATATTCTTCGATCTAATTTTCTTTGTGGTCATGAAAAGTAATTGTTACACTGCTGTGATATTGATATGCAGGGACCCATGGGGTGGACTTCTCTGCCCTGAAAACCTGTCCCATGTTTCTTTTTTCTTTTTCTTTTTTAACCAAGAAACATAGGATATCAATTAAAAAAATCTAACGATTCTCCTCACATTTTGTCAGGTGTCCCATGTTTCAACTCCGTTAATTTCTACATCCTAACAAATAAATACTCCTATATTCTAATATTTTCAGGTGTGTAATTGCGATAGAGGTGCCAACGGATCCTTTGTCCAACTGCCTCTGTCCGGCCTCCCTGTCCCACCCATCTGCGCCATCCATTTGAGCAATGGATGGCTCAGATCACAGATAAATATGGACGGCTCAGATCTATTCAGGGTCAAGACAGAGTTCGAGCCGTTGATTGCTCGGATGGATGGTGCAGATGGGTGGGATAGGAAGGTCGGACAGAGGATCTGCTGCCATTGCGATTAAAAAAAAAAAAAACAGATAGGACGTGTTAGGACAAAAATATTGCTGTCCTATTTTTTGCCCCTATTTTTTAGGTGAAATATAAATTTTTACCATGCTAAATACATTCCAAGTGGTTAAATATTAGAAAACTACATGCATAATGTACCATAGTGGGCCCAAAATAAAGCATATAGAATGTGTTAGGGAAAAAATATATCCGATGTCCTATATTGGGCACCTATTTTTTTCTAAAGTGAAATGTAATTTTTATTATGTTAAATTATATTCCACGAGAGAGATAATGATATTTTCGCTTTTCTTATTGTAAGTAATTCAATTTCACTCCATGCACGATAATTTAAATTTAAAAAAAAATTGCAATCAATTTTCTTGTAAATGAACCAAAAAATTGTCTTTTAATATTTGTGTAATTTTGACCACTAATTTTTTTTTCAAGGGCGTTATACGAAACAAAAATGTTGTGAGTACGTACAGCCACGTACAAATATTGCACGGACGGTGCATCTTAACCGTCCAAAAGCATTTCCGACGGTTTGATTGGCCTTTAACACTCTTATCGGTCAAATAGTATTTAAAATTCGAACCGTTGATTTGTTCAAATGAACGGTTAAGATGCGTTCGTGGGTACACATAACACGACTGGATACGAAAATAGAGTGAAAAAATCACTACATAGCCAAAAAAACACCAATCATATCGTGCCACTGTTGGTTGGATAACTAATTTAATTCTCTCAATGTGGGCGCAGCCGTGGTAGGCGAGCGATTCCTAGCGCGAGACATAACCTTCCAAAACACAGCTGGCCCATCAAAGCACCAAGCCGTCGCCCTCCGTGTCGGCGCCGACCTCTCCGCCTTCTACCACTGCGACATGATCGCCTACCAAGACACTCTCTACGTCCACTCCAACCGCCAGTACTACATCAACTGCTATATCGCCGGCACCGTCGACTTCATCTTCGGTAATATTGAATTTTTAACTACCAACTCATTTAAAAGTTTAAGCCGTTAAAAAAATAATCATAGTAACATTTTATCTATTACTATATCCTTAACAGGTAATGCTGCCGCCGTGTTACAAGACTGCGACATCCACGCCCGCCGCCCCAACGCCGGGCAGAAAAACATGCTCACAGCCCAAGGCCGCACGGATAAAAACCAGAACACGGGGATAGTTATCCAGAAATGCCGTATCGATGCCACGTCGGATTTGAAACCGGTGAAGGCGAGTTTCCCGACGTTCTTAGGGCGGCCGTGGAAGTTGTACTCGAGGACGGTGGTAATGCAATCCACGATTGGGGATTTGATTGATCCAGCCGGGTGGCACATATGGGACGGGGATTTTGCGTTGAGCACGCTCGAGTACAGGGAGTACGCGAATAGCGGGGCCGGGGCGGGGACGTCGAAGAGGGTGACCTGGGGTGGGTATAAGGTGATCACAAGTGCCACGGAGGCTCAGCAGTATACGCCGGCGAATTTTATTGCTGGCGGGAGTTGGTTGAGCTCCACCACTTTTCCGTATTCACTCGGGCTGTGAATTTGCTTCATTTGATGTTAGGAGTATCGGTGGTTGAGTTCCTTAAGTAGTCGTAATGGTGGTGGTTGTGATTTGGTTTGGTTTGATTTGGTTTGGATTTGAATGAAGCGTTGTAGTTTTCCTGAGATGGCCGGACATCGGATCAATGATCGTAGATTCACGTAACGTGAGGCAAATAAGGAGAAATATGTATGCACTTTAGTGCTCAATAAGAGTTATTTAAATTTGGAAAAATAAAACAAAGATAAGCTTATCCTATTTGTTAGTGCTCAATAAGAGGTATTTAAATTTAAAAAAATGAAACAAAAAATAAGCTTATAAAAAATGATTGTGACACAAACTTTGTGCCACAACCAACCACAACCCCACTCACATGGGGTGTGGGTCCCACATGGGCCCCACATGTGGGCCCCACACCCCATGTGAGTGGGGTTGTGGTTGGTTGTGGTACAAAGTTTGTGTATATATCATTATTCTAAGCTTATCCTGTTCGTCATCTTTCCTGAGGAAGTTTTGTTGGAATTTGTATTTGAATTTATTTTGTTTGTAGCTCAAAGAAGAGTTTCCAGTTGAACTAGTCCTATGGTATTTTGGATGAGGCATACTGAGTAATACAGTGGGTCATCTTTGCATTTTAAGCAAATTAAACCTTGTTATAAGACTCATGTTTGGCTTATTAAAAAGCTTCAAAAATGTGTGTTATATCAAAATTGGTTTTACTACAAGCACGTTTTGAAGCTTTTTGACTTTTGAAACCGAAATGAAATAAATTACTATTGGTCGTAATAAGCTGTTGATTTTTCAATAAATTCTAACTACTCAGAGAAATGAAATCTTTTTTACCGACAAAAAAGAAAACTAATCTAGCTCGGCTAGTCATACATTGATTTGATTAAGAATCAAGCTTCAACATGTTTCAAAAGTTAGAACTAAACAGTACGAAGTGCTAGTGCATAACTATTAGGCCAACTGTTTATGCCACCGTAGAGACAACGGTTGTGTAGTTTTGATGATATAAAAAGGTGTACTGAGTGGAGAGAGATAGAGAGAAAAATGAGGGTAATGATACTGTCATCAAAACTAAAACTAAACTAAAACTGGGAAACGAACACAGCCAACGTCATCTTCATGAATCACCAAAGTAACATCTTAGGTTTAGTGGAGTATCTTTTACAGTATTTTTTCACAAGCTATTCTCCTCACATACATCATAAAAATAACATTCTGCGGAAGCAACACTTACTTCTAACTATAGTAGTAGACAGACGATGTTTTTAGTAGAAACTCAACCTGGTCTAGATTAGCAACCCAACTATCTTGTGGTATATATTCCAAATTGTAGGATATATGTTTGGTATATATAGCCCATATTGGTTTGGGCTAGCTTGTGAGGGTAACCCAACGAATTACGTGAGCACTATGTTTAACTAATTTTGGGGCTTCCTAACGCTTTCTAAAGCTGAATAAACTTAACGCTTTTGAGCTTGGACCTTAGAAGAGCGTAAACCCCTAAGTCTTAAGGCAAGACTACTTTACTAACCTTTTTGAATTAGTTTCTTATTGTATATTGATACTACTTACAGTCTTGCACGTGAAACAACTGAAGAGCTTACATACATTAGGTAAAAAGAGAAGTTATTAAAATAAGATCATGTTGACCTAGCGGTGTTTGGGATCCATTATTTTTTAGTTTTTGAATTCTAGATTGTAGATTATAATTTTTGAATTATATATATAGATAATGAGAGTCCGTAATTGTTTTAAATGGTATGTGACAAATATATTTTGTAAATGAATCTTGTAAGTACTAGCATAGTTTGTTGTGAAATTTTAATGTACTCGCAAGCGCACGAATCGTACCGAAGTACAGTATGCAAGAGCGAGGTCGGGCCCACAGGGACTTGTGTTTTTTTTTTAATAGGAAACTAAATAAATTTAAAATTGATTAGACCCTAACCTAGTTCCAAAATGTCGTGAATTGATTTTTAGACTAAAAAATTAAACAAGCAATAAATAAAATTGTAATTGAACGAAACTAATAAAGGGAAAGTGACTAAGGTATCGGAATCCAAACTCATGTATTCATAGCAACTACTCACAACCTCTTATTTATTTTCCTACTCTTCTACACAGTAATTTGGTGGCTAAACTCTATTACCGTGGAAAATGTCATCGTTAAGACCTTTGAAAAAAACAACTTATGTATGCTCCTCCTCGCCGTAACGTTCAAGACCGAAAAATCATATGTATCCATTAAAAAACAAATCACAAAAGATATCCAGTACTTGAAATCAAAACTTGCATAACAGGGCTTAATAATTAGCTAGCAATCTCAAATCATGGAAAAAAACATGATTGAATCCATATCCAAAATTATTAAGTTAATTAATATGAGATTGGAGCGATTATTCAATTAAATCATACATTTGGAAAATAAATAAAGAGTATGTAAATAATTACTACAAAAATATGAGGTTTCATCCTCAACCCTAGTCTATAAATCTAGCCGCTCATAGATAAAAATGCATTAAACATTGGACTAAAATCCATAAAAACAAAAAGCTTACAAATAATTTCTTTTCCTCTTATTTTTCCCAAGCCGTGGCCTCAGCCGCAACCGCGGTCGAATTGCATCCCCCTCCCGAACTCTTGTCTTCCTTTTATATTTGATGTATAAAGTGCCCTCCAAGGCAATTGCACCGAAAATTCTCTTTTCCAAAAGGAAAGAACTTCACGGCTGGAATATTTCATTTAAGGGATGACCATTGATTTTCATTTCCTATGCAGACCATGATTGTCTTTCCATTTTCTTGCAACCTAGATTTCCACGTTTAATACATATGGGAGTATATAATACCCATATAATTTTGATTGCCTTCTTTCTTTTGATTATCAAAATCAAATCCCTTTGGTAATCCTATAAAATTCGGCAACTTTCTACAGACCACGTGCCAATGTATATGTAGGAAATTGGGAATAAAATTGGGTGTTGATTGTCCGGATAGCTTCCATGCACCACTTAATTGAATTTGTCCATGGGCTTTGCTTCGACACCGAGTAAAATTCGACTCTGTGCTCTTTGAATCTAACGGCCGAAATAAGAGAATTTATCATCTTTTCCTGCAAAATTAATACTCCTAATGAAGTGGAAGTTACCGAAAAATAATAATAATCCTTATCAATTACGCGCAAGTATGGATTAACAACATATGATATGGAGCTCCAATATGTCAATATTTCGTGCTCATCATAGTCCAAATAAATAAATAAAAAAACTCTTCCAACTGTGATGTTTGAATTCTATATCTATATCTCCAGTCCATTTATGTTCACACGTTTTGTCTATTGAATTGGAATTGGTTGGCAAAATCAAAGATGAGAATTAGAAGGGGCGCAATTGCCGGGTACTTGGAGTTGAGCCGTCTGATCATCATCACACGGACACGCATGTTGACATGTCGAGATCTCAAGCTCACTCGATCGAATCAGCTGTGAAATTTTGTCCAAATGAAGAAAACCAAAGTGATCTTAAAATTAAGGAGGTGTGAAATGACTTGGCCGTGCCTTGATTGACCATTGTGGCAGCAACATAAACTAAGGTTTAGAGCACGTCAATATAATTAACTTTGTCAAATAACGTTGATGGGTGTCGGCTACCTGCACATGGTTTTGGGCCCATTGTGTTCCATATGCAAAAGCTTCCAGCCAAAATGTAGTAATATTTATCGGATATCTGCTATAGATTATAATGGTTAATTTATTTTTCTGCAATCAAGTACTACAATTGTTTACGCAAGTAGTGGTTAGCACATGCGGTAGAGCTTTTGGATGCCTTACACTGCATCCCGGGATCGATTCTCATTCCCCCTCCCCCATGTAATAGATTAAGAATGACGAACGGAAAAAAAAAAAACACACACACACACAATTGTTTACATCATAATTCATACGATAGTTAGATAATCATGGCTCAAAACAAAGTTTGTAATGTAGATCTTTTACAGTCTTAAAAGTATTCCTCTTGAAGTAAACTCATGATCAAAGGAAAAAGAAGAAGAAAGAATTGAACTCAAAACTAATAGTGGCCATGAGAAATTGAAGCAAAAGTAGTGAATTTGTGTGTATATGGTGATACCAGGTAACCTCATTATTAACCATTTTGAGAAATTTTAAAAAATGGGGCTATTGAGGTGACAAATAATGTTTGAAAATAGAGAAAGGAGAAAATGATCACTCTTTATTTAGGTCCTATTATGAGGTGGTAACAAATGAAAAGTTATTTTTCTCTTCTTCTTTATCCTTTTTCTCCTTGCTATTTATTTATCTTCTTATTTTTTCCCACTTTCTTTTAATATCAAGCTCACTGAGGGAAATTAATGTTTAATACCTTTCCTCTAAGCAAAGGGAAATAGCAATGTTTTTTTTTTCCAAAGTAAAAGAATCTAGCTCTTCATTGATCGATATATATATATTTTTTATAGCATAAAAGAAATTAAGAGGCAAAAGTCAAGACAATGTGATACCAAACGTTTCTCCATTTCTTTTTTCTTTATTTGTTCTTTAATATTCTAGAGAAAAGGAGATGTCAAAGAGTCAACCTACTGAACCTATCACCATAAACAACAAACATTATCGCTTGTTACAATGTGATCTAGACCCAGGTTTATTTATCCTTCAATTTAATTACACTAACTATTAAAAAAACGGACACGGCTTCTCTGCCAGTAATGAGACCCTTGTCATTACATTTCAATCATTCTTCTTTACAATGTTTCAGATTTAAAAAGACCCCTTATACATTCAGATTTTAAAAAAAAAACTATTTATAAGGGTCTTTTTAAAATTCAAACAATTAAAAACAATTTTGGACTGCCAAAATTATACGAACAACTGTCTTTTTTTCAACATCGAGAACGAGATTCTTAACAAACCACCCGAGGGTACAAATGGCATGCAGAGTACAGCCCACTAAAATATAATAGTTTTATTAATAATGGTAGGGATACATCATTCCACCACACCACCAATCACACAAGTCTCCGTGGCAAGTACTTGCATCACGTAGGCTTGTGTGGTTGATGGAGTGGTGTGTACTTAATGTTATTCTAGTTTTATTTAGTGAAGATGACATTGAAACAAGAGACCTTAATTTAGGGCTCCTTTGGCAAAAAAAACTTAGGGGGTGTTCCACTAACCCAGTTTTTTGAAAAAATTGATTTTTCACAGTTTTTTATGTGATGTGTTGTGAGAGAATGACATGTCTCGGTATTTGAAAAAAAACAGTTTTTTGTTAGTAGAACACCCCCTTAATCCGGTTTTTTGGTTTTTTTTGTTGTCTTTATTCAAATTTTTTTTTGCATTTGTTAGTTTTGCGTCAAGATTTTATGGTTTATGGATTCCTCTCGACGAGACGAATCTAACAAGTATAAATTTATGGTCAAACCAAATATTTTTTTGAATAATGCCGAAAATACTTGAATTATTGGATTAATTTTGAATTTATTAAATTTTTTTTTGAGTTTTGACCATAATTTTATACTTGTTAGATTCGTCTCGTTAAGAGGAATTCAAAAACAACAAAATCCTAACGCAAAACTAACGAATGCAATTTTTTTTTTAAATAAAGACAAAAAAAAAGCATAAGAGAAAAACCTTCTCCTACTCTCTATTTCCAAAAATTCTTCTTAAAAACACCCCCTCTAGTAAGAAACACACAGCCACCTCTCAAACATCCTTTACTCGTAACTCACTCACTGAAAACCAGGCCAATTGAAAGAAGCTCAACTCGACAATCAGATGGATACAATCAAATCATTCAAGGGCTACGGCAAGGTGGACCCACAAGAGGAGCAGGCATTCCGACGGAAAACCCGAAAGCGTCTCTTCATCCTCATCATCTCCTCAATCATCCTCGTCGCTGTAATCATCGCCGCCGTCACCGGAACTCTAATCCACCGCCGCAACAACTCCACCTCCGCCGCCGTCCCATCCTCCACTCCGACCTCCCCCGCCTCCGCAATCAAAGCCGTATGCAGCGTCACCCAGTACCCCGACTCGTGCTTCTCCACCATCCAGTCGCTGGACACCTCTCACAGCGTAACAGATCCGGAAGACATTTTCAAGCTCTCTTTACACGTGGCCCTCAACGAGATCTCCAAGATCTCGTCGTTTCCGCGGTCAATAATTTCCAAAACCAATGACGCTAAAACAAAATCCGCGTTGGAGGTTTGCCAAACGATGATTGATGACTCAATGGATCGACTCAACGAGTCAATTTCCTCAATGGATGTCAACCAGGGCGAGAAGATCTTGTCGGTAATCTCCTTCTCCTGACTTTTTCAAACTTCAGTGGGTCTAACAAATTGGACAAACAAATGGACTATTTTAGTTTTTCTTAGCAGTCTTGTTTTTCTAAAACAGGTTAAAAAAATTGGCGATCAAAAGACGTGGCTGAGCGCTTCCCTGACGGACCACGAGACATGCTTAGACGCATTACAGGAAGCAAATTCCGCCGTCGTGTTAAACGAAGTGACGAATATTATTCAGAATTCGACGAAGTTTGCCAGTAATAGTTTGGCGATTGTGGCTAAGATATTGGGATTACTCGGTGATTTCAATTTTCCTGTTCATAGGAGGAGGTTGTTGTGGGGAGAAAATTCTGGGTTTCCCGATTGGGTTCGTGGGGTTGATCGGAGGTTACTTCAGGTGACGAATTTGGTGCCGAATGTGACGGTGGCGAAGGACGGAAGTGGGGACTTTACGACTGTCAATGCGGCGGTGCAGAAGGTGCCGAAGAAGAGTACGGATAGGTTTGTGATATATGTGAAGGCGGGAGTGTATGTGGAGAATGTGAATTTGGATAAGTCGACTTGGAATGTGATGATTTACGGTGATGGAATGACTAAGAGCATCATCTCCGGCAGCCTTAACTTCATCGACGGCACTCCCACTTTTTCTACGGCCACTTTCGGTAATTTCTCAAACCAATAACTCTCTCCTCTTTTTTTCAAAATGATTTTCCCGTTCCCCCGGACTCTCTTTTTTGTCATTATTCACTAGAAAGTAGCAAATTACTCTTCATATGAAAAAAGTGATTCATGAGATAAGAGTAATTTCAAGGCGAATAAAGACAAAAAAGAAGAAGAGTGTTTTGAAGTAAAAGGGGTGTGAAAATCATTTATTTTTTTTCCTTTTCTTTTTGTCATTTAGAAAATGTTAACCTTCACCTAATCTGTGGAGAATAATTAGTACATAAAGACAAATAAGTTCGAATTTCAATAGATTTTCACGGATAATCATACACTTTCACAAAGGGAGAACATTTTTTACACCAAGTGAACTCATTATTACTCTGTATTACGACTGCTAGGGTCCCGGAAAACTGAAACTCTTGATTATTTCTCCATATTAGGAGTACTAAGGTCCAGGAAAACTTTCCCCGAAAACATCGGGAATGAGAAATTGACCACTCAGTTTATGGATGTGAGCTATATATTTTTCTTTCATAGATATTTTCCTGGAAAATTTTCATAAACCCTAATATATATTTTCGTATTATTTGACCGGATAGGACAAGGGAGTAGTAAACACAGGTTTTGCGGAAAAGGTTAGTTAATGATACTGGCCTTGGGCCATGGAGGGGGAACGGGGATGAGGGGAGGCCGGATGATTTAGTGCGGGGAGGCATTTTAGTGTTCCCAAACGAGGGATATGGGGTGGGACCGGGATGAGGAGAGGGAGGATGATTTAGTCGGGGCTCTAAAACTTCATCCAAACGGGCTCAAAGGGTAATCCAAGTGACACGGCTCTCTCTTTGTTAGGATAGTCCTAATTTCGATGGATAGCTCGGCCTGGTTTAGGTAAATTGAAAAAATTGGTTTTTTGGTTGTCCTTATTCAATTTTTTTTTGCATTTGTTAGTTTTCGGTCGATTTTTTGTGGTTTCTTGGCTTGTCTCGACGAGAAGAATCTAAAAAGTATAAAATTATTAGCCAAATTTAAAGTTTTGTGAATAAAGACGAAAAATAATCTAAAAAACCGATTTTTTGGATGTCACTTTCGTCTTTATTCACAAATCTTTAAGTTTGGCTAATAATTTTATACTTTTTAGATTCCTCTCGTCGAGACAAGCTAAGAAACCACAAAAAATCTACCGAAAACTAACAAATGCAAAAAAAATTTGAATAAGGACAAAACCAAAAAAAACCAAAAAACCAAATTTTTTAATTTACCCAAACCAGCCATTTCGATTCTCATAGTAGGGACTGCTCCTAATTTAGACTTCAGAGTAGTGGATAAATTTCTTGCTTGCAGTAAAAGAAAATGAGGATGGCCATGAATTGTTGACTGCATGTAATGAATGTTTAAATAATGTCACAGAATGCCTTGATGGTTTAGCAGAAAAGCCTGGACAAGAGACCCCTGTTTTCTGCCGCATGTCAACTGAATGACAGTGGGCTGAGGATGGAATTGTTTATTGTATGTACACCTAAAAAGATGCAAGAATTTAAGAAGATAATCACATGGTTTTCTTTTGTATGCCCCACGTTCGAATTTGATTTCAGTACCTGGGCAAAAGTGGCCCACCACGTGCAAGGCACGTTTATTGTTCAGCAACAATAAACGCCAATGGCTGTTGGAATGTTTCATAATTACTATTTTAACCTTTGAGACACTAACAATGCTAATGCTATGGGTACACCACACACGCGCGCACACTAAATGCACACAAAGCTGACTCTTACATAAAAGAGTTTAACTCTTACACGAAAGAGTCAACCTGATTTGGCTAAATTAAAAAAATTGGTTTTTTGGTTTTTTTTCGTTGTCCTTATTCAAAAAAAATTTGCATTTGTTAGTTTTGTATCAAGATTTTGTGGTTGCTGGATTTATCTCGTTGAGACGAATCCAAAGAGTATAAAATTATGGTCAAAAGTAATAGTTTTTTTAATAAAGCGGAAAATAAACCAGTTTTTTGGATTTTTTTTTTGTCTTTATTCACAAAATTTTAAGTTTGGCTAATAATTTTATACTTACTTTTTAGATTCCTCTCGTCGAGACAAGCCAAGAAACCACAAAAAATCGACCGAAAACTAACAAATGGAATTTTTTTTTTAATAAGGACAAAACGAAAAAAACCAAAAAACCAGTTTTTTCAATTTAGCCAAATCAACTCTTACCTGGAAGAGTTAGCTTAGTGTGCGTAAGTGATGTCCCCATCGCGTTCATAGAATGTCTAAAGAAGTCATTTTCTTTAAATATAGAATTTGTTTCTGTATTGAGTAAACGTAAATGGAATAAAGTTTAGATCCATGAGTTTGTAACATTGGTGGGAATTAATTGGAAGAAAAACTACCATTATGCTGTATATAAATTTTGTGAAGAAAACTACTGATGTACGTAATGTATACATGCGAATACCAGCTGTTGTAGGCAGAGGCTTCATAGCAAGAGACATTGGGTTCAAGAACACAGCCGGAGCTGCAAAACACCAAGCGGTAGCCCTCCGTTCAGGCTCCGATATGTCCGTGTTCTACCGGTGCCTTATCGACGGTTTCCAAGACACTCTCTACGCCCACTCCAACCGCCAATTCTATCGCGACTGCGACATCACCGGCACCATCGACTTCATCTTCGGAAACGCCGCCGTCGTTTTCCAGAACTGCAACATCCAGCCCAGACAGCCTTTGCCTAACCAATTCAACACCATTACGGCCCAAGGTAAAACCGATGTTAACCAAAACACTGGCATTTCGATCCAAAAGTGTTTTATGTCACCCTTGGATAGTCTAACGGCGGATTCGTATTTGGGCCGGCCTTGGAAGAATTACTCTACCACTGTTATTATGCAGACTAATATTGGGTCGTTCTTGGACCCTATTGGCTGGACCCCCTGGATTACTAATGTTGACCCACCGAGCACCATATTCTATGCGGAGTACCAAAATACTGGCCCAGGGTCGAGTGTGGCTAAGAGGGTTACATGGGCTGGGTATAAGCCCAGTATTACGACAGACCAGGCCTCTAAGTTTACGGTCCAGTCTTTCATTGGCGGTTCTGATTGGTTGCCACTAACAGATGTGGCGTTTGTTTCAACCCTGACTTGATCAAAATTGCATTGAGCAGTGAGATGTGTTTCCCAACATTTTTTCAGTACACGAATTGGAGGAAAGTAGGATTTTTTTTCTTTTTTTTCTTTCTGGTATTGCAACATTCGTTTGGTTATATGGCTTGTAATTCCATGATAAGTTTCATGTCCAAAAGTGAACTAGGTAAAGTATGATATTTACAAAACTCTTGGCCCCGGAAGAGGGTAAACAAAATTGCACTCAAGTGAGTATTGTTCTTGTACTCTTGCTATTGTAATTTTTTTTATTGCTACTATTAGTTTTTATTCGAAGACTTTTTGTTGTCATATTGGAGAAAACACCGTAAATGGCTTCTCAAACCTAGGGTTGCTAATTCAACTTTCCAACTTTAGCAGCTAGGGTTTTCGTTTGGAGGAGGGGGTTGCGCCTCCTCCAGCCCCTCCCCCCTCATGTATCTCTTCCTCTTGCTCCGCGCCTCCTCCTCTTCTCTCCCTTAGCCGCTCGCTCCACCCACTCTAACCTCCACCCATGTCGTTAATCTCCGACCCACACCAGTGCCTGTTCCTCCAAGCGCCATACTCCAGAGATCTACCGCCCTTGCCCACTTCCAGCGTCGTAGCTTAGGTGACTTTTTTAGCGAGGTTTTATTAATCTAGCAGCTCTTGTAATGCGGGTCAACCTCAATCCCTACAGTCCCAGATTGAGTCTTTGAGAGGACCCAGAAAGCGCTTGGTCACCCAGGTTTTGTGAATTATTGGTCTTTTGGATTGAAGATGATAAACGGGTGTTCTACTCTATTCAATTCATTCTTTGTTTCTCCTTTAATAGAGATTTATGTTCCATGCGTAAAACTTTCTCTACTCTCTATGACTATTTCTTCAATTTACTTGGTGAGATCCTACCCAATTCATATGGATAACCCGAAAAGTTGATGATTGTTTTTCCCAATAGAGGGTTCTAGATTTTGATTGTTTATAGGCTTTTGGGTATTTTCTCATAATAAAAAAAAATTAACTAACACGAACGAATCAAATTAAAACTTGATCGGCTAGTTCCGTAAGATTCACAAATTGGATTTACCACCCAAATAAAAAAAATTCCCAAAATTGAGACTTCTGGGAACTCTGATAGGGCACGGCTCTTGGCAAGTCTAGTGAAAACATTTGGAATAAATAAAAATTCAAAATCTTTTTCTTCTCTTCCAACTTACTCATCAACCTGGCGTTATGTTTTGACAGAAAATAAAACGAAAAAATATTGAGCTTTGGTCTGTGGTGACATTTGTGTGACTGTGTTTTTCATTTGGTTTGTCAAGCAAAATATTAACTTCAATTAAATTTTTGTTTTTTCTTTGTCATTCGGATAGTGATGAGTCTGATCTGATGACATGTTTTTGTGTTGTACACTTGTATTCCACGAGGGGTTACAATTATTATTATCATTATTGCAATAATAAAATAAAAAAACAAATCTAGATGCCGATATACTTTCAGCACTTTCAAATTCCCCCCACCAGTCACAGCTGAGACCCTGGCCCGATAATAATATATATTTCACAAAATTATAATGATACTCCTACTTGTATGGAGAATTGAATAATGCCCCCTTAGTCAATTTTGACACGCTAATAATATACTTTTTTTAACAGAAACAATATACATTAAATTTTGTATTCTCAGCGTGCACATATATATCTCTCTTGGAGCATATCTAGAGGACCGCCATTTTGATAGTCAAAATTAGAACTGGAGATGAGCAAAATAACCGTCAAACCGTGAATCCAGTCCAAATCAATCCAAATCGAAGAGTTTGGTTTGGTTCCGGTTTTAGAAAATTAGAAATCGTAATAAATGGTTTGGTTTTTGAATATACGTTGACTGTTCCGGTTCCAAACAGATCCGAGCCGTATACATATATGCTCTATATAATATGTGAAAATTTGTTTAGATACACATAATGAACATTTTTTCCTAGTCAATGAATTTCCTAATCTGATGCTTTATTCCACCACGCTATTCATTTACTTTCAAGATTAAACCCCCAAATTTCTATATATGATAATTTATTCCTATGATTTTAATACACTAAACATGCATAGCTTGGACTTATTCAATTGATTTCTTAATCTTTTTGCTCAGTAACTAATTTCTGAATCTACTACTCTGTTACATGTCCCTATTTATTTACTAATTATTGTTATTATACTCTTTTTTAGTTGGTTGATATCAGTGAGTTTTTTTTTTTTTTTATATATATTTCAACAGAACTTGTTTTAATACAGTTATGGGTTAACTTATTTATGTAATTTTTAAGTACTTTAAATAGGTTATGGAGATATCTCGATTTCAAGAGAACCGTGGTTCAAAGCCGAAACCGAGTTGTGTTTTATAGGTTTGGATCGGTTTAGTTCTATGAATTTGATGGGTTGGTTTGATTAATCCGCAGATAGCGGTTTTGTTGTTGGTTTATATAAAACTGGACCAATAAAATGCATACTCACCCCTAGTCAAAATCATATTTGGGCTTCAAGACGAAAATGCCTCCTCCAATGGGGAGTCATTTTAGGAGTAAAAAAATGACCTTGAAGAGTTGTGATTTAATGGCTCTTGAGAACAATTCAATAGTTGTGATATGTTGGTAACTTGGTATACTCCAATTGCTGCTACTACTAACTTGGAAGAGTTGTGATTTAATGGCTCTCGACAACAATTCACTAGTTGTTATATGTTAGTATGCTCCAATTGCTGCAAGTAGTAGCGACCAAATAAACACCGCGGCAAGTAAAAAAATGACGTTTGATCTTAAAAATGTCGAGAACCATTGGAGATGCTGTTAGAGACCTGCTTGAAGATGAGTCGATGCTCCATTGTAATTTGTGAGATTGCAAACAAAATGATCCTGGCCTATCGGTATCTTTCGCTGTTGTAGTAAGGTACTTGGTGATTTGAACCGCACACAAAAAGGATGGCCGAAAATGAGTTTGGCCCGCCCACCGTCCCCATGGCAAAAAAAGCGACTATATGTTAGAATTCCACTTTAGTCAGACCCAATCGCTTCAAACATCATGACCAAGACTTATAGAATCCAACATTTCATTTTTCAAAGGCATTTTTCTGTCAAAGTAAAAATTCAACAACGGGGATGGATTGACCTATTTTGGTTTAAAAAGCAATTTCGCTTTTTTTTTTCTCTTCATATTTGTTAGTTTCGTGTCAAACTTTGTTGGATTATTGATTTTTCCCGACAAGAAAAATTGGAAAAATAAAAAATTATGATTCAAACTTAATTTTTTTTTAAGGGAAATGCTAACGGGTGCCATAGTGCACCCGTTAAGAGTACAAAAAAGTACAATTTAAAAGTACTCTTGTACTTTACAGTGTACTTTTTTTTTGTAAAAGTTGGACCCATAAAAGTGTATTTTTTGTACCTTTAACGGGTGCACTATGACACCTGTTAGCATGACCTTTTTTTAATAAAGACAAAAAAAATCCAAAAAGCCAGATTTTTTGACTTATTTTTGGTTTTATTCAAAAAATTGAGAATTTCAATCATAATTTTTTACTTTTTCGATTCTTTCCGTCGAGACAAACTAATAAGACACAAAAAAACTTGACACAAAACTAACGCGAAAAAAAATCACATAAAAATGAAAAAATAAGTAAAGTGACTTTTTAAACCAAAATAGACCGGCAGGAGGATGATTTTGTTCACCCCATTATAGGCTCAGTTTGGATGACAGTAATCTCGAGGGAAATGGGAATGTGATGCATTCTATTTGTGATTCCAACGTTTGGAAGAGACTGAAAAGGGAATGTGATGCCGAACTTTTCTGATTCCGATGTTTGACAGAGACATAAATAAAAATGTGATTCGTGATGATATATTTAATCCCTTATCTCATTGGAATCTCAGATTTTTGGCTCATTCATTAAGAAAATGAAATATTTACTTTAATAAAATTTTAAAATAATTGTTTCTCGCTTAAGATCACTTAACTAATCCAAACACCGAAATACAATTCCTCCAAAAAATTCGATTCTTGGTAATGATACTCTTATTTCTAACCAAGAAAATTTCCAAAAATTTGATTCAAGTGGTTATATTTCTATTCATATTCAAGATTCTTGTAATCTAAACACAGCCAAAGAAAGTGTAACGGGACTCGATTGAGAGGTGGGTGTTTGTGATTTGATTCGACACTCACGTCCCTTATTGGGAAAGTTTGGGCAACAAGTAGCCTAACAGCCATTCGTGACTTTGGGAGCCAATTCGTAAACAGGGAGATCGTGTCAAAACGAATGCCCCCAAAATCCAAATCCAAATCCGTGTGCGGCCTCCTGCTTCTCCTCAACCCTTATAATAAATTAGGTGCAGAGAAACTATGTACTGTACAATGCGGAAATCCGTAGCCGACAAAGCAAGAAGACTCATCCAGACTACGACTAGTGCTCGCAGTATATATTCCAATTCCGTGTCGCGGCGTCTCTCTCCTCACCCCAGATTTCCCCTCTCTCCTCCTCATTCTTATGCTGCTTGTTCTAATCCCTCGCCGCTATCTCAATTTGCTTTTCGTTTATTGACCTCTCTTCCATCGCCTTCTTCTGATTCAATGGCTCCTCCTTCTTCCCTCACTCTTGATTCCCTCAATCCCAAGGTATGGCCTCTGTTAATTACATGTGTTCTATTTACTACTTGCTTTCTGTTTAGATCCTCAGTTTTTTTTTTCTTCTAATGCAAACTGTTCCATTGTTTCTGTGCATATGATCTCTGT
This sequence comes from Vaccinium vitis-idaea, assembly GCA_963854785.1. Classification (NCBI taxonomy): domain Eukaryota; kingdom Viridiplantae; phylum Streptophyta; class Magnoliopsida; order Ericales; family Ericaceae; genus Vaccinium; species Vaccinium vitis-idaea. The sequence goes on along the minus strand of OY978225.1, from coordinate 38,944,230 downwards.
TTAGTTTGCATCACCGATAAATTGCTGGATTTTTAAATGGAAATGTGTTTTCCCGAACTCGTTTTAATGGTTTTTTTTTTCATCTTGCTTTTCTCCTTCTGATTTTGTATGGTATAAATTTGTCCCCAATTGCTTCTTTTCTATGCTTTATTTGTATCGAATTTTAGTTGGAATGTTACCCTGTTTAATGGGCTTCTGTTTTTCTGGTTTCTTTCTTTATTTGTTTGTTTCTGTAGCTTCTCCTCAACTTGCTTCGTTCCCGCTATTTTCTACTATTTTGTTGGTCTAGATTGCTATTGGTTTGCACGTCCAAGTATATTCTCCACTAATTTGTTGATCAAATCAATACTTCTAGGCCTCTTGATTTATTTAACTTTGAAAGAGGACAAGACATCTTAGTTAGTGAGAATCTGAGTTGGTTTGAATTGACGTAGCTGATTTACGCGATGGACCTCCTTTTAGTTTGAGGACTAAACCTGCCCTTCCTTTTTTTTTTTTTTTTTTTCCATAAGTACCTACCCTTCCTTTTGTAGATCGGAAAAGGGAAATGTTCTCTTTGGGCCCAATATCTTATTGAATTTTAAGTCAACTGTAAAGATCTTTTTAGGATTTTTTGCGGAAATATTTGAGCTTATTAATGTCCTGAACTAATCGGTCAAGTCTGTAACCAATACAGTCTACGATCAAGTAAATATTTCGACGCTATGACTATGAATGAGTTCCCTTCTCGATTTTGCATTTTCACTTGGCAGTTTTTCTTCTGAAGTTACATGCTGCTACTCATTTCACTGATAAATGTTCTTCCCTGGCAGGTTTTGAAATGTGAGTATGCTGTCCGTGGTGAAATTGTCACCCTGGCCCAGGTAACACTGAACTTGTTAACTGGCGATTTCAATTTGGCTCAGCATGACCACATATTTACGAATAAGCTGGCTCTCGTCCTTGTCATTTTTGCAATCAATTTCTCTCTCATGAGTGTAGTTTGTATTGTTTCTATGTGACAGCAATTGCAGCAAGAATTAAAAGAAAATCCAGGTTCTCATCCTTTTGATGAGGTACGTAGTTTGTTTGTTTCTCACTATAACAAAAAGGTAGCCCACGCATTGCTGTGGGGTCCTGGGAGTGGTTTGTAATGAGTGGCCAGTTTCCCGTCGCTAGAGCTTTTTCAAGTGCATGAAGCCCAACGAGGAAGGAGTTAGTCGTTTATCAGTTGGCCAATAGCTATAATCTCTCTTTTGTGCTACCCCATGGGTGGGAAGAAGATAGTGAACTCAATACTTTCTCTTGCTTTCTCAACCTATTGTTTTTGACGACCTTGCTCTCTCGGATTGATATTGGTCACCCAACAATGAGAATACATTATCCAACATCCAATATAAACAATAAGGGCATAGGTGTTTTTAGTTCTCTTGACTTTGATCCTTTAAGAACTTAGCTACCCATAATATTTTGTGAATCATTCTGTCCAAGTAACTGGAAATAGACTTTCTCTGTCACTCACAACTTACCATTGATGAACCAAGGCTTTCATCCGCCACATTTGACTGATCCACAACTTCAAACGATTTTTTTGCATACTTCTCGGGCAAATGTTTCTATGTGGATTGCGTGGAACATGAATCTCTTTCGGTGCTAATCTTCTTCCATCGTTTAGTAATGCTACTTCATGCAAAAAAAAAAAAAAAAGATTCCTCCGGAGCACAGTTTACTAAGAGGTTTTTGCATCTGTCCTTGTTTTCTTCTTATTATGACAGATACTTTACTGCAATATTGGAAATCCTCAATCTCTCGGTCAGCAACCAATTACCTTTTTCCGCGAGGTTTGTTAGCTATAAGTTTATTGTATAAAGAATTGTGCCTATTTTCAGCTCTACCAATACTCAACCATTGCTATCGTTAGGTACTTGCACTGTGTGACCATCCAGCCATTTTGGACAAAAGTGAGACACAAGGATTATTTAGGTATGTAGTTTTACACTTGGTTTTGTGATTTCTCTGTTGTTTTGTTTTATTTTGGAACATTGTGCCTTGTTGAAGCTTAAATTTCATTTAAATCCATAAACAAGCATCACCCACTATCCGACTGAGATAACCTCCCTGTTTGGCTGTTCAACCAGAACCATTTAGGAGCGGACACAAGGGGGTGTCGGAGCCCTGCACAACTTGATGTAGGACGGTTTTAGAATGCTTGAGTATTGCCGCCTATAATAGGAATTGTGCTGGGGAAATAAGAACAGTAATATGGGTATGTGCACAAAGAAGAAGATGAAGAGAGAGGGTGCTTCACTCTCGCAAGGGTTAGGCGGTTTCTACAGGGAAGGATCGCAGCCCAAATCCCAATCACAATGGAAAGAGAGATAACATCCATATTTATAGGCTAAACAATGGCCTTCCGAAGTCCTAGAAGTCTAAGTCGAATAACCTAATTGAATGTATGTTAATGAACATAACTAAATGTGTACAAGATATTGAGACATGTGAATGAACTTAGAGATAAATGAACTTGGATGTGTTGGTATTGGTCAATCTTTTGGTAAAGGCCTCTCTCGTGTCTAAGACTAATCAGAGTGGAGCTGCCTCGAATGATAAGCTACTCTCACTAATAACTGTAGCTGTCAATCCCCACGTCCCTTTGATCCTACGCAGGGTCACATGGTCACGTGTCACCCCAGCATCCTATGACCGAGCACCGACCCCTATTTCTTAGGGAATCCTACAAGTTAGCCAGTTTGTGTGTCTGTGTGTCGAGGGAGTGGTGATTGACCAGGTGGGGGAATGTCAATAAACTATGTTGTGCATGTTTTAATATTACCATATCTATCTCTGTATCTCTTACCTTCTGTTGGTGGAAGTCCCCTTTTATGTGTTTAAGTTAGGGTAGTTTGATAAGTACTATACTTACCGTGCTGTCAAGTTTGTATTTCTTGCACAAAAGGCACTGGGTGAGTGTCATTATACCCTTGCAGCTTATGTGATAAATATCCAAGGTTAGAATTTGAAGCAGATGCCAATTAGAAGGGGTTGATATAATTACTTGTAACCAAATTTTACATAAAACATGCACTCTATTGCGCCAAGTATACATTGGCGGCTTTTATACCCAAGGCATGGAGTGCAAGTCACAAAATTGTTTTTGAAAAACGAATGGAAGATGCCCAAGGAAGAAAAGGAGGAAAATGTTGAGTAATTCAAGAAAAAGAGTTCTCCTATTTATATTATCTCTGCCTTGTAGATATTGTTTCTGCTATGATATGAACTTGGTGTTATGATAGTTGATTATTGATTATGCCTCATTCATTTGCTGCATTTTTAGTGCGGATGCCATTGAGCGAGCTTGGCAGATCCTTGATCAAATTCCTGGAAGAGCAACTGGTGCATATAGTCATAGCCAGGTAATTGTCATCTGGTGGGAAAGTGGAAAGGTTTAGAACAATAGTCATGTAATGTGTGGTATGTAATGTGCTTCTGTACAATTTGGCAGGGAATTAAGGGATTACGTGACACAATTGCTGCTGGCATTGAAGCCCGAGATGGTTTTCCAGCTGATCCTAATGATATTTTTTTGACTGACGGTGCAAGTCCAGCGGTAAACTTTGATACGCTCCTTTCTGACTGCACACGAAAAAGAAGTTCAGAAACTAACAGAAGTTAAATCTCAAGTATGGGTAACAAATCTGCAATCTCTCTCGTTTCAGGTCCATATGATGATGCAGTTACTGACTAGATCGGAGGAAGATGGAATTCTATGTCCTATTCCTCAGTACCCTCTGTACTCTGCTTCGATCGCCCTCCATGGTGGCACTCTTGTATGTTTATGCAGTGTAAAAGCAAATTTACCAACTAAAAGTCTACAGATTGGTCAGTTGTACTCAAATCCAGATTTTTGTACCAAAATAAAGATCGACAACTTGGCCTGACCATGCTGATCTAGGATAAATTGAAGAGTCTTCTTGTGGGTTTTAATCTCCTATGAGATTATTTGACTCTGAATTCTAAACTGGCTTTTGCAGGTTCCTTACTATCTCAATGAAGCAACAGGGTGGGGCTTGGAGATTCCAGAGCTTAAGAAGCAATTGGAAGCTGCCAAGTCCAAGGGCATCACTGTTAGGTCCTTGGTTGTGATAAATCCAGGCAACCCAACTGGTCAGGTAAGCAATAGTCGGGCTGCGGATGATGAAATTAAAGAAAAAGCCTTTAGAACTTCAATGTCATTCCCCAGGACTGCTTGGATTGGTAATTCTAAGGTAACACCTTGCTATGAGTGTTTCATAATCTGGCATCTATGCCTACAGGTTCTTGCTGAGGACAACCAGCGTGAAATTGTAGAATTTTGCAAGGAAGAAGGTCTTGTTCTTCTGGCAGATGAAGTGAGTCATTCTTCAGTTTATTTGGAGATTTGAGTAGTTTATTTGGAGAGTCTGACTTGACCGTTTATTGGCAAATCTCAGAACTCACCTCAAATTCCATGGCTTTGGTATAGCTACTATATTGCCTCTTAACTGTTTCTTTTGAATTTTTACAGGTGTACCAGGAAAATATTTATGCTCCTGACAAGGAGTTTCACTCATTTAAGAAAATTTCCCGGACTATGGGGTATGGCGATAAGGACATCTCACTAGTATCTTTTCAATCAGTCTCTAAGGGTATGTTTGATTCATTAATCAATTGGTATGGAACTGATGGAACATAAAGAGTTTAGAGTTGATGGGCGATTTTTCTTGCTGGCTTCAGGGTATTATGGGGAGTGTGGCAAAAGAGGAGGTTACATGGAAGTCACTGGTTTTAGTCCTGACATAAGGGAGCAAATCTACAAAGTAGCATCTGTGAATCTTTGTTCAAATATCTCTGGTCAAATTCTTGCTAGCCTTGTAATGAGCCCTCCCAAGGTTAAGTTTCCCCTCTTTAGTTTAGTGATTGTATAGAGCGCTATACATGGATGGTCCTAAACTCATGGAATTTGTGTAGTTCGAATGTGAATATCAGAAACTGATGGGTAAGACTTCTGATTTAAAGCCAGTCCACCCCTAATATGTTCTCGAGTGCAGCTAAGCTGAGCTCCTCCAATCACCTTTTCTGGTAGTTGCTTATTTTTAACTGAGTTTAGTAGCCTAGTGTTTAATGAAGCTGCTATAAAGTTTCACTGATGCATGGGTATTTTTTAGTATAGACCATACTAGTATTCCTACCCCTTGACATGTTTCTGTTGTATAAATGAAGTTATATGGATGGTGTGCAGGTTGGAGATGAGTCATACGAGTCATATTCTGCAGAGAAAGATGGTATCCTTTCATCTTTAGCTAGGCGTGCAAAGGTAGGTTGAAATCAACGATCTCATTGGTTTAAAATAAGACATAACTAAATAATATGAAAAGAATGTGTAAGCACATTAATTAATGAATATCGAAATAGGCAAGTAATTTCCACACCCTCTTTTTTTGTCTTTTAGTGAATAATATGATTATATATACCTTCTTTAGATGCAAATTATATATGGCAATTTTTTTGGGTACAACAGACCTTAGAAGATGCATTCAACAGTTTAGAGGGAATAACGTGCAACAAAGCAGAAGGTGCAATGTATCTCTTTCCCAGTATTCACCTGCCCCAGAAAGCAATAAAGGCAGCAGAAGCAGCAAAAACAGCTCCAGATGCATTCTATTGCCGCCGCCTACTTAACGCCACTGGAATTGTTTTTGTTCCAGGATCTGGCTTTGGACAGGTGAGTGTTTTATCATATGACTCCACATTGCTGTTAGCAGCCAATTCTGATGTTCCCCCATTAGATGGAAGTTAAGTTACGTACTATTAGATGTCTCATATTTCTTGAAAAAACTATTCGATTGTTGGCATATGTGTAAAGTTTAAACTTGAAGGGTTCGGATCAGTACTTTCTAAGAAGAAATATTGAAATATTATTCTCAATTACATTCTCATCGAATGTCAGCAGACTGATAATTATTGGAAATAGTCTTTTCCCCATCCTTTTTGCAAGAAATGGTTAATATTTCCATGAATTCCGGAGAACAAGCTTGGTGTCTGGTGTGTTTTGATTGACATTCATCTCTGTCCTAATGACTAATTACTGTTGTTTGTGATTTGGTGTTTCTTTCTTGCAAGGTTCCTGGAACGTGGCATTTTAGGTGCACAATACTGCCTCAAGAGGATAAGATTCCAGCCATAGTCTCCCGTCTGACAGACTTCCATAAAGGATTCATGGATGAATTCCGCGACTGAATGATCTCTATTCGTATACTTCAAAGCATATCTTGTTTCATACCCATGTTCAAGGATTTTTTATTTTTTTTGTTCAACTTCAAAAGGAAGGATATTTCTTGTTTCTCCCTTTGACCTTGTACGGGGAGGACAATTGATGGTTGTCGTAACATTGTTGAGTTTTCATGTACTAACCAGCTGCAAAAGATCTCGTCTTGGTTACGGCCAAATAATTTCCAAACCATCCAGTTTCGTTGGATTGCGTATATTCTTTCATAAATCAGTTCTGTTTCATTTTGGTGGATATTTTTGGATGACTGAATAAGCTGGGTAGTTGAAAATATACGAATGGCCACTTATTAGTTCGAGGACTGCAGAGCAGCCGCTTTAGAAGATAGGGAGCTGCTTAGTCCTAAGCAAAGGTAGGTACATATTCACAAGCAACCAATTGCTCCACTGGCTTTTGCAATATGGCCTCTGTTTTGACAACAGGCATGCATGATGGAGCATTTGCTTTCACTCTCTTAGTTTCGTTCGAGATTATTCTTTCGATCCATATTATCACATTCCAATTGCAACGAACCAACCAATTGACGCATCCAAGAAACATGCATTTGGACGGATTTGGGGTCGTAGTGTACCAAAGTCGCTACATCCATATGTGACCTCAACTGTGGATCTTTTATAATCTGTATTTGAGATTGAAACTGTACAATTTGTTAGGAATATTGAGTAGATCGTTCATGTAAAATATCAAATTAATTAGATATCGATAACCATATGGTCGGATACCATTTATATGGATGACCAATATGATTTGGAGAATACACTATAAAGCAAATTTGAACCCATAATATGTTCAACATTCCTGAAAAAACAAACAATTCTGATCCCAAATGAAGATTTCAAAAGGCCCACAACTGAGGCCACTAAGGAATATAGTTACTTGGATCACTACGGGAACCCAAGTCCGCGCTACTCCGAGTTTTGGTCCAAAAAAAAAAAAACTCTATTTAGTATTGAGATTTAAGTTACGTGTCATGCAATTTCCAACAAAAAAATATGAAAAAGAAACATGTTTTGAATGACTACTTGCACCACTCGCAACATAAGCACCAATCCGTAGGGATTTAGCATGACACTAATAAGTAGTATCTTTAAAAATCCAACACAGGTCTGCAATTCATTATCTTCAGAAAAGTTCTACATTCATCAGAATACATGGTTGAGTAACAATTCAATAACAGTTCTCTGGTTAAAATCCAATATTCGGAAAAAACTTAACCATAATCCAGCAGTGTCATCTCAAATTCATGTATAAGTAGCACTGATAAAAAGGCCAACCAACGACTGGAAGGTTTTGATGGGATTTCCTCTCATAAACGACTTATGACAGCCTCAACCTCAGAAGGGGTGTACAGATGATAACTTGGAGCAACCTTTGCAATGTCGACATTATTGGGGGTCACCTGAGATCAGTAACACTGCTAGGTTAAGAGTACTTGAAGAATATGTAACAAGTATTGAACAATAAGAAAAACCAAATAAAAATTGTAGCACAGAAACCGGAATGCAACCAAGAATAAGATAAGAATAGTTTACCTTCTCTTCCATAACTTGTTTCAGGATTGAAAGAGCTATTGTTTCTGCTTCTTTAAGTGTAATGTCCTGAAAACATATTGAATTTACAATCAGCTACTCAAAGTAAACGGTATAATTTTTATTCATAAATGAAACACTGAGTTACCAATCCAAAACAAACAATATTTGCTATTAGGACGAATAGCAGGCAAGTACATAAATTCATGCTACAAACCCTGCCTTCTGAAAGGAATAATGGCTCAAAATCTATACCTTGTTATACTGCTCCTGCAAAGAACTGTCAGCACCTTCAGAACCTGATCCAATAGCTTTCGCATTGCACTGCCAGAATGTGCCTGATGGATCTGTGTAATACCTGTGGACAAATAATTAAACAATGAAGGAAGGGAATGAGGACCACAAAAATGCAATCACTATTTGGATTTTAATTGTTTAAGTAACTAATGAGAACCATTGGAAAGCAATAGAAAATCCATCACGCAGAATGGAAGTTTCTAACTTAGGGTTGACAAAGCAAGCCAAATGAAGCTTGACCAACCAACATCAGCATGGTATGAATCTGAGGACTGAACCGCAAGTCACGGTTCCAAGAAAATGCAATCCGTGTCCGGACCAAAAGTCCAATGGTCCGGTTCCAATCCAATCTGTGAAGTCCGGGTTGGTCTCAGTTTTGTCCACGGATTACATTCTACATCCCAAACAGCAACCATCAACTAAATTGTTTATTACAATAAACACTAAACAACAAAAAAAAAAGCCAATATATATATATATATATATATACCCCACGGTTCCAGTCAGGGATCCCTGACTGGAACAAAATGGGTGTTTTTTTTGTGTTGCAAATTGTTTTGGGAAAATCTGAGCCGTCCAATGTGTTCAAAAGGTGTTTTCCAAGGTTGACGCGGGAAATCTTAAAAAAAAAAAATACTGGGAAGGGCTTGATCCAAGCAGTTTTTCGCAAAAACTGTATATTTACAGTTTTGCGAAAAACTGCTTGGATCAAGCCCTTCCCGGTATTTTTTTTTGAAGATTTCCCGCGTGGACCCTTGAAAACATCTTCTGAACACATTGGACGGCTCGGATCGTCAAAAAAATGTTCGGATCATGGAGGTCCAGAAGTCCGGGTCCCGGACTAGAACCGGCTTCATATACCCCACGGTTCCAGTCAGGGATCCTTGACTGGAACAAAATGGGTGTTTTTTTTGTGTTGCCAAAATTCAAAGCATTATCGAAGCATTACATCAAAGCACTATTCCAAGCATTACATTGGTGGATTCTCGCTTTAGTAGCTTATCTTTTGGTAGAAAACTAGAAATAGAATGAAAGGAGTATACAGATTGTATACACATTTTTCCCCCTAAGGAATATACATACATTATCCTCCTTAGTTTTTATATGGATACACTATATCACATTTAGTTAAAATAGTTAAAAACAATGTTTTCAAATCATGATACGTATCGTATATCGTTTTTTCCATTGTATAAATCGTATTGTGATACATATCGTGTATCTTATGATACGTTTGTTGGAAGAGTAGGAGTTAAAAATCTAGACATTTCACAAGAATATCCTAGAGCTTCTAGAAACTAGATATTCTAGAGCTTCTATAATCGCCTTCAATAATATCTAAATCTGTGGGCTTTATCAATTGGGCTTGTTTGAACTTTACTTTCTTGTGTTAAAAAAATAAATCTAGTTTATGCTTCAGCTATGTTAAACATACAATAATTAATATACATTTAAAAAGTAATTATACTTAATAACATCAACAAACTATGCTTGCATTTTAAAATTAAATTATAAATTAATATGCAAAATTTCAAGTCTCTGAACAGGAGTCTAGATGCGAACGCTAGGGAAACAATACTCATATATAGCTCTTGCCTATGTAATGAAAAATGCACAAACCATAGAGAAGGAAAAGCTGATGCAGTGATTGATATTGAAACAAAACAGTCAAAATACCATCGATTTTTAGCAGGTAGATGGTTTATCAAATCTACTGTCACGATTGCAATTAAAACTGTACATCTATTTAAAAAGTTGACAACCACAGCAATTCTCTATTGTCACATTCTCTTTTCCCATTCATTAGCAAGTTCTGTAAACTATACATGACAACCATACTTCTAGAGTTTGTGCCTTTAATTCACTCAGGCCCAACCACAATGGATTTGACAAGAAGTTCCGTTCTTACTCTATGTTACCTTGAAATAAAACATTTCAGAAATAGCACTTACAAGCTAGGACCATTCTCGTCATGGCCAGCAATGAGAAGAGATACTCCAAATGGTCGAGACTGCCACAAGATAGATATAAATCATTAGAATAGAAAGAAATGGAACATTTCTGATTGAAAACTATGAGGGAACTGAAGAAAGAAGTCCTAACACAATGCTGATGTCCCAACCAATGAACAATAAAATCCCTACCAAAACAAACGAAATCCTAACAACAAACACATTGTACAAATGACTGAATACTAGTCAAAGCACATTGATGGAATAAAGTGACCATGGATTAAGAGAACCTTCCTGGTTCCCCAAGGGTTCAAGAGAGGACCTTCATTCTGTCTAGATTCAATATGTTATATCCTAAAACAAGCCAAACTTTTCACTCATAAAAGTATATAACAATAAATTTAGTTTGACTGCTGTTTAGAACCACGCATAAACAGACACACTAGCACTAGCTCTTAGCAGCCCTAGTATTCATACCAAGGAAGTTCAAAGACGAAAGACAAATCAGTGCATTTTGGAAATAAGAAATTATCCGAAAGTAAGAATTTCTGTACTTCAATGAAAACAAGATAAGTAGTGACGAACTACAAAGTAATATTAGAATGAATCCAGATCATAAATAATGAAACTCGAATTGTAATCGGAGACAGTAAAGAAATTTGAAATAGATCACTGCACAACAAAACATAAAAGAACAAGAAAAGCGAAAGTCAGAATTGTAAAGATAGGCAGCTAACCATAGACTCTTCATCACCTTCACCAAATCGCAGGGCCAAATCACACAGAGCTTGTGTAGTAGACTCAACAGTCATGGGCTCACCATATGAAAACCTATGGTTCTGTTAGAAACAAAGTAAAAACAGCTAATGGATTAATCCAACACCATTGGAAAACTAAAAGAAATAGAGATGGTCCTGATAGTACTTGAGTTTCCACTCGTGCATGTTCGACTAGTGTACGAGCATCAGCAATCAATCCACTCATTGCACATCCAATATGATCATCAATTTCCATAATTTTCTCCACACTGCTGGGCTCCTGCATGGAAGGAAATGACATGGAGTTTCAATACCGCTGATTTCATAACAAAACAACTATACTTGAAAAGCAAGATAAAAGCCAGTTGAATGGATGAACTACACGTAGGCAATGCCCCAACAGGCCAACACCATATCTGATATTACCATGGGCAATTAATATACAGAAAAGTAACTTAAAGATAATGCAGTTCCTTGCGCAAGACATCGTGATCTGAAGATAATTGAAATATGTCTTGTCTCACACAATCATTTCTTCTTCGTTGATAACCAAACCAAAACAAATGAGAACGGAATGCATTTCCAGCAGAGACTCGTGAGAAGCTCACTTCCACAGATTTCGCACACCAATGCACCAGAGTAGCATCTACTATGTTCTTTGAACTAAGCTGCTAAAATTAGCAAGCAGTGCTCCTCGCCACTTTCGGTAGGTGTCGGTAATATTACCAACAAATGGACGTCATTTTGGGAGACATGTGGATAGCCCCCCGCGTGACTAGAAGTAAGCCAAAAGTGCTCAAACTCTTTTTAATTTTTGGTTCAACTGAGAAACATGAGTCTTTTAAAAGACGCCACTCTACAAGGGAAGTCCCCGTGTTGAGTCTTTGCGAGTTCAAACCAAAGAAAGCGAATCCCTTCTGGACGGGAAGATGCAGATAAAACGCTAATAGCCTGACGTCAGCTTCTAGTCCCGGAATATGGATCCCCCTTTCCTTTGACCAACGGGTCCTCAAACCAACCTGTCCCCTTTCTATTCCTCGGTAAGCGTTTTCTTTTCATACATTGATTGATTCAAGGTAGCTTTATCTTGTTTCCCAGTCCAAGGACTAGTGGTAGAAGTTAGTTGCCAGAAGCAAACTTCCGGGCTGGGAAGGAGCCAAAAAAGATGAGTGCCCCTGCGCGAGCCTTATTGTACATATAACTTTACTTCCTATTTTACTTAAAGAACAAAATCTATGACTAACATGCACACTTGGCTTAATTCAATCACTTAACAACTACAAACCAATATTCTGATCCAAAATTAAAGATAAAGGAAATATGTTGAAGAGCCAAAAATAGAATAAATAGAGGGTACAAAAGACAAACAGACAGACCAAGAGCGGTGAAGTGATACGCTTCTCAACAGCAAGCACAACCCCTTCCTTGGTCTTCAGCCCAATTGCGGTGGATCCCAGCTGTAGTAATTCACAGCCAACAAAAAAGCAAATGTCTTTACTTGATGCAGTTCATTACTAGTAATTTAGACAATATAAATAAACAGAAGAGGAAGGAGAAGTTACCTTGATGGCCTCAATGGCATATTCAACTTGGAACAATCGACCTTCTGGAGAGAAGGTATTGACACCTCTATCGTACTCAGTCCTTCAATCACATCAAAGCAACAACAAATCTTAGCATTCAGATATAAACAACGACGGTATCAAGGAGGAGAACCAGAAAAACCCTAGATTCCTAGCAAAGAAAAGAAGTTACCTTGTGAGAAACATCCTCGATTAGGTCAATTACTGTAGAATCAGCGATGACAAAGATGATTACTGAGGACGAACTTGCAACGATTTCTTACGATTTATTAACTTCCAATCTGATTCAAGGAAAACCTTCTTGTGAGGCAAGACAAGTATGGTGCGGTGTGAGTAACATGACGACTGTAGAAACGGGGATTCGGGTCATTCAGCTTGGGGGTTTCGGATCGAGGTCGGTTTCGATGAGATACGGCCCATGGTTTCTGTTGCTGGGGCCTGGAGCCCAATACCAAGGAACCTCTCGTGGGCCTTCTCTCAATTTGTTTTGAAAATTATCAGCCCCTGGTTGGGTTGATAATAGTAAAATACTACTAGGGTGCACACAATCTGGATCAGTTCGATTCTCTATGAATTCAGTAACTAGACCATTCCGAGTGATTTTTAAAAATTGAAAACCAAAACGCAACTGGTATATGCGTGGAACTTGACAAGAAATAGACCGCAAGATCGGTCCTACCGGTCCTATTTTGGTTCGGCTTTGATTATATCCAATTAGCACGCGCACACTTTTTAAAGAACACATGAACTCATAAAATAGTTGAGAATTTAAAGTACCAAATGACTCATAAAATAATTAAAGTAATTTTATTAAAATTCCAAACCCAACTGAGAAGGTACTTGGTGTTGAATACTCTAACCCTCTAAGAATCGTTAATCGTTTGGGTTTCCATAAATACAGTAGTATATTAAGAAAAATGTTTTTCACATTCTACAAATTACTATCTGTACTCCAATTTGCAAAGTGTGAAAATCAATTTCCTATATTAAATAAAGACTTTCTTAACAAATGTGCATGTGACTATTTTATTGGTTGAGTCAATCCATGTGTTTAGTAATGCATTGATGTGATAGTGCCATGTGTGCATTTAGTGTAATCGTTTGTATATTAGTTAGTACCCGTAGCATTCATCTAGATTAACTTACCGAAGAAAACTTACCAAATCAAAATACACACATATATATATGGATAGCGATTACCTAAGGGATCCCTATGCGTATGTGTATATATTAATACACAGTTCATATATGGTAGAACTAGAAACGATTCTCTTGCTCCAAAATCTTAATGAAAAGGAGAGATAGAGATAGTTTTGAGGAAGGAATCCGAATCAGATTTCATCTTTCAGAAAACCAATGAAACAGTAATGGACAATGTGTGTGTGCATGCGTCAGAGGCAGCCAATCTTCCTATGGATAAAGCAAGAAACACATCACAATATCTTTTGCTAAGGATTCGGCATGTTGCATTGCAGCCTTAGTAACGAAAAAGACATTATGAATACATGCAAAGTGCAAAAGTCTGAAGAAAGGCAGACCCAATTAAGCTACCAGTTTCATTCATAGATCCTCACCACCTCTCCCCCTACACACAACCCTATGCAAACTCTTTTCAAACTTTTACTCTTGGTTCTTGAAATGCTTGTCTATCCTAGTTAAATTTCCTGCCTTGTTTCACAGCACCTCCAGAGAAATTATTCGACGCTAGCTTTTCAACGAGGGCAAGTCTAGTGCCAGCAACCGCTGTATTTTTAGTTCGAGCAAGAGAATTTTCGACTTTAGTACTAGATGCCGTTGGCGGATCCAAGATTTTGAGAGAGAGAGGGGGCACCAATTGAGCATAACCTAAATGATCTTCACGGGCTTCATAATTCATAAACTAAAACGTAACATATTGCCTACATGACAATCATTTTTTCCGTCCTCTTACAAGATGAACTAAAAAAACCAAAGAAAAATTGACTAAGAGTGACACAAATAGATTACAAAAGACGAGTTAATTGCATTAAATAACTGAGCTTTTATGTTTCCTGAATGAAAGCCTTCATAGAGAGAAGTTTTGTTTTGATTTTGATGTTTGTAATCAGTGGCGGAGCCAGGATTGAGAATCCGGGGGGGGGGGGGGGGGGGGGGGGGGGGCGAGTTCAAGGGCGGCTCTAAGATTTTCATCTAACGCTGACAAAAATGCACAACATATTTATGATGAAAGCTGTATGCAAAGAAGTCGTCTAATTCTCTTTAATTTTTCAGTGTTTCCACATTGAACCTAATGTCAGATAACTATTATCCTTATATGTTTATTATATATGAGCTTTCATAAGTGGGTCATACTTGTTTTGTTTTGTTAGGGCTATAACAATTTGGTTCAAATTTTGTTGGAAACATTTATTTTAATTTCAAACAAGTAACCCTGCGCTGAAAATAGCAAAAAAAAATTAATTTATATCAAAATTTTAATTTTTTTTCAGTGCATTTTTCAAACTGCGGGGGGGCCAGGGCCCATCCCAGCCCATGGCTGGCTCCGCCCCTGTTTGTAATGAGGATGATGTTCAAATTAAAATATCAAGGGGACTTCCACAACTTAAAATGGGCACTATAATTTTATGTAGGGGGAGAAAAGAGAGGTAGTATTAATTTAGGGGTGTAAGTGTGCAAAATGCAGGGAGTCATGTGACCTCTTTGGTCTCCATGTAAATTCGCCATTGCCGTATTTTCAGCTCTTATTAATGTGTTGTAGTTAAAAAAAAAAAAAAGTGTTCAGAGCAGGCCTATGCATCAGCACGGAAGTGCATGAGTAGACAGGGCATTTTAAAAGTTTTTTAAAAGAGAAGTTTTTCTTCTTTTTTTTTTTTGATAATGAAGGGTGGCTCGATGAATCGGACTAATCTCTCCAGCTCCTCACATATCCATTTCCACGTGTTTACATGTATTGAAGTAGCCTTAAGGACAAATCGAGTTTGCGACTTTAGGGTGATAAACCGCTCATCAAGATAAATCGATTAACCACTAGTACAACCTTTGGAGTTGGGCATAGGAGCACAGCCTTCACTCTAATCTAGGCTAGAGGTCTAGATGTTTCCAGTTCTAGTCTTATGTATAGGTCATGCTCAGCAGAAACAGAAAAACAAAATCCTGAAACTCTAAACCAACCCTATTCATTGATTTCAGCACCTGTTTTTATCAGTTTTTCCAATACAGCTAAGATTTCTGATGTACTAAAATATAACTCTATTTCACATCCGACCCCAGTCCATTTAATGCTTTTTGTCACAAGGGCCTCCTAATTTTTCACTGCTTGGATTCCTGCCATTGGATTTCAAGATGACAGACATCATCTTGGTGATAAATTGGAAGAACTTGAGGTGCACAATGCAGATATGTGTTACTAGTATTTCTCTAACTTTTTCCTCTCTTATGTAATGGGCTCAACAAACCATCCAATTACAACGAATTGAGTTCAAAAGGCTTTTCCCGGTTGAATGTTAAAGCTTTCTTCTACTGTTCACAGAACATGATTATTACAAGGGAAACAACCACAACTGTGGTGGCCAGAGAAATGTGAAATGTGTCGGTTCACGATCTTCTGCGATTCCTTGGTAGCCCTTAGGATTTGCTCCGAGTGTTGTAGCTGGGCTGCCGCTCTCCATTCCTCCGCTTTTCTATGAACAACAGCCATCCTCCTCATCAACTTCTCCTCCAAATCTGCTCTCATCCTTTCAATTTTAACCTAAAACAATAATTCCATTCACAATATTTTAAGAATTCCAAGACTCCGCCATCAAAAGAATAAAGTCATTGTTGTGCTAGTAGAACAGCTCATGTTCCCATTTAGTAATACTGAAATTTTCTAATCTTCTTTTGTAGATTACGCGAGCAACGACAACAACACGTGAAAAGAGAGTGCGTGTGAAAGTGAAAAGTGGTGTGAAAACAAGATCCGACCATTAATCTATTGCGTAACCGGTGCATTTTCCAATAGGAATACATATTCAAATTTTGAATCATGAGTGATCCCCCACAAATGTCCTAGAACTTTGCCAATGCAGCATGCTCTCACATGGGGCTAATGACGATATTTGTACTGCATCAAGGCATAAAAGAAATGTTAAGGGATGACTTCTCTTTCTTTCTACGCCTTATACATTGTGATAGGCATATTACAGTAGTTACATAGCAGTATTATATTATACATTGGGTACAGGAAGACACTCAAATAGAGGTTGGACCACATTAGAAAACAAAAAGGGCCCAAGAGTGTTCTCGAGCAGCGGTTGGCTCGAGGGCATAAGCAAACAAAACTCTGGACAAAGCCTTCCAAACTTTGGTCTACAGTCAACATAATCCAACCACGTTATTATGGTAAGTCAATATCCGGCCTCTAGGTTGGGGGTTTGATTCTCGAAAACAGCCTGTCCATTTGTAGTGGTAAGGTTGCGTAAATCAACCCCTCCCAAAATCCCACATCAGCGAGAGCTTCATGCACTGGGTATGGTCTTTAGTATCAAGCCCAAGGGGCCTACTAATTAAGGGACCAATCCTATCGCAAAGTCGGAACAAAGCCTCGTATAGACTGACCCAGCACATGAATTGATAGCACGAGTGTGGAAATCGAACCCCAAACTTCGGCTCCCGGAGACCCTTGGTTGCCAAGTGACTACCACTATGCCAATAACTGGGAACATTATTCAGCCACTTCATTGTGAAAAACTAAGAGGCAAATGCAGTCATCCAATTATGCCATGCATGTATTCTTGTTGAAAAGAAAAAGCTAATCTTAGAATAACAAAACAGAATTTTTGCATTTTGGAGGCTAATCATTGTGCAAGTAAACTAATGGAAGCTAGAAAGCAAAGAAAGGGACACAAAAAGTACCTCAAGCTTTCTTGACTGAGCTTCTGCTTTAGCATTTTGGAGGTTCACCCAAGCTTGAATTTTTGCTTCTTCTCTCTGGTACCTGTAAATTGTAATTCTAATCACAATCGGTACAAAACTAATGGGCGCGCAGCAAAAACAAGAGATTAATTGCAGCAACCCAGACCCATTTTTACCTGATGCATCTCTTTTTCTTTTCTTCTTCTTCCCATGAGCATGCTTTGGAGTACTCTGAAACACTTTTCCTGCACTCATTATGATTGCCAATCTCAAAATGCCTGAGGCTCTTTGATATCTCCTCTTCCTCCTCTTCCCTTGAGCTCCAAGTAGAAACAACCGAATTGAATTTTGCCCCAACATGTAGCTTAGCTAAATGGCAATCTTGCAACTTGGTAATGTCCATGGCTGTGGTGTTGGTATCGTAGTTGAGTAAGGCCAATGGGCCTGACCTATTCTCTGGGGTATTATGTCGAGCAGGCGACGTGCTCTTGAACGGCGTGGGGCATCTTGATGTCGTTGAACTAGCAAGCGGAGTCATCTCTGTGCCGATATCTCTTTGTTTAACCTCATGAACCATCACCGGTGCTGTAGCTTTCATGGATTTTTCATCCAATTTTCCAAACAAAAACCCTTCTTTTGTTGGCTCCAAGCATCTGTATTTGGGGAAAATGGGTTCTACTTGTACCTCATTTGTGAACTTATCTGCAGTAATAAAATGCAAATGGGTTTCCTCAAGATTAGCCAAAAACAGTTTCTCTACTTTGGGGATTCAGAAACACATAACAAATACTCTTGCAATGAAAAATGGCATTTGGGTTTTGGTACAAAAGCCATCATCTTGTAAATAAAATGGGCAAGTCATGCACTGACACAGCCAGAAATAATTCAACAGAAACATCTAAGAAATTGAAAAGCAACTCCCTTCTCTTTCAAAAATTCAAATAGGTTATCTTCAAGATTAGCCCAACTGCTAAATCCAGTAGATGAAAACGCATTTTCAATGAGCTATGGCATGTGCGTTTGGTCAAAATGATGATCATCTTTTATGCATATATGTTAACCAAAGCATTCATTTGAGGGAAAATGCCGAACTAGACATGTTAACCAAACGAGAAAATTCACAAAGAAATGAGCCAAAGATAAAGGAAAAGATCACATGAAGACTTTTGGAAGACAAAAAAAAAAAAAAAGAGAAGGGGAAACAGTAGTGGCAGACAGGAAAAGTGAAGTAAAGGCCAAATGAAAATTTGTGAAGAAAAGTTTCCTACCTTTTAGAAGTACATCCACATTCAAATCTTTGGAAGAGATATGATGCTCCAAAAGTACAGACCCGTGAATGCTTGAAACTGCCTTTGACACTTTTTCCTCTGTAACCCTTGATTTCTCTGCAAAGACCTCAGCTTGTGGCCTAAACCCATCAAATTGTTTGTGAAATTTTGAAGATTCCGAAGTCTTTAAGTTCAAGCCATGAACATGAGCCGGAGAGTCATGGCAAGAGCTGCTGCTATTATTAAGCCACTTTTCTGCATCATCCCATTTGGAAGGGAACCCTTTTCTTGAAAGATTTCCAGCACTGAAGCTGAAAATGGGCCTACCTGGAGTGGGAGGAGCGTCAACACTATTTCTCTTTGTGACTGAACTCCCTCCCTCTCTCCTCCTCTGAGCTGAGACATTAAAGTAAGTTCTGGTTTCTGGATTGTGATTTGCCATTGGAAATGACTTCACAAACTCAGATGTTTCTTTCAGATTAAGCTTGCAAAGTGGGTCAGGAAAGGTATCTGCAAATGGGTTCTGCATGTTTTTGTTGTAGAAGCCAGTGTTGCCCTCCAATGGTGGTTCCTAAATCACACACACCAAAAAACAACAGAAACTTAGAGGACTAGGAAATGACACTGGGATATGAAACCAAGACAGAAATTAAACAAAATGAACAAAGTTGGAACAAATTCTTGTTCACTTACCATATGAGATGCTAAAAAGGATGGAGCTTCAAAGTACTTGGGGGCTGTGAGATCCATAGCTGTGATTTGAAGCTAGGACTACAATGAACCTCTACTGGAATATGTTGTGTGAATTATTTTCATTTTTGGCACTTAACTCTCATCTCTGTTGAGAAAATGACTGAGTTGGCAGTTGACCAGTGTTGCTGACATGGGAAAAAAAGGCATTGATCAGTAGGAAGCCTCGGTCAAAAATTTCAGTTCAATCAATTTTTTAGGCCTTGTTCTCCTATAGATTTTAGATGTATTTTATGAAAATCTCATAAAATAAACATTTTATAGAGAGGTGATAAAATAGAGTTATTTTTCCAACTGATAAAATGTAGTGGTTTTCCTATAGATTTTAGGAGAATTTTATGAAAATCTCATAAAATCACTTTTACATTTTATGTATTAAGATTGGAGTGTAATAAAATATGAGATTTTATGTCCCAAAAATCTGTTGAAAAACACACCCTTACTCACATTTTGGAACAAGCTCAGGGCTCTCCCTTCAAAAGAAATTTAACTTCGACAGTATGGTCCTACTTATGACCGAAAAAATTTAGTAGTCCAACAGGGTGAGGAAGGAGACGAAACAGTACTTCATAAAAAGAGGAGGGAGCTTTGGGAGGTGAGAAAAGCTCTTAGAAAAAGGGCAGAGTTATCCAGTGGACGTTCAACATTTTCTGCACTCATACGACCATGAACAGTTGTGTCAGATAAATTCAACACGAACACGTGGCATTGGAGAATGTGACATAGCAGTTTTTTTTCTTTGAACCCTTCTATATGCACCGACCATGTATCGACGGCGTCGCCGACGCCGTTGTGAGTTTCAGACGGTCGATCCGAGCCGTTCATCCTTCTCAAAATCAAATTCCGAGTGGGCCTACGCGAGAATCGAGGCAATCTGACGGCTGTATGAGCTCAGTCCAAAATCACCCCATTTCATTCAAAATTTTGGATTGAAAAGGGGGTGATTTTGGATCGAGCTCATACAGCTGTTCGATTGCCTCGATTCCCGCACTAGCCCACTCGGAATTTTATTTTGAGAAGGATGAATGGCTCGAATAAACCGTTTGGGACCCACAACGGCGTCGGCGACGCCATCGGTACGTGGTCGGTGCCCTTATGTTTTCCGTTTTTCTTTTGATACTCGTATTCAAGCCTGCTTATGTGCGTGTCGACTAATTATTGAAGACTAAATTCCTTGGTTCACTAGCGAGATCATAAGAGTGCACCCAGAGGACATGTTCGATTGCATGACAAGAGGGGTGGGATTGATGAGTGGAGCCACGTGTTTCTGAGTTTCTCATTTTTCATACTCCGGCATTTATTAGCAACGGGATTAAGGGGGTGTTCTACTAAGGGAGTTTTGTTTTAAAACTGTCTTGATTTTTGTGTTCACACTTTTTTATGTGATGTATTTTGAGAAGATGACATGTCTCAATTTTTAGAAAAAACTAATTAGTGGAACACATCCTAAGGGCCAGATTGAATAAGTGTGGACTATTATCCACCTAGTACCACATGTGGAGAATTACCTAATATCAAGGGGGAGGGTAGTATTAGCTAGTCTCCTTTCCGGAGTATCTCTCTTCTCATTTAATGATCAAAAGAAATCTCTATCATACTCTAAGCAAACACAATAAAACTAATCTTCATATTCATATAATCTCACCTATTACCTCGTATGCCCCACTTGTTCCTCTATCCTCATCTTTAGTCCATTTCATCAAATATTTGTTCAAAAGTAATCCGATAATCAAATGTGTCCTAAGATCTTAAATTTCAAGCCCATCACATACTCCCTCCATTTCAATTTATCGCTTTTAGGGATTCCAACTCATTAGGAGAACATAATCATTACACTTGTCATATTTTTTCTTTTATTCTTTTACCTCCAAAGCATCATTATTACTTGTACTTACTCTAAAAAAGAAAAGGTGAAAGTGAAATTTCATTAGTTAATGCTCCCTTAATTTTGAATCAGGACAAAAAATTTAGAACAATAAAAAGTGGTGTTTGAGACCAAAGATTGGGGACAGAGGGGTGATTAAGAAACCTAATATAAAGGCTAACAAAATTTCAAGTCTTCAAAAGTTCGGAGCTCACTAGCTAAGCCATAGGTTTCGAGTTGGGGGGACTCTTTAGTCTTGACACTTACTCCCTCCGTCCCATTTTAAATGCTCTCTACGTGTATCCGTGCCATTTTCAAACGTCTATATCTTTTTATTGGTAAGGTTTTCAAAGTTTTTAAAATTTTTGTCAAATAGAACTAATTGAGATCTATCAAATAAGATCCATATTGCATATAAAATATATTATAGAATGAAAACTATAAGAAGTTTAAAAAAACATGCATAACCGTAGAGAACATTTAAATTGGGACGGAGGAAGCATCATATTTGTTGGGAAAGAATAATATGGAGAAAAGTAGCAACACTTAGAGCTTATTTTAATCCATTGAACTTTCTTGTTGGCTTTGATTCCCTCTTTGAATGTGCATACTGTATTACACATACCTCTATAAGTTGTCGCATTACAGGGAGTCAATTACTTTTCTCTGTCTTGTTACTATGATGCTACGCAACTGCATTAGTATTACTTTAATTATTGAGGTCTTGCAAAGTTTATCAGCTACTGCTGTACCTTGTATAGTTTCTGTTAAATTGCACTAAACTCCCCTGAAAGATGAGAAAAATCCTCCAAGATGAAACTACTACCCTCACCTCCTTTTGCGTTGGTTGCCTCTGACAAAATAGTGCTCGTATTTGCATCATTGGAAATCGGTAAGGTAGGGGCATCCTTATCTGACACATAAAAATAAATACTAAATTTAACCTAAAAAACACCTTTTATAATTTAGCAAGTCATCTTTCAAAAAATTCACAAAATCAGACTCTTTATTCAAATTTTAGTAAGTCACTTTATCGAAAACTCACAGAATCAGACTCTCTATTCAAACTTTTACTCTTCCCTCCCTTCTCTTTTGATGAGTGAACAGTAGGTCACCAAATTTGTAAAGTTACTGTAACAAAGTTAAAAAATCTTCAAATTGGTGAGTTCGTTTGGTGAGGCTGATTTTTGAGGTTTTGGAGGAGTTTGATCTCTACTTTAACTTTAAAATTGAATTAAAGATGCTGATATTGATGCTCGCATAGTTTTTACTTTTTATTTTGGGTTCGATGGTCAGGTTGTCCGGGTCAACATACGCGCACACGTCGATGAATCTCCTCTCCGATTTGGTCAAAATCAGGTCATTTGATACTTTCAAGTGGATAAAGACAAAAAAAAAAAAAAAGAGTGTTGGGGAATAAAAGGAGGTTTGAAAATCTTTTTTTTTTTTAAAGAAAAATGTTAATGGCCCTAGTCACCTACAGCTCTACTTCGAGCTTGGTTTTGTTGGTGCACTATAGGTATTGTAGGTCTTGAATTATTGAAGCTTAACTTTGGATGGGTACAGAAGTTTTAAAGTCTGAGTACTAGCTTTTCCACGGCGCTCTGGTTGGTTTGGTTCAAGCGGTGGTCCTTGTGTTCTCCAAAAGGGATGAAGGCGTAGAGGGGTAGATCCAGTGAGATACTGCGCCGGATGAAAAACTTGAATGGTCCTTGAGCCACCCACATCCCGGAGCAGAGTTTGGGTCTGACATCGATGATGAGCGACTTTTCTATTTCTATTTTGTTTTGTTATTGTTTTCTGTTTTTTGGTATTTCAGACTGTCAGAGTCCATGGATCACGCGCATGTACTCGATTTTTATTTATATATCTGGATGATCTTTACTGTCTAAAATAAACTTTGGATGAGTACAAAATCCATGTGAACAACCGTTCACTGTTATTTATGTTGTCTTCTTCTGAGGGATCTTTTGCCTAGTCTTAGTCATCTTCCTATTCTACCACTCCATTTATGTCTCTGGATGCATACAGATTACAGACGGCAATGTTTGGCCATTTCTTATGCATATGAAGTGGACTATAGTACCAGTTTTCTTCAATCAATAGAATTACAGACTAAGAGATTTGGCCTCTCAAGATTCAATTGCAAGAGATGCCCTATGAATTGCATGGGTTCTATGATGATTCCACGTTTGGTAACTTTGTGTAAAGACCAAACAAATCAGTCCCGCGTTTGGTAATTGTACTACTAACTACTCCTATTAATTTTCTTAACTCTTGAAAGTTTTAAACTTTTTAATTTACTTTAAAACACAACTCCGGTCCGATGCATGTAGCCAGCAACAGTTGTGTTTGAAGATGTGTTTGTAGACTTTTTGTTTTGACATACAAGTGGAAAAAATGTACATTCAAATTCAAATTGGACAATTTCAAATTGTAAGGGATACTTACGGAAACTAAAAAAAACTATGGAGATTGTTTTTTTTTTTTTTATCAAATAGGAGTATGACTTACCATCTCCAAACCATTAGTCTATTAGGGTTACTTTGTTTCCCATTTACTAAAATGGAAATTCCATAAAAGTTTATCCCATAAAATTTGAGTTTAGCTTGATTGTTGAAATTATTTTTGTTTCCCATTAACTAAAAGTTAAATTGCCAAAAGCCAATTTTCTCTTACATACTCCTTTTGCTAAAAGCACCCTGCTGCTTTTAGCAAATGAGATTCGGGAGTGCTAAAAGCAAAAACGGGAAACTCACCCTAATTTATCCTCAGATTCGAGTAAATACTTTCCTATATGAGTAGTCCAATACACAAATTTTCTATTATTTAAGGAGTATGAATTTGAGCCAAGTTATGTGGTATACAAAAGTTTAGTCAGTATGGAAAAGTAACCAACTTATACGCAAATAAATACCTCTAAGAGCATCTCTAATGGCTTTTTTTTTTAAAAGAAGAAATTTTATTAATCTATGAAGATACAAAGATTAAAAGGGAAGAAGTAAAAACAGCATCACCACTAGGGAAACAACAATCCACTAGAGAGATCATAGCCACTTCAGACCCAAAATTGAAAGCTAGCAAGATGCCAATTGGAAAACATCAAGACAGGCCTTGATGGAGAGTACACGGAAAGAAAAATAGACAAGCAAAAATTACAGAGCTTGCACAATGCTCTTAAGTCTGAAGATGAAGTCATCTATTGAGAAATTGTTTCCGCCAAGTGGCATGCTAATTAGATTGCTATTGTTATAATGTAGCAATGAATAGTGCCAAATTGCTATATTATATCAATCTTGCTCCAATACTCCCCTAATATTTTTACCAGCACCTCCATCCATTTTAAACAAACACATCCAACAATTCTCATTATCTAAACATAAAATTAAATACAAACCTCACTTTATTTTATTAACTAAATTTGAAAGTTAGAAATTTAGCGCAATATAGATTAAAATAGATATCAATTATCCCAAATAAAAGAAGTTACGAGAGCATATAATCATGGGGAAATAGACTAAGAAATGTAACAATCTGATGAAATGTTTGTTCGTGATACTATCTTTTGCATTATTTCATTCTTACGCAATGTATAATAATGCTGAGATTGAAGGTCCATGTTGAAGGCGTCCAACATCATTATCATATCATCGTCTTTCTCTTTTCTCCTTCATTTCTTTCCCTATTTGTTCCATTTCCTTTAGCTCTTCCAATACTCGAGTGGAGGTGTCCCGACAGCCGGCACCTATCTTTACTAAGTTCATAACTTGTCACAATATGATTCGATTTGCTCCAGCCCATCGCCCACTCCACAATGATATTATTGAACACTTGTGGTCTCGACAAGAAAAATTGGGTTAAGTCATCTTTTGCTGGGCACAATGAGTCATGTGACGTAGTTTTTATTTTTCATTTTAGTCACATGTACATGGTATTCTTCTTTAGTTTTTCTTTTCCTTTATTTGTTTGATTTTTTTGTATCTTATTGTTTTGATTAGAGAAAAAAACAGAGTATGTGGTGTCTTTTCGCAATTCAATTTGTTTGAAAAAAATTAAAAATTATTGGCACAAATTAAAAGAACTCATTGGTAGTATTTATTAATTTGTGGAGAAAATTTTAAACCTTCTTTTGACAAAAGTCTCTTGTTTTTAAGTTCCTTGATGGACAAACATTTTTTTTTTGATGAAGGCAACTTTTTAACTACAAATAAAACTTGTCCCAAATATAACACCAAGAATACCTATAGCTATATATAGCACTCCATATAGCTCACCATTGGAGCTCTACTTTCCAACAAACCCATTATATTATAGCAATAACTTTTGAAATAACACATCATTGAAGAAGATCTGAGTTCGGGAGTAATTGAGTAAGAAAAAGAGAGCATCTCCCTTGAGTGATTTTTTTATTGTTTTTTGGAACTAGCATCTCTATTGAGTTTGTTTGCTCCAATATTGCTTAGGGCATCCTTATCAGGCTCAACAAAAAAAAACACTAAATTTAACCTCAAAAACACCTTTTTATAAATTAGCAAGCCACTTATCAAAAAATTCCCAAAATCAGACTCTCTATCCAAACCCCTCAAGTCTAATAAAAAAAAAACGTTTACTTAAAATATTACTCTCCCCGGATGGGGAGCCGTGCAAGACACTGTGCAAGTCAGTGCAAGTCACTGTGCATGTACTTTTATTGTGTAAACAACTATTAAAGCTTTGGTGAGAAACACGTGTCATTCACCCCCCCCCCCCCCCCCCCCCCCCACCACATACCTTTTTTCTCTCCTGTGTGAACAGTTACGGAAGGGGGAGACACGGAGAGAGAGGGCAAGACGTCAGGGGAGAGAAACTATTATACAATTCGGTAGCCCGTGAACAGTAACCTTACCCAAATACCGAGTTACTGTAATAAAACTATATATTTTGCAAATTAGCCAAATGTTTGTCGAGGCTGATTTTGGAGTGTTTTTTCCACTTTGACTCAACAGAATACCCATTTGGCCAAAGTAAAGAGGCTGATGGGGATGCTCTTACATGTTGCAAATAGTACATTTCTTTTCTTCAAGTATTGTTGATCAATAATAGCTGAATAGATCATGTCATTACATTTTCTATCTTATCTGAATGAATAAGTCAGAACTTTTTTTTTTTGATTGAAAAGCAATTAAAAAATACAATATCACTCAATTAATTATGCGTGACGTTAAGAGAGATTTGAATTCAACAATAAGTCTACAACCACACACAAGCAATTATATTTGTGTGCCTATGAACCCACCAAACATATAATCACGGAAAATTATTCAGTGTTCCTTCTGGGATGTATTTGGCCAAGGCCCCTCTACCGTCACGCATTAATTTGAGACTCTCACTAAAATTTGGACCCCACATCAAAGTTTGCCCCTCTACCGACTACCGAGAAAATTTTGGGTACGGGTAGGGTACCACGTGGTACCCTCTCGGCACATTCGAGCCGTCTAATAATGCAACTAAAGGTCCGGATTGAAAGTGCCGTCCGGATTTAAAAAAAAAATAGAAAAGAAAAGAAAAGAAAAAGTGTGTTTTAATCCGAGCCGTCCGATGTATTTTTGGACGGCTCGGATGTGTCGAAGGGGCACCACATCACCCATACCCTACCCGCACCCAAAATTTTCTCATCGACTACCCCACACTGTTGCACCCCAATATGAGACTCATTCACTTAGGCCCCGTTCTGCTAAAAAAAAAAAAAAACAATTTTGTTTTAACTCAAAAACTATCTTATTCCACTAACAAAAAATCACTTAGTTTTTTGAGAGTTTTTTTTAGAAGGACATAATATAGGGGTTATTCATGGCATTAGGATATCAACTTTTTCAATAAGGCCAACAGGACATTTGGGAAATAACTGACAAAAATACCCCGCAAGGGCCTTCTTTGGCTAACACAAATAATGAATTTTTCATTTTTTTTTTCCAAATCTGATGGCGCAGATAACGTTATCTGTTGACCCTTCGGGAAGGGCCTTGTTTGGCTGACACAGAAAATGAATTTTTCATTTTTTTCAGACCTAGTTGCGCAAATAACGTTATTTGTTGACCCACCGGGAAGGGCCTTGTTTGGCTAACACAGAAAATGAATTTTTCATTTTTTTAGACCTGGTTGAGCAGATAACGTTATCTGTTAATATAAAGTATATGTCTTTTTGTACTTTTTTCCCCGACTAACACAAAATATGTCTTTTTGTTCTTTTCAAGCAAAAAAAAAAGTCATGCAAAATAATTTTTCTGTCCCGAAATGTTGCTCCTTTCTTTTTTTAATTGTTCCCAAATAAATGACCGTTACAAAAAATTAACAAATAAAATTTGATACTTATTATTTTTTTTTAGATTTTTTGAAATGTAAAATTAAACTCCTTCAATTTTAATTCTTCAAATTTTTTTTTAACAAATAACAACAATAGATTACCAAATATGTGTATATCTGTACTCTGTATCATGCAAGCAAAGCAGACATATGTGGTAGTATGTTACAATCTGTCATCTGTTTCATGCAAATAACAACAGATTACCAAATATGTGTACATTTGTACTATGTATCATGCTAGCAAAGCAGACAGATATTCTAGTTTGTTGCAATCTGACCTCTGTTTCATGACAATAACAACAACAGATTATCAAATATGTGTACATTTATACTCTGTATCATGCCAACAAGGCAGAAATATATGGTAATATGTTGCAATCTGACCTCTTTTTCATGCTAATAATAACAATTGATTACCAAATATGTGTAGATTTGTAACAGATTACCAAATATGTGTTGATCTGTAACAGATTACCAAATATGTGTAGATCTATACTCTGTATCACGCTAGCAAAGTAGACATATATGATAGTTTATTGCAATCTGACCTCTATTTCATGCCAATAATAGCAACAGATTATGTACTCTATATCATGCCATCAAAGCATACATATATCGTAGTTTGTTACAATCTGGCCTCTGTTTCTGTTATTAGCAGAAACAAATTACCAAATATGTGTATCGATAAATCAAAAAATACACCAAAATGGTTTAATGGACTGTGAAATCAATGGCTGTAGAAAGCAAAATATCACAAAAATTGGTTGATTAAGGTCTACTTTATCTTTCCTATTTTCACCCACTTTTAGTATAAGGGTCTTGGTAACGTGTGTCCTAATGTGCACACAATAAGCACAGAAAAAACACACTCTAATACGCCTTTTACACTTTTCAATATACTTTCACACATTTCTATACATTTTCTACACATTTCAATACATTTTTTTAACCCATGGGCACACATTAGCATGCCTAATGGCACACATTAGCATTTTCCTTATTAGAAAGCAAAATTGTATTTTTGTACACGTATCAATGCCAGGGACTCTAGCTACCACATGTCTCAACATATCCATGAGGAAAGGATGACTTTCACCTCTAAAAGTATATTATTATATGATGTTAATAGTAAATCAAAGGTAAAACAAAAAGAAAGGAAACAACAAGAGAAAGGAAAACAAAGAAGAGTAGTTTGTGCACCCCTCTGGTCCAATTCGACTTCCCTCCGCACGCCGTCGGAAAACCGTGTGGGTAATCTCTCACCCCTTCTTTCTCTCTCTCTCTCTCTCTCTCTCTCTCTCTCTCTCTCTCTCTCTCGTCCTACACGGACCACCGCACGCGGCGGCGGTCATGTCCCGAAGATGATGAATGGCTTGAGAGATGACTCCATCGGAAAAGCGTGGAACAACAATCGAGCAAAAGTCCTTCAATCGTAACCAATTGAGTGTACAAACTTGTTTCCTCCTCAACCACACATGGAACTAGGAAAACGAATAAAATTGAGCAGTTTACCAGTTTACCTGAACAATATGATCTACCAACGCAGGTTGGTTCAAGTGGTTCGACACTTGTTCCCCTTAAGCAAGGTCTCGAGTTCGAGTCTTGTGAATGGAGGAAACTTGCGCTGGGAGAGCTTTACCCCTTTTTGGGCCGACCCGGCTCGAACCGGATTTAGTCGGGGTCCAGTGGGCTTCCGGATACCGGTGGTTTAGACCAAAAAAAAAAAAACAATATGACCTCGAGGCGAAAAGGTGTTTAAAATCAGAAGGCAAATCAATTTCCATTTTGAACATCAATGGAAGCCATTCGGACAATTACGTCGGGCGATCGGAGAGACAAAAGGGTATTTTTGTACAATTTTGTCCTTCTCGCTTTAATATTTTCACACCAATGGATTGAGCTCATTTTAAATAAATAGGCTGGGCCTAGAGCCTATTAGGTGACTAAAAATGTGGCCTCTAGCCCAATTGTCTGTAGTTTTTTTGCAAAACTAAAAACCAAAAAACTAGTTAGTGGAATAAGTTAGTTTTTTTGCAAAATTAAACATACAAAAAATTAGTTTAATGGAACAAGTTAGTGGAACAAGTTAGTTTTTTTGCAAAACTAAAAACCAAAAAAACCAAAAAACTAATTAGTGAAACAAGTTAGTTTTTTTGCGAAACTAAAACATCCAAAAAAACCAAAAAACTAAAAAACCAAAAAAACTAAGTTAGTGGAACACCCCTTAGTATTGAACCGCAAGAAAGGTGGATCGCTTGAAGTCAAAATCTGGTGGTGTCACGCAATCAAAATCCAGAGATAAAATAATCACATCAATAAACCTGATGAGTCAGGATTCACCAATCGCCATCGTCCACAGTCAGAAGATAAGCCAAATGGTCCCACCCTAACCATAAGATTAAACCTCAATAATGCACCATGACAAGCCATTACCCATTAGACCAATAATAATAATATACAGCTGTATTAACTTATTACTAATAAAAAACTAATAAACCCGTATTAGAGAATCACTCTTCCTATTATTAACATTATCATCTAGTCATAGCTAATCCCCACCAAAAACAAGAGAAGAGGAAAACCCACATCGTTCGTCCTCCTCTGTTCTTCTCCAAGCTGCTGCATCCATGGCTGTGAGATTCTGTTCTGCTGCTGCTCCTTCTCTCATAATCCAAAATTCTATGCCCATCAAAAAGCCTGTTAATAGAGCTTTTGTGGTTACTCACAGTCATATTTCAGTCCAGAAAAGATCTCATCCTCAGATCCTATCTTCCTCAGTTAGGAATAAGGTTTGTTTCCAAACATTTCTCTTTTTCGACAGAATATGATCTAGTGTTCAAAATCAATAAACATGGTCAATAAGGAAAAAATGGTTGGTTTCTTTTCTCACAACAGAGTAATCACATCTTGATTTTCTGCAATCTTTTTCAACAATATTCGCTTGAATTCAGATCGGAGTTGATCGGAGTTTTGAACTCCGATCTGAATTCAAGCGAATTCCGTTCAAGAAAAAGATGGGATTGTGTCTAAACTGTAGATTGTTTCTAATAGATTTTTGAGGATCGGTCCAGAGGTATCGTTTGTTACAAAGATGACACGGGAGAGATAACATGCGAAGGGTACGATGAGGGCCCTCGTCGTCCAACATCAAATTATCATCTAAGGTATACATCAAAGTGTGTGTATGTATGTATATAAACTTATATTTACAATCTTTAATGTCATTCCAAAGCATGAATCATTGTAATTGTGGTAACCCATTTAATAAAAATGTGTTTTTGAGTACAGTGATGCAGAGATCATTGACCTTCTAGTTCAAATTTTTGAAGGAGGTGAGCTTAAAGTTGATGCTGGTGGAAAAGGCTTGAACTTGAATGGGTTTAACACATTCTGCTAATATCTGCTAACTCTACAGAGTATACACAAAGGTGATTAATTAAGCCCAAGTGAACTACAATGTAAAATCAAGACCAGTTTTTCATCACTGGTGCAATGTAAAAGATAAGCAAAACAGAGGCACTTCACTTGCATTGTTATATAGAGCAGTCCCTTTTCCAGTTTGTCGATAGCTCGATTCGGTAGCCAAATATTTATGTTCTCCAACTGGAATCTTCTACCAGGACAAATCATGTGTTTGTCTCGGAGGAAACTAATTACTTATGTGAACTTCCTAAAATGAGAAGGGAAATAGAATTGTTTGTTCTTAGTTTTTACTTTCGGTTGACGGTATCCGAAT
Source organism: Vaccinium vitis-idaea (assembly GCA_963854785.1). Lineage (NCBI taxonomy): Eukaryota > Viridiplantae > Streptophyta > Magnoliopsida > Ericales > Ericaceae > Vaccinium > Vaccinium vitis-idaea. Next base: position 38,912,996 of record OY978225.1, on the reverse strand, counting down.
CGTGAATCAATTTTCGGGAATACTTGAGCCTTCTAAGTGATCAAACAGGTTATCGATTCACAACTTATCTTGATTATCTACTTGTTTAGCTCCTTGTGATCGATACAGGTGAACACAAGGCAATTTTAACATTTGAGAGTAAATGAAAAGGGCCACTGGTATTGAGATCTGCAAAATACTAGTACTAAATGTGTGCCAGGAAAAACAAAGAGAAATTAGTCATTTGGAAACCGGAGAAAGAACAAACAGAGTCAATTTGGTCATAAAAGAGAGTGATATTTTTCAAATCTAATGTAAAACGGCAAGTGGAGTAGTAACTCAGTGGTAAATATTATGTAATCTCATGCATTTGATTGAGGATTAAACCTCACTACCTAGAATTAAATATTAAGTTTCACTGAGAAAAACAAAATCTAATGTAAACAAAATTGCATCCGAACACATTTCTTTCATTTCGCTAGATTCTGTCATATAAAAGACAATGTAATATTGAATCAGCTGATGGCATTTCTATCTGTTTTAGAAGAAAACAAAAATATCGTATGCTGCACTAGTATCTTTTATCTGCTTGTTATTCTCTTGACGATCAATTTGCAAGTGCTAGAGTGATTTTCTTCCTGTATGTGTGTTTGCTTGGTTGTTTTGTAATCTAATTTGGAGTTTTATTGATTGTTTTGGTCTTTTGTTCTGGCCGTCAATTCTTGTACTTTATCATTTTTATCTAAGTACGGAGTATAACTCATTGAGTACACGGGAACTCAAATAAAACAACAAATATACATCCACAAAATCAGATCATGCATTTGCACCATTGTAATTCATTACATATATAATGCTAAATACAAGGAAGATAATATACAAAAAATTCCTTGGGGAGGATATCTAATATTTATACCCCCTTGGAGAAATTTGAATGGCTTCACTGGCCTTGTTCTGCATGTTCTGAACAATTAATAACGAATTCTGACTATAACAACAACAAAAAAGGTTACAAAATGGAACTTCTATCCAAAAGAATTTCAACAAGGTAAAAGAAAAGAAAGGAAAAAAGAAGGAAAGACGTATGAAAAGAGAAACTTAGGCAGGAGTAGGAACAATGCCACTATTACACTAGCGAATTTACAGTATCACTCAACCGACGTCCCGTCTTGAGTGTTCTCTTCACAAAGATCAGTCTGGGACTTGCTTGGAATGATAGTTGGAGGAGACCACTGATCTGGGACCATCAGAAAATAGGTAGTCATGGCTTTTCGGAACCTTTTTTTGTATTGCTTGGGTGAAATCACGGTAGGTGACTCATTCTTTGGCCCACCCAGGATGCCCGAAGCCTTTACCCAAGTTTCAAGGTGCTTATCCCATGTATACTGTCTCATGAAATCAATGATCCCAAGAACTAGCTCATGCTTCTCTTCATCTACCCCAACCAGTAATGAATAATCCATTACGTCAATTGACTGCACCAACGTGAATGATTAGCGTATTAAAATGGGCAACAAACAAAATATTTCATCTCTTGGACCAGCCTAAGTGGCAACAACATGATATTGGTAAATTTAGGGCGTGAATATATTGTGAATGTATTGACAACTTGATTACGATCGTGAATGTTTGAAAACTTACTGCGAGAAAAGAAGTATCATTCCAGACAGCTCTTTCCAACAATCGTTTTGCCTTGTTTCCAACAAATATTGGAGAAGTTGGCATTGCTTCAATCAAGTTCTGATCCAGTAGAACTTTATTACTGCCATTACAATCTGGATTATATCGAGATCGGGAAGATCCTTTGAGATCATAAAGCCTAGTTAGATTCCTCCGAAACAGAAGATTCTCCATAACCAAAACATCCATTTTGGATTCCTTCCCTCCCTTCAGATGCTTTGATGTAACCTAAAAGCCAACAGACGATGAAGCTTCAGAAGATATAATAAGCTAGTTTTAAACCAAAAAAAGAGAGAAATTAGTAGATAAATTTGATTTATAAGGTCTACCAATATGTTTGTTCTCATTTTTAACCATTCAAAAGGGCTTTTTTGTATTTGTAATATATACCAGTAGGTTGCTTTAAATTTTAGATAACAAGAACTTCACAATAATCATTGCTGTTCATAGTGAAGTATTATCACATTTTTCAACTAGCATAATTGAAGTCAACGTGGTGTAATTGGAATTTCAGGACCTCCAAAAAGTACCTGATAGATACCAAGAATCTTCGCCAGGCATGTTGGGCTTCCAGAGCCAATTGATTCAGATAGATACTTGAAATATCCAGGAGCAAACTTCGTGAATGATTCCAGCTCTGTCTTTGTAACCTGTTTAATAATGAAACGCTCGTCCAATGTTTTTGCAAAGAAGACATTGCTCTTCCCACCTTGAGCTCCCCACTTCTTGCAACGACTGAGAGACCTCACGAAATCCATCTCAGATGGGCAACATATCCTCCTCAAAGCTTCAAACCCCTTTGCAAAGTAACAAGTCACATTATATTTCACCTTACCATGGGGCCCATCATCATCAAAAGGAACTCTAACATGCAAAGCCTTTGTGTACGAGACAGGATCCAAAGCCAAGGAGCTACGTGATCCAGACATTGATAAGATGCCGTCATCCATAGACCCCAGACTTCTGTAAGATTCCAAGCTCATTTCATCAAGAGAATGAAGTGATTGAAAATTTCCCGAATCAACAGAGAGCGATGGAACTATGGGTTCCCCACTTTCTTTTGGCTTTTCAAAGTCATCAGATAGTTGGTCAACGTATTTTTGTGATACCAGAGCATACGCTATGATGCTTGTGGGCTCATCATCATAAACTGGAACCACAGTGTCATTAACACCGACAGGCAAAACCAACCTAGCCCCGCCTTGTAGTTCCAACTCTCGAAATGACGAAACATAAACAGGATTATATTCACCAAGTGCATCAAACTTCTGTGCAATCCCTAAAAAGTTCTTGTTCAACGACCGATAGAAATTTATAAAGGGCACTCCCAACCAGCTTACAGAATCCTCGGTGTTATCAGACCCTTTGGTGGACAACACTAGAGGCAAATGGGGTACCTTTGGCCCACCCTGGTCAACTCTCTGGTTTTCTGATTCTAACTTTTCAGCCACTGCCGCTTCACTTGAATCTGCAACAGCTGATTCAGGAAGTGCAGAAGAAACAGCCTTGGGCACCCCTAATCCCGGATGATTCTCACCAGTCCACGCTGCATCAAGGGTGTCTGACAGACTCGTAACAGTAGGATATTGCCCATCAGATAGGGTCCTACGAACAACTATTTTTGACTCCAGAGGGCCAGGTTCAACACAGATCATCATACCAGCAGAAAGATTAGCTTGGTTTTCATTTCCATGTGCTAAATCTATTTTTGTACCAATTCCTTCGTGAGTTAACTCAGGCTGGCTTGCATGGCTTTTGATTCCTTCTCCCTGATCATGACATTCAGTAAGCTTTACAGCCACAGCTGCTGAATCAGAACTACTTAGGCCTTCACCTGGCTTAACAGGCATACTCATGTCCATGGCGTTGCCATGAGTAGAAAGGGAGTTTACCACATTTTCCGGATTAGAACTACTTGGATCATCCTGAAGGTTGTTGGTAATTAAACTGGCCGCATATATCAGCCGGTGGTCCCACATATAAGATTGGAAGAGTAACTGTCTTCGTAGTCGATTAATCTCAAAAATATCGACGACTGGTTGACCCTTTTTCATATCCCTGTTCACAATTTTCTGGAGCGACTCCTGTAACAAGATCAAGAATCCATCAGACCCCGTCTAATGAAACCAGCAAATAAACAAATTTGGACAGAAACAATTAATGCTTTAATCACTTCTTTTACTGCAAAATTTTAATTTATAAGCCTCAAACATAAAAAAAATGTCGAGGAAATGTAGGAAATAAGGTCATGTGAATTCTGACATGATGCAATTTCCAGCCAACACTAACTAAGCATTAGATCTACAAAATAGATTATCTAACAGGCTAACAGCACTTGAAAGATACAGCTTTCTAAGACACACACTAGGAGTATAACTCAAGACCAAAAAAAACATAACAGGACAAAGAAGACGTCACCTCAAATTCTGTCTTCTCCTTTTGTAGCATGACTTCCAGTTCCGCAATTTGGCGTCTTGATTCAGATAATTTTGTGCCAGTGAAATGTGGTCCAGGCCCAGATGTCTCACCCATCTGACTGAGAGCATTGAGTACTTCAGCAAATAACAGCTCTGCTCGGTCGACTACCTGTATAATTTTGAGGATTAGATTAAAGAAATGTAGAGTGATATGAAGTGACATATTCAGAAAATAAAACCCCGATTATCACACCTCATTCGTTTCCTTTTCTATCCAATCCTGCTTCTCATAATTGAAATCAAGTTTGGGGGGAGGGAGGTAGACCGAATGGACGTCAATTGATGCATAGCGAAAGCAAGCAACCATTTTTCCAAATCTGCACACAGTCAAAAGTTTAAGAGAGAGAGAGAGAGAGAGAGAGAGAGAGAGAGAGAGAGAGAGAGAGAGAGACAGAGAGGATACTTTCATAATGTTGCCAAGAAAAGCATATCTATATAAAAGACTACATAGGTTTATATAAACCAAATACGCAGTATCATACACAGACAAACATGCGCGAGCGCGTAACTCCTACCCCAGATATCACCTGCTTGCGTTATAGAATACAAAAAAGAGATGACAATTTTGATGGCTGACATCAACAAACTAAAGCAAACAGCTTGGGTTCAATTCAACCAAACCTATTTCTCTGAATGCATCAAACCATTGATCAAGAGCAAGTAGGATACCCGTAGAAACGAAGACAATCTCTGTGCAATGAATGGCCACAACTTGCCACTCTGCTAGCAGCTGCATGATTTGAAAAACTGAGCTCCAAAAACTTCCCAAAAGACAATCCCCAAGCAGCATCAGACATCACAATCCTTCGGGTTGCCGGTGGGGAACCATTAGTCCTTGGACACCTAAGACACCTGTGCCACATCCAGATCTTTCCTTCCTTTTCACCTGGCAAGAGGAATTCTGCAAACTTCTTCACAGAAATTGTAAGGGTACCTTGTCGATGAGTATAACAATGGACGTGAGCTTCTGATGGCATATTACATGATCGGCATCGGTTATTCTGACAAAAAAGTTACTATTAGAAATGACGTGTTCTTGCCTTTTCTACTAAATTATATGGATAAACCTGAAATGTGTGAGTGAGATATAAAGGAGTGTGTCTGTGTGCACGCGCTTTGCTTAAAGTGCGGGAGTCACCACCGAATCCTCAACTTTCCCGATCAAATTTCAACGATCCGAACCGTTCAATTTGTTTAAAACATGTTTTTAAAGATCCACGCGAGGAATCATAAAGACCGGGAAGGGCTTCATTCAAGCAGTTTTTCATAAAATATATATCTACGGTTTGTATGAAAAATTGCTCGGATGAAGCCCTTCCCAGTTTTTTTTTTTTATGGTTCCATGCGTGGACCCTTAAAAACACGTTTTAAACACATTGAACGGTTCGGATCATCAAAATTCAATCAGGAAAGATGAGAATGAGAGGGATCCCCGCACTTTAGCAAAGTAAGGGATCTCTTACAATAAGTGGACTATATATATAGGGATCCCTTACAAGAAGTGGACTACACATCACACACACACACACAAAATGTAAACCAACCATCTGGGAATCCCACGCAAATGTTCAGAGCTGTTCAATTTTTTTAAAACATGTTTTTAAGAGTTCCCGTAAATAATCAACTCATTCGGATATCGGTAAGGGCTTGATCGATATTTGTCTCTAAATTTCATTGGATAAGAACTGAATGAACCGATCAACCCTTACTGATATCCGAATGAGGTGATTTTTACGGGTACTCTTAAAATCATGTTTTAGACAAATTAAATGCCTCCGATTAATAACGTGGGGCTCAGAACATTTTTTGTATTAAACGTGTCAAATGTTGTGTGGGCGGAACCACCCCTACACACACACACACACACAAAACACATATACATATATAAAGAGAGAGAGAGCGCGTGACAGGGAGGGGGTGTTACCTGATCGAACAGATGGTCTCGTAAGAAGCGGCCCAAGGGTTTATCAAAGTTTCCATAGTATTTTATTCGAAAAAGGTGTGATCTTTCACAGACAGTCCCCTTCCATACACATCGCGATGATAAGGAAACCAAAATGCTTTGATGGTCAGAAGGTGATGGAGGAAACTCTTCTTTAGAACCTCCTTGATCCACAGGAAGGTTTACTTCTTGTTGCAAGGATGATACCTCTGAACTACCTAACTCATTCACACTGGCAGCACTATAGAAATTTTGAACATTATCAGTAGGAACGCCTTGACCCGCCGAGTTGGCTCGCCGAAAACTACTAGCAATGAGTACATCACCTATGGTATCTTGACCACTGGTGGCTGCAGAAGTTCTTGCCGGTGTATACCGTTCAGAAACCACTGTAATTCTCTCCTGAGAGTCAGGATAAGGTGAGGACTCGTTGTGGCAAGACTCTGCAATGCCGTGCCCCGAAGAAGGAAGAAAGGACAAGGAAACCGTGGAGTTGACGAAGCTTGAAGGGGGGTTTGTGCTTTGAGAGGGTACACTAGCTGACAGTGCTGTATCCGTTTGGCAAACGGAACCACTGGGGATGGAAGAGACCATATATGAAGCCGGGACACTGTTGAATCTTTGTGGCTCCCCACATGGTTGAGGTCCTTCAGTTTTTTCACTGGCAGGGACAGTGAAACCCGGTATAGTTGATATAGATCTGTCAATACCTGATGGTTTATCTGGAAGTGCCACAGTTATCGGGGTATTGAATGGCAATTCTGGAAGAGAGGCTCCTTCATCCGCAAGGAAAGATGTTTCTAGAGCCAAGTGATAAGCGGCAAAAATTCCATACTGCACCACATGCTTCACTTTCTTCAACTCATCTCCATTGGCACCTCTGAGTAATATCTGAAACAAACAGAGGACCCAAATGAGTTTTCCGTCGTGGGTCTGTCCGACCACACTAAAAAGTACCTCCCCCATTCGGAAAAAATCCACCATGATCTTATTGTTCCCAATAAACACCTACAAATCGTTATGGAAACTATTTTTATAGCAAGTAAGCAAAGGAACTACAGCTCCATCCTGGAAAGGAACTACAGCTCCATCCTGGTGATTTTGCATAGCATACACGCTGCTCGTAAATTCTACTAAATTGAACAGTAAAATATCCAGTCCAGTATAAAATTCCTTGTTCGTCTTATTGGTTTTCTTATACTTACAGTGCATCCCAGTGGCTTTGGGCACCCTTCAAAATACATCAATGTCTTCACCAACTTTTTTCCTCCCTGCCCAGCAGTGCCATGCTCTTCTAGAAATCTCTCCACGTGGAACATGTCACAATATCCCAACTTCTGTGAAGAGAGATGATCAATTGAAGGGACAATCTGAGCACCAGTGCAGCGGGCTATACGCTCCAAAAGCGGTTTCTTGATATTGAGAACAAGTGATATGTCTTTTGCAAGAAGGTACTCCTGCGCGAATCGAGAAACTGATTTCTCCACCAAAAGAACATCCGGTTGGTGCGCATCAATCTTAGCAACAGCCATTTTTAGATGATCCATTTCCTAGATGAGGATGTGTAACCAATAAGAAAAAAGAAACACAGGGAAAAAAGATAACTTCTTACACAATCCAATGGTAGATATAGCAAACCAGAATATGATCTCAACCTGCTGCAACAGCGTATCGAAACTTGACAAGAGGTTAGAAACCCGTTGGTACTCAAGAGCCCCTCCAAGGATCAACAAGCGAGCTTTCTCTACTTTTGATGTCATCCGCCGATGAGCCACATTTTTTTTGCAGACAACTCCTTTGACCACCATGCTACAGAAAACATAAAAGGGATAGGGGAGGGAAAAAAGGAAAGGGGGGTCACATTTAATAACTGATAAGAAAAGGAAAACTGAGACAATAAGAAGAGGTAAATATTGAGTTCAGAGATAAATCTGAACTAAGAGAAACAAGAAGAAATAACAAAAGAATACAGTTAATCTTATTGATAAGTGAATACAGGTATGAAATTAGGCAAAAACAATGACCATCTACCCAAAAAAAAAGAGAAAAAGACCATCTATTCTAATATATAAAGGGAGAATACCAGTTTGGTGTCCAATTTTAAGGCTGTGTATTTTTAGTTTTCCAAAACTACCCATACACCGTTATTATTTATACACTCAAAATGTCCCAGCTGATATTAACTGCTATGGGTAAGATGGTAAAGAGATCGGGAACCACCAAACATGATTACTGCTTCATCCCCCACTCATAACAACTCCTGCTGCTGAATCTGCTTTGAATTGCAATTCACCATAATTTCCAAAATAGTTCTACAGTTCCAGGGAACTATTCCTCCATCTTCTACCCAAAGTATGATCTTCTCAATGGAAGATCCGATATGAAGTTGAATAGCATCTAATCTGACCCGTCATTGCAGATGTGTTTCTTTCTTACTTCGTCTGTACTGATCCGTTTCATTATCCTACGCGAATTGCATTCTCAAACACATTCACGCTGCTTCTATTGGTAGAGAAAATGAAATTGCCCAACCAAGTACTCTCTCTCTCTCTCTCTCTCTCTCTCTCCCTCTCCCTCTCTCCCTCCCTCCCTCCCTCCCTCCCTCCCTCCCTCTCTCTCTCTCTCTCTCTCTCTCCAAAAGTAAACTGACGGATTCATGATTATAAACATATTACGGATATTGAGGAATAACCAATTATTATCAATAGAGGTGAGTGTTATCTTTTGGAAAAATTAAAAAGGTATGGCAAAGAGAGAAGAATTAATGCTAAGTTTAAAGCAGAATAGAGTTGCATTTTTTTTTTCCATTTCCCTCGATTTATGTTTTTACCATTAGACCAATGGAAGATGCAGCTTTATTAAAATCAAATTGCACACGTGATGCGTGTGCCCAACCTCTATCATATCAATTGGAGAAGCAGCTTTGCTGAAATCGACTTGCACATGCATTGCGTGTGCCCAACCTCTAGTACTTATATAAGAAGCTAATTTCATGACTGCAATGGAGGTTGAAGGATGTCCCTGGTACGGACTTAGGCTTTGGCATAATATGCAGAAAGGGCTGCTCTCAGACTCAACCCCGTGTTTATACACTAGCAGCCCGAGCATTTTACCTCTGTTCCAAGAAATTGCATATTGTAAGAACACTAATTTCCTTTCCACTTGCGATGGAGGCCTTTCTAACCTTTATTTTCATCTCACTCACCTGACATACACGAAATTGAATTTTATGAATTCATATAAGCCATTAGGAATTTAGGATACAGCTCTCTTCTTCTAGCCCCCCCTGCTAATTTCCACACAATTCTTCGAACAACAAATAATAGCAAAGTGCAACGCAACGAGAATATTTGAAGTTCCAATATCGTTCATGTGCTGTTCTTATCCTATAAATCCTTCTCTACAAGCCATCCAAGAACACATGATCTGCCAAATTCACCGAAAATACACGAGGCATTTTCAATCGATAGCGGATATTTATCCATTTAGAGTCTATGGACCTTTTGATGTAAATCAGAGGTTTCACTGCTTAAGGTGGGTTTTCGAAGTGCCATGGCCATTGCACCTTTTTTATTTTGAATCATAATCTCTTGTCCTGGCATGTTATTTTATGTTTCCTAAACAACAAGAAGAGAATGTTTCAAGACCACACAAATTAAAAATAAAATCACATGGGATACATTCAGAAATCTGGAAGAAAGAGGAGAATATATAGGATCATCCAAAGTTCAGAGATCTGTATACAGCCCACGCTAACCGAGCAATTGGTTTAGAATGTAGAGCAATTGGTATAGACTGCAGAGCAACACAATTATCAGAGGAAAAATGAATCAGCATCTTACCTCTCAGAGCGGCGCCCAGAAGCTAAGCATTTCACCTTTACATAACCTCCCGGATCCATTCCCCCACTTCTGCTCATATCTGGCTTTAATAGTGTAGCAGCCTCCCAAGACAAAGATGTGATTATCTCTAACCAACTTTCTTTGTCATCCTCCTCACCCAAAGGAAGGTTCTCAACCTGCAATAACTGAGATACTAAAGCCCTAAAGTGCCCATCAACCACATTCTTCATGGCCTTCTTATGCTCCTCATTTGACCTGTCCCTATTTCGATGCTCCCCACTTCCAAAACTACTTGAAGAGCGGAGGTATCCCCATTCACCTGTAGCACCCCCTTCATCATCATCATCAAAAAGAAGAGCTTCCCTTTCATCTTCTTCATCTTCAGGATCAGGTGGGAGCCACAGAAGTCCATTGTTCTCAAAATCAACAGGTTCAGCATCAACATGTGCAGTGGCATATAAAGACGAAGGTGCTTCACCTTCATCGCCTATATCACGTTCATCTTCCTTTTTGACAAGCTGTTGGATTCCTTCTGAACCCCCTGAATCAAAGCTATTGTGCAATGAAGAGCTGCTTACACTTTTAGCGTCCATATTTTCTCCATCAGGATGCACTTTATGTGAACCATAACCAGAGTTGATCTCATCAAATTCAACTTGAGGGTAGTAACCATTAGTATGTGGAAAATGCCTTGATTTGGAATCTAACCGGAGAACTCCAAATTCATCATCGTCATCGTCACTCTTGCTGGCAAATAATATGCAAACCACAGTTTCTATATTATAAACTAATGAACACCACAGAAATACGCAGCAAGTGTAAGCGGCAAAATTTACATAATTAAAAAAATAACCAGTGCATCAACTTTTATCCTCCCATAAGAGTTTTCTACAGTTGAACGGCACACTAAACTTAGTGCATAGATACAGACTACCAATTCTAATTCCAAATTACGCATTTATGCCCAGTTTGCTAGATATTGGCCATTGAACTGATGAGAAACATCTTATTAAAAATAGCAATATGGTGAACCCAACAGCAGCTAAATAGCAAAGATACTTAGTATTGAAGGAAGTTTTCCTAACACCAATACGCAATTTTAAACAACAAAAACCAAGAGAAGTTCTCAATAGATATTCTTTATTTTCCGGGCCTAGGTATACCGTAATTCAATTAGCAAGACAAGTATTTCTTTTGTATATGTACAAATGCAGCCAAATATGTCTTCTTACTTTTCTAACTTAAATTCACTCTTTCACTCACGCTAGATGCTATTTCTTGTCTGCGCGTCATATGCATCTTGGTAGGCAACAACCAAATTTTCACCAAGCAAGCAACCCCAACCTATTACCATCCACGTCATGCATCATAGCAGGTACACAATGCATTAAAATGCGTGATCAGGAAAACAAACAAGCAATAGACATTAAGTGCCATCATTTGACAACCGTGCATCCTAGCATTTTTGCTACTCAAGTCATAGCTCAATTAATACCTTACTAATTTCATATATATGCCAAAACCAAGACTAAGTCGCTTCAAGTTTTTAGACGTGTACAATTTTTAATCTGACCATATTACCAAATTACACAAAGAGATAAAAAAGAACCTGTTCATGCAAAAATCAAATTGGGTTGGAGATTGATTCTGGAAGCCCGCATGATTGTTTATTGTTGCTAATTCTCCTTCCTTATCTACATTTGTCTCCATTTCTGCCGATTGACAAGGGCTGAGAACACAACTGGGATTTTGTGGGTAAGACTCAACTGAGTTTGGCACTGACGCAAGTGTGATGCAGCCACTGTCAACGGTGCCGCTAGATTTGGTGCTGACAAGACTTGTCGCTGATGGCGAGGTACTGAGATCCAGGCTGGCGACCTGGATCCCATTATCAACAGCAGCTACACCCTGCTCCCATTGCTTGAAACAGAAATTACAGACCCTAATCCTCTCCCACTCTTCCCTAGAAACACTTGGATCACTTGATGGTACAGGAACCCAGTTTGAAGTACACCTGGCACAGAAAACTCGCCCACAATGCCGGCAATGGTGTCTGCGGTTAATCAAAGTGAACAAAGATTCACACTCATAGCACCACCTACAGCTCTGATCGGGCATCCAAAAATCCCTCGACACATTAGCTGGCTCAGACCGCCAAGGGATCCACGATTTCAGGGCCCCTAAAAGATCAGGGAATGACTTGTCTGGGGAATCCATCTAGCAACAATCCTCTTGCCATTGTTAACTTCTCATTTGGCTATAGCTCTATCCAATTCCGGAGCGAGGAGAATGGGGAAAGAGTCTGGAAAGTGGAAATAAGTGCCACCAAACTCAATTGCCCACAAATTTCACTAATATATATCACAACAAGAAGGCAACCAAACAGATCGCACAAAGAGAGAGCTATGTCCTAAATTCAGAACTGTGACTAATTGTAGGATAATTCCTGATGCCACCAAAGCCCAACAACATAGCAGCAATAAATCATCATGACTATGTGAGCAGTTGCACCTGGAGAATCTTCTCCTAAATCCAATATCCAATAAACGAATTATGAATTTTCCAAACAAATGAAACCTATGCCTTCTAATCTGCTGAAATCAAGATTTCAGCAAACTCTAATCGTAAAATTCCTTCACTGAACCCCCCTACTTCCCCGAAATTCAAAACTGAACCGAAAACCAGACCCAAAAATCTTCAATTTCGAGTTGCACGGAAGGTTTGCCCTAAAAACAAGACCAACCCTAATACAAACTGCGGAGAAAATGAGAGGACCACGTTTCCTCTACAAAATCCATCAGCCGTTAAATAATTCCCATTCAAGAAACACCATGTCGCCTTCCTACCTAAAAATCAACCACAAAAGAAAAGGAAAAAAACAATTCTGCCCCATCAATAACCGAAATTAAAAATTAACAATGACAAAGAACTAAAAATATGTCCGTAATTGAAGAGAAAGAGTATCTATACCTTGAAAATTGAAGCAATAACTGATTCAGATCTCCGAGTGAAGACAAAAAGAAAAACCCAAAACAAGCGCCACGAAGACAGACAGGAATCGGTGATGTATCCAAAGCTAATTGGGGTGGACAAATTGGGTTTCTTTCTTTAATAATAATAAAATCGATCAATCAAGTAAGTTGTTTTCTTAATTTTGAATTCAATTGATTCGATCATCGAGATCGATACATATACACAACAAATACGTGTATATATGTGTGCGTAGGTTATCAACACGGGTATCTGCGACTCTCTCCATTTCCGATTTGTATAATCACCACCACAAAAACGATATTGGAAATTTGGAATACACCTCCCAGTTTATTATATTATTTATTAGTACTTGTTTATGTGAAACTGTGTTCTTTAATTTCTTTTTTAAAATTTCCTCTGGGATTTCTTTTTTCTTTCAAGTTTCAACATCTTGTGACAACGTTCAGACAAAAGCATGATAAGGAAAAATAGAGTAAATTACAATCACCTCCCGTGAGATTTTTGAAAATTTTATTGGCCTCCCCTGGTTAATATGAAAATGCAGTGACCTCCCATATCAGTCTTTTCAATGAGATTTTGTTAACGGAAAATGGCAAATGACGTTTTTGACTTTGCTTAATAGGGAAATTTATAACTCTAATGTCAAATAATCATATTTTCCACTATAAAATTGTTCGTTGTGTCATATTTAGTGCATTTACAAAATTTTGTCTATATTTTATACTTTTCTTATTCATCTAGAGTTCTAGACTACAACAATCTGAAAATTTTACATATTATAGACCAAACCTAAGAGATTCATAAAAGGCAAAACAAGACAATTTGAGTTGAATTTTGACTTATTTGTTATATTTTTTACTTTTTCAAAATTGGTCATCTATTTTTGCATTTTGGGTCATACATTTTGGGTCGTTTTGTCTCTTGTTAACGTTTTCAAATGATGTAAAAAAATTCTTTTTGAAATTTTTTCATCGGTAGTAAGAATTAAAAAGGTACATTTTCTTTTACGTAAAATTTTAAAACTTCATCACCATACAAAAAGAATGTTATATACTAATATATTCTACATCTTCAAGTTAGCTCAAACTCAAGAGAGAAATGCTTTAAAAAAAATTAATCTTTTTTGTTTTAATTCAAAAAAATTTGTATTTATTTTTCCTATACGTTTATATGTTCCTCTTGCTGGGACATATCGGAAGGCAACAAAAGTAGTTAGTTTAGTTAATTTTGATTTTCATAATGTTGTAACAATAGTATAATGCTCCAAACATACAACAAGAGGGTAAAATGGGAATAAACAAAAATTTAATTGGTGAAACCGTTAGTCAATCTAATGGTCAACTAACAGGAGGGGGAAACTGAAGTGGAAAAGTGAATCATAAGGGAGGCTATTCTAGATAAGCAGGGGATGCTAGTGAAGTTTTCAGAAATCTCAGGGAGGTGATCGTTACTTACCCTTAAGGCTGTGTTTAGATGACCAAAATCTTGAATATGAATAGGAATGTGATTACCAGGAATCAAATTCCTGGGAATTTCCTTGGGGAGGAATAGGAATGTAATTACTAGGAATCAAATTCCTAGGAATTTGATACCTGGAGTAATTTCATTATGGTGTTTGGATTAAATGAGTAATCTTACGTAGGAAACAATTATTTTGGACATTTATTAAAATCAACATTTCCTTTTCTTATTTAATGAACCAGAAATCTGAGATTCCCATGGGGTAAGGGAGAAATCAAATTCCCACTCAGTTTGGGAATGTGATTCTTGGTTGAATGTGTCATTAGGAATCACATTCCTGTTCCCGACTTTTCCAAACGCCGGAATCAGAAAAGCATGAAATCAAATTCCTATTCCTATTTGTTTCAAACATTGGAATCATGAAAAGAAAGCATTACATTCTCATTCCCCCTCAAGATTGCTGCCATCCAAACTGAGCCAGACCAAAGGGGGAAACTGTAATACAAGAATTTCATTTTCTTTAATTACCCAAACGCTGGTGTTTTGCGGGGAGATTTAGTAGCTTCTTTTTTCCCTTTTAGTAGCTTCTTTTTTCCCCTGATATGCTCACTCCACGTGCCCGTAAACGTGAAAGTATCTTTCGAAAACACCTCAAACTATTAAAATCTTTGAGAATGAGGATTGAGAACGATAGCGTAAAATGATTGAGTGCATGAAAGAAAGGTTGTATCTGAGAATTATGTGACTTAGATTGTTAACCCGAAACCAATGGAGAAATTTTGACAAGCCCTATATTGGCATTGGTCAAAAAAACTACGAAAATTAAATTTATATTCTTATTTTTTAGTCTTTCTTTTTAGTTTTTGGTTTGTATCTCATAACAACGTGAGAGAAGCAACATCTGAATGTGAAATATTATTTTTCTAATTTCTAATCAGTTTTCCTCAGTGTTCTCAAAACTTCTTTATTCGCATTGAATATATATTTATTTTGACATTTAACATTCAGTATTTCTAGATAAAATCGATCTAATCCAAAACTTCTTAAAAAAACAAGGAAACAAACTAAAAATTAATTCAACAACTGGCAGCTTAAATTTGGGAGGCAAAAGGTTGAACCCGCACAAGTCGCTTACAGCCTTACAACTTCATTTCTTTCCTATGGGGTACACCTTAATTTTGAACGGCTGTGGTTTGGTTGACATGTATTTTTAATGCATAGTTGGTGAATATTTAACAAGGCATTTCGTATTAGATCGCATTTGGATAATCAACTTAAATCAATCTGGCATGCATCACTACCGTTCTAGCTAGGGTTCTAGCATATGTCTTCTATCTCTATCTATTAGAAAATGAACTACACTCCAAAAGACAACTGGATGGTAGGAAACTTGGACCAAGAAAATGGCCACCAACATTCATCCACAGCTTGCCCCTAGTAATTTATATATCGGCCGCGCGTTCTTCTCATTTCTTACTTATTTAGGAACCGCTTATTTGACCAAATTTGCATCATACTAAACTATATATAATATATATACACAAGCCTGCAAGGTGAGATCAATTTTTAGTTTATATATATATATTCCTTCACTATTGGTACTGCCATAAAAACGGACCCTCACGGTCTATTTGTTTGACTGGATGTGTGCATCAAATTTGATTTTATATCCAAACGAACCCACATTTGGTAATGAATTCAACAATTATATGATCCGATAAAATGTACATATATTTTGACTATATATACAATAACATTGAGATTGTCATATTACAAATCTGATGAAATTTTGTATCAAACAAATGAGTTCT
The DNA here is from genome assembly GCA_963854785.1 of Vaccinium vitis-idaea. Lineage (NCBI taxonomy): Eukaryota > Viridiplantae > Streptophyta > Magnoliopsida > Ericales > Ericaceae > Vaccinium > Vaccinium vitis-idaea. The sequence goes on along the minus strand of OY978225.1, from coordinate 38,896,810 downwards.
TGAAGTATTTAAGATTTTAAACTTTCCACCATCTCGAGGAGCTCAGTTTTCACTTCCGAAGAAAACAAGCCTAGAGTAAATGAGATTTATAATGCCACAATGTCAGCTATCACATCGTTTTGTAAACTATAATTAAATTTTCAACCTAGCTTGCATGTATTTCGGTTAATCTTTATTCTTGCACAAAGTTAACACAAAACAAACCTCTAGTTATCCCAATATTTATAATATTTGACTTTTGTGAGATTAAACTAGCTATAAATTATCTAGTAGTTGTCTCAGTCATAATGATAGTGAACAAAATCGTTACAGTCCACTTGGATAGGGTATTATTGTATGGGCACGGATGACTTATCCCCTTACCAAAATCTTTCAAACCAAGTCTAGGGTTTTAGTTTTATCAAAATCTTTCAAACCAAGTACTATTTTATCAACCCTTCATAAATATCACATCAATGTGAGTCCACCCCAATAAATAATGGTTGTGTTCGTTTGGGTTCTCAAGCCCCGGACTCACCTTTTCAATTGTGGCCCCCCTTTTGCTTTCTCTCTCATCAACATTGAAATGCTACTCTAGTGCATACTTTTTGCAAGATGGATTCGTAGAGCCCACTTTGAAGACCCACACAAATGATCAAATCCTTCCATTATTCTTTGAGTCATCCGGAAAAAAATCAGCTCAATTGTATAACTTTAATTACTTGATCTAGTTATTTAACTTTCTTTCAAACTTCTGCCAAAATTTTGGATCCTAAATTGTGAATGAATAATTAGAAGATGGATAAACCACTTATAGTCTTTTGAATGAGCTAATTTTTTAGGAGTGACTCAAATAATTATTTAAAAAATTAATGAACGACTTGGATCATTTATGCGGGTCTTCGAAGTAAACCTCACGGACCCATCTCGCACAATGTATGTAGTAGAGTAGCATTTCTAAAAATGTTGATGAAAGAGAAAATAAAGTGGGGCCCACGGCTGAAAAGTGAATCTAGGGACTTGAGAACCCAACCAAACAAGGCCAATAGTCCCTACTATCTTATTCTTTTTACTATTTTATCTGAGCAATTTTTGGGTGCCATGCGGACACCACGTAGCGGTATCCGAGCACCCATCTTGGCTATTCAAAATATTTTTGGACAGTCCGGATTTTTAAAAAGAATATGGGCACTCTAAAACACTTTTAATTGGATGGCCGATATGGGTGCTCAGACAGGGTCACGTGATGGCCGATGGGCACCCATTTTTTTTTCACTTTATCAACTCAGAATTCATTCACCATCCAAACGGGCCCTGTAGGAGTACTAATTTTCCATGGCCATGGTAGAATATCGTCTGACAAAGATTGTACTGATAAAAGATGAGCTGGTGATCATGAATGAATTTGACTTTTTGCTAGTATAGAGAAGTGCAATTATAGTAAATCCGTAGGTTCCCCCTCCAACAAGTTTTATATCCCATTTAGGGAAGTTTTCTAATCATTGAGGTGGATCTCTAATCCTAGTCCAGTTCTGAATTCTGATACTCCCTCCGTCCGGATTTGTTAGTCCACAAACATACTTTTTCAAGTTCGAAAATGTTTGTCCATTTTCAAAAGTTAAAGGATAAAGTATGAAGATTTTACCTTTTTGCCCCTTTTCTAAAATTTAAAATAACAACTCAAAAACTAATTTTTTAAAATAATGTGTATACATTTTTGAATTTTTTTTGCACCGTATTAAAGTTCTCAATGAGATCTATCAAACAAGATCCATATTGATAAAAAAATAATTTTTGCAACTACATTATTTTTTAGTTTGAAAATTGCACGTAGTTTCGTAGTTGACTATCAAATTGGAATGGAGGGAGTATTAAATGGAGGGATTGAGGATAAAATAGGAAATTAACAAACTCAAAATGTAATGGAAAAAAAGTTGGAATCCCCAAAACGGACCAACAAATCCGGACGGAGGGAGTATGAATTAAGAGTTCAAGACAGACCTCGCTTTCCATCGCAAGCCGATAAGAACAGAAACTACGTGGATTTTCCAGTGCAGTACTAAACAATGGTGTTCCCAACGGCTAATCAACACACAATGGCTCTATTTTAATTTTTTTTTTCATTCCAACGGTTCTTTTGTTCCATCTACTATAAACAATGGAAGTGTTCACCCAATTTGACACCAATTTTCTTCTTCTTCCATCATAACCTCAAAAAAATTAGTAGGGAACGGGGGTTAAAAAATTAGATCACAATGGGGTTAAAAATAACGTAGATAGTTGAATTAGGGTTGAAAAGGTACTTAAAAGTGAGGTGGTGGGAAAATTAGTTAAATTTGGAACTGTTTGGTTCTAAAATAGAACCAACCACTAGAGCAAGGGTTCTATTTTAGCACCAAAAACCACTTTTTGGTGCTAAAATATGGCAATGGCTATAGCCATTTTGAAACTAGCATTGGATTCTATCTAAGCAGGGGATGCTAGTGAAGTTTTCACAAATCTTAGGGGGGGTGATCGTTACTTACCCTAAAAATTAAGACCAAAGGGGGAAACTGTAATACAATAATTTCATTTTCTTTAGTTGCCTAAACGTTGGTGTTTTGGGGGGGGGGGGGAGTTTTAGTAGCTTCTTTTTTCCCTTGATATCGTCATTGGGATTTTTTTTTTTTTTTTTTTTAAGGCACAAATGTGAACAAGGGGTGATCAATATTTGCTCAAGCACCGACATGCTCACTCCGCGTGCCCGTAAACGTGAAAGTATCTTTCGAAAATATCTCAAATTGTTAAAATATTTGAGAATGAGGATTGAGAAGCGTGTCATATTGAAGAATTAATTATGTGACAAAATCTGAAACCAGTGGAGAAATTTGACAAGTCCTATATTGGTATTGGTCGAAAAACTACGAAAATGAAATTTATATTCTTATTTTTTAGTTTTTGTCAGTTTACATCTCATAACAACGTGAGAGAAGCTATACCTGAGTGTGAATATTATTTTTTTAGATTCTAACCAGTTTTCCTCAGTGTTCTCAAAATTTCTTTATTCGCAATTGAATATAGATTTATTTTCACATTTAACATTCAGTATTTCAAGATAAAAATTAATTCAACAACTGGCAGCTTAAATTTGGGAGACAAAAGGTTGAACCCGCGCAAATCGCTTACAGCTTCATTTCTTTCCTATGGGGTACAGCTTAATTTTGAACGGCTGTGGTTTCGTAGCTTACATGTATTTTTAATGCACAGTTGTGGTGAATCACAAGGCATTTCGTATTAGAACGTATTTGGATAATCAACTTAAATCATTCTGGCATGCATCAGTAGCTAGGGTTCTAGTATATGTCTTCTATCTCTATCTATTAGAATATGAACTACAATCCAAAAAACAACTGGATGGTTGGAAACTAGGACCAAGAAAATGGCCACCAACATTCATCCACATCTAGCTTGCCCAGAGTAATTTATAGATCTGCCGCGCGTTCTTCTCATCTCTTACTTATTTAGGAATTGCTTATTTGACTAATTTAGCATCATATTGAACTATATAATATATATACGCAAGCCTGCAAGGTGAGATCAATTTTTAGTTTATATATATATATTCCTTCGCTATTGGTATTGTCATAAAAATGGACCCTTACGATCTATTTGTTTGACTGGATATGTGCATCAAATTTGATTTTATATCCAAACGAACCGCACATTTGGTAATGAATTCAACATTCATCGATTATATGATCCCAAAAAATGTACATATATTTGGACTCTATATACAATAACATTGAGATTGTCATATTACAAACCTGATGAAATTTTGTATCAAACAAATGATCGAGTTCTTGAGGTATTTAAGATTTTAAACTTTCCACCATCTTGAGGAGCTCAGTTTTCACTTCTGGAGAAAACAAGACTAGAGTAAATGAGATTTCCAATGCCACAATGTCAGATATCACATCATTTTGTAAACTATAATTAAGTTTTTAACCTAGCTTGCATGTATTTTGATTAATCTTAGATTCTTGCACAAAGTTAACGGCAGAACAAACCTCTAGCTATCCCAATGTTTACAATATTTGACTTTTTTGAGATTAGACTATTAATCATTTAGTAGCTGTCTCAGTCATAATGATAGTGAACAAAATCTTTACGGCCCATTTGGATAGAGTATTATTTATGGGCACGGATAACTTATCCCTTTAACAAAATCTTTCAAACCAAGTCTAGGATTTTATTAGTTTTACCAATTTTTTTTTAACTAAGTGAGTTCACCCCCAATAAATTATTCAAACTATCTAGGGTTTTATTAGTTTTATTAGTATTGTTTTATCAAACCTTCATAAATGTCACATCAATATAAGTTCACCCCTAATAAATAATACTATCTACTATCTTATCCTCTTTAATATTTTATCCAAGCAACTTTTGGGTGCCATGCGGGCATCACGTAACTGTGCACAAGCATCCATCTCGGACATTCAAAATATTTTTGGACAGTCCGGATTTTTAAACACTTTGAATTGGATGGCCGATATGGGTGCTCGGACAGGGCCAATTGATGACCGTTCGACACCCAATTTTTTTTCACTTTATCAACTCCGAACAAATTTACCATCCAAACGGGCCCTATAGGATCCATGGCCATGGTAGAATATGGTCTGACAAAGATTGTACTATAAGAGATGAGCGGGTGATCATGAATGTATATGACTTTTTGCTAGTATAGAAGTGCAATTATAAATCCATAGGTTCCCCCGCCAACAAGTTTTATATCCCATTTAGGGAAGTTTTCTAATCATTGAGGTGGATCTCTAATCCTAGTCCAGTTCTGAATTCTGATATGAATTAAGACAGACCTCGCTTTCCATTCGTAAGCCGATAAGAACAGAAACTACGTGGATTTTCCTATACTAACAAATATTATCCTCGTATCCAGTCCATGAATCAAGCCTCTGCAGTCTACGGCAAGGTTCCAAAGACTACCCGTGGGTTGTTACAGTCCCTATTCGACTGCATATCACCGCAATCTATAGCAAAATCATGTAAAGATTGACCCGTAAGAGTAAATAGCACCTAAAAAGATTTTGAATTTAAGAACTAGGAAAAAAAACAAAAACTAGTAACCACCCTTTTTTTTCTTTTCTTTTTTTGCCATAGTTTAGGATAATTTTATTGCTAGGAGAAACACTCCCTATTGAAATCTGCACTACATTATTTGCCACCAAATGAAGGTTCTCAGCCAACCCATCAAACCACATCACACAGACCCCAAAACGAAAAGAAAGACCCTCGAAAGGAAGGAAAAGCCCGCATCCGGGTAGGACAAACCAAAGAAACGACGACCTCCAAACGGAGATCAGCACAAGTACGAGAAACAATCCTCCAAATGGAGGAAGAAAAGAAAGTGGAGCCATTTATCACAAGAGCTCACCATTTTAGGTTCGATTGGGCAAGAAATGGGAAGAACCAATCAAAGATTTATATTTTTGCTTTTCTAATGAGTAATTTGACTACAAACCATAATCCTCCTTTCCCTTCTTTTGTTAAGAAATCCCTTCTTTAATTCAAACTACTTTTGGATAAGCCATCCGGGCCAATGCAAACAAACCAGCAGATTGTTTCACCAAAAGACTGAAAATCAAACTCTATATGTACATAAAAATCGTAGTAAATCATAGTGAAAAGGGGGGTCTAATGAAAATCAGGAGAGTTATTTAGAGCACCATCAATCCTGCCTTGCTGTGACTAAAGCAATCAAGAGCTGGTTTTGTGCCCCTAAAAAAATTTGATCTTGCAGCTGTATAAACTTACTGCCTGGCATTACTTTTGCCAACCAGCTCGGCCAGCTGCACTACACGCAGACCGCTCATAGATACCAAATCTTTCATCAAACCAATTGAAAACCGAAATAAAAAACGAAGAACAAAGCACCCCTCCTCGTGCGTGAAACACAGGGACCGCCGATTCCGCCGATGGATTCAATTTATGCAACAGCTTCTCCAAATTGCTAGTACCAAATCGGCGGAAAATGTAGAGACGAGATCTGGTCTCAAACGTTTTGGGGATTTTCCAAGTCTAGGGTTTCAGTTTTATATTGTGGTGGCGGGTAAAACGACCGCGAACCTTTTAGGAGGAACCAATACAAGATGAAATGGGCCTCGTTTTCATTTGGGCCCTCTAGGTTGAAGTTTCCTTTTAGTAATACTTTATTGAAAATATGAAATGGGCTAAATAGAAGTTCAAAACTCTCATGTGAGCCCATTTGCGCAACACGGTTCGGGGGATGGTGCACTGCACCATTCAACTGTTCATTTCGACAATACACAGCTCGGATTTAATCCGAGCAATGAATTAAATTTGATCATCGGTTGTTTAGATTAAATTCGAGCTATAAATTATTGAAATGAACGGCAGGATAATGTGCACTGCACTGTGCAGTGCATCTTGTGCACTGCAGGGTCCTCTGTTTCAGCCCGACACACAGTAACTTGCTGCAAAAATGGGGGAAAATGATTCGAATTTCGATATAGGAATCACATTGATAAAATTCTAAAATGAGTGAGTAAAGCAATTTGTATAGTACTTCTACAATACAAATTGTTAAATCAGATGCTAACCAACTTACCTAAAAGCAATTGCTCTTAGAGGAAGACAGTTAGTCCTCCCAATACACTTGTCCTGTGCCAACAGGGAGCGTCTCGAGTACAGGGCAGATGCTGGCCGTGTAAAACCAGTACAAATGATTGAAGAATTTCTGTTTCGCAATAGGATTGTGTGATGTGCTCTCTCCATGAAGAATACTCCTTTGATTTGGGAAGGAAATTTGTTAATAAATCAAATACAGTGCCATTGACTCGATTATACACTCTTATTATTCGCATCTTTTTTCTGTGCGTACTAGGCAATCTACATAGTACATAATCTTTAACATGGATTTTTTGTCAATTGAAAAATTGTTTATAGAATGTCACAAAAACAGTATTGAAGCTTAATAAATGAATAAGAAATATTGGCAAAACCGTATCATAGGTGTCCACTAAAGTACGAAACTTTGGGATCAAGAAAACAAAACTTAACCAGAAAAAGAGAATGACATTACTAGTACTCTGCAAGAGATGGGTCAAATTATTGACCAACTAACCTAAAATCCTACAGTACAGGTAGATTAATCCTGCAGTAGTTTATTGGAAAAGAAAATACGAAGAAAAAGTGGTGTAGTTTCAATGATCAAAACCCATGATTTTTTTTTTTTTATTTTTTTTTTTAACTGAGCAAAAAAACAAAACCCATGATTTAATACTCCTACTTTAATGGTTTCTTATTCCTCCACGACTTCACTGGATAAGCATTAGCCAAATATTAACTTAGGATTAACAAAGTGCCTGTCTTAAACTTAGGAGTTGATTTGCTCCCGGTAAAGTTTTGGGTTCGATTTCCCTTTATCAAAACTCTTGGGGCTATTGGAATTATTTCCACTCGTTATCTGTAGGTCCCCGAAATTAGTTGAGATGCGCACACACAAACTGGTTCGGACATTTGGTTATAAAAAACAAAGTATTTGCCTAACATTGATACACAATGACCTAAAAGCAAACTCTGATCAATACTTGAGATTTTGGAATTTGCTTTTAATCTTATGTTCGAAACTTTTGAGGTATTATCAATTATTTGGGTTAGTTGATACAAAATTTTACTCCGAATTTAATTGGGCTATGAAATTGGTCTTTAAAATTACGTGTAAATTGGTCCAGATACTTAAAATCACATTATCAAAAGTTGACCTAAAAGTGAAAGCATATCACATTGCCCAGCGCATTGACGCACGTAACAAATTACTGTGCAAAAAAAAGGACTTTAGGGAGAGGCAGCATATACTTTCCTACATAGTTGTGGTGAATAACAAGGCATTTCGTATTAGATCGTATTTGGATAATCAACTTAAATCATTCTGGCATGCATCAGTACCGTTCTAGGGTTGTAGTATATGTCTTCTATCTCTATCTATTAGAAAATGAACTACACTCCAAAAAACAACTGGATTCTTGGAAACTAGGACCAAGAAAATAGCCACCAACATTCATCCACAGCTTGCCCGGTAATTTATATATTGGCCGTGCGTTCTTCTCATTTCTTACTTACTTAGGGACTGCTTATTTGACCAAATTAGCATCATATCAAACTATGTAATATATATATACGCAAGCCTGCAAGGTGAGATCAATTTTTAGTTAAAATATATATATATTCCTTCACAATGCCATGGTAGAATATGGTCTGACAAAGATTGTACTGATAAGAGTATAATTCTATACAACCCATGGGTAGTCGATCTTTAGAACATGTAGAAGATACTATGTACTAACTGAAATAACGAAAAACTAACAGCCAGCGTAGAGTAAAAAGCGTTAGTGACATTATAACGATTCCCTGATCAACCTCGGCGAATAAAACAAGGTCGGATTAGAGGTGTCAAACGTGCCCGTCATGCCGTGTCGTGCCATGCCGCTTTTCTTCCGTGCCAACCGTGCCCGTTTACTTAATCGTGCCATGTCGTGCCGTGCTTAATCGTGTCGTGCCCATTTTTAGTCGTTCATCGTGCCGTGCCGTGCCGGCCTGATTATTTAATCGTGTCGTGTCGTGCCAACCCGCTTAATTGTTTGACTCGTGTCGTGCCGTGCCGTGCCCATTTACTTAATCGGGCCATGCCATGCCGTTTTTTCAATCGTGTCATGCCGTGCCGACCCGCTTACTTAATCGTGTCGTGTCGGCCCGCTTAATCGTTCGACTCGTGTCGTGCCGTGTCGTGCCCTTTTACTTAATCATGCCGTGCCGTGCCGTTTTTTAAGTGTTGATCATTAAGCATAAAAAAACGACGAACTTACTAGTTTGCACGAATTAGATTCAATACGAGTTCGGTAAGCGCTTGGTCTAAATGTTTAATTTCTTTGGTTGAGACTTTTAAAGAGAGATGCTAAGCTTGAACTTTGAAGATGAAGCTCAACACCCAATGTCCCAATTGGTTTGAATTTTCGCTTAGTTTCCAACACCCCTACTGCAATTGGTGAAGGAGTAAGTGATTTGCAACAACCCCTTAATTTTACACCTCACAGAAATTTATTTGGTAAATTTTAGAATATTAAGATAGCACCTTTTTTCTTTCTTTTTTTCTTTTTGAAACTTGCGTAATTCTATATTTCTATCCCCTCTATTTTTCTCTCATCCAATTTAGTAAATCATGATTCTCAAGTTCATTGTTCTCTTGAAAAAATAAACGGCTTGAATTATTAAAACAGAACCGCGAGTCTTGCTTTTGTTTACACGAGTAGAATCTCACGGTAGATGACTATTATTTCTAATTATTATATGTTCCTCAAGCAATCAATTCAAGCCCAATACATAAACTCACGATAAGTAACTGTAATCGATAAGTCGAAACAAGTAATCAAATATTGAGAGAAGAGTAAACAAGGGTCACGGACGATGGTCCTCGATTATTACAGAATTAAAAGTATCTCTAGATGCTACAGAAACTTACAAGTTGACAAGTAATTTCATCCCAATAGAAAAAACAGAAAACAAGCTATAGATACACAAATTGACAAACATCATGCACTATACTTTCGATACTCTCTCGTTTTTTCAACATCTCATCTTGGTCTGTCCACTCTTTAAGTCATCTCCACCAATCAAACTGTTCCTCCTTATCGACAAACTCTAACAAGGCAAAAAGGTGTGTTGTTAATACCAGTGATAGTAAAATTATGCCAGAAACAGGTCACTAACATACACATATAGCACAACCCAGATTTGAGCATTAACAAACCCACAATGGCACAACAACAGGTTGCCCAAGGCTCAGAAACAATCCAAGGCTCAGAAGACTTTCATCACAGCCCATAAAAACTTAGAATGCAACAGGAAATGGTATGTGTAATAGGTTGTCAAACTCAGAATGCAGCAGCAACAGGTTGTCAAATGTGTGTGTGTAAAGAATAGCAGCAGCAAATGGTGAATTCAACACAAAACAGAAACACCATACAGAAAGCACAAAATAGGCTGCATCAGCTAATTGTAACACCTGCCGAAACAGGTAATGAGCCTTGGGCAACCTGTTAACCACATCACACTTCAATACCATAATGAGGGCCTGCCCAGTTTCACAGCCAACAGCAAGACAGTAACCAAGAGCAACAAATAGGCATGGGATCAACTAGGGCTCATCAACTTCATCATTGCCCTTTGGCCTTAACAAATAGGCATGGGATCAACAGGGGAATACATGGGCTCAATCATTATCAAGGAATCATAAGTGAATTAACTGGCTGCAACTTAGTTGCCTTGCCAGGGTTTCACATTCATACAAGTTATCAACATTAATAGGTCTCATCATAGCCCAGAAAAACAAAGTAACATCACAACCCATAAACAAAATAATGCCCAGAAAGCATGTCAACAGTAATAACAGAACCACAAATTGCCCAGAACCACAAACAAGCCCAAAATCAACATTAATAAGACAAACATAGGGCTCAAGAATGTCATCACTGCCAAGAAACATAACATGATAACCAATAAACAAGCCCAGAAACATAATGATAAGTCATGGGCTCACAAATCATCACTGCCCCTAAGTTGCAAAGTCACATAAGCAAATTAATTGGCTGCAACTTAGTTGCCCTGCCAGGGTAATGGGCTCAATTAATCATTGCCCTTAAAAAACCAGTCACACCACACCACCACCAGTCACCACTACCCCAATCGATGACCCTAAATCACCATTCACCAGCCACACACACACACACACACATCCACAATCCAGTAACCAAATGCCCAGAAAACTGTAACCATATCTTGCAATAGACAGAACACCAACAACTATAGAACATGCCACAATGATACACAACACAATTGGGCTCAGATCTATATAGAAATGCACATGAATGCAACATTAAGTTGTCATTGAGACCTTCATAAGTTGCCACACAATCACTTAAGTTTGTTTTAACTTTTTATCATCATAGCCCATAAATAATAGCACAATGCAAGTATGCAAGTGCAACTTTATGTTGCCATTAAGGCCTTCATAAGTTGCATACTTGCACACCAACAACTTTACACACACCACTTGGTTACAGTTTTCTGGGCATTTGGTTACATAGCAAGAGTAAGATAGCACCTGGAATGCAACATAAAGTTGCAGCAGTATTAGCTTCCTCAAAACCTTTTGAGAAGTCAGATATAAACAGTCCCTAAGGACTATCTATATCGGAGTTCTCAAAATAATCTCTGAACTCATCTTTAGCCTCACACTTCTTAATTCCAAGACATGCATCCTCCCAATCTTTCAAGCATATCAAACAATCCAAAATGTCTGCACCCAGTCGGCTTCTCCTCTCATCCAACACTCTATTACCTGCACTAAAAGCAAATTCGAAAGCAACTAAGATAGTACATCACGTGCCATAATTGAAAGAATGGGATATGTCCTTTCATTTTGTGGACACCCCGCGGAGCGATGTGTCCACGAAATTGAAGTTTGATTTGAAAAATGATTTTGATTGGTTGAATGGAGTCGCCACCCGGATTTGAGGATCGTACCCGAGAAACCATTTGAAAAATGACTCTTTTGCCCTTGAAAATGGAAAATGCTTTACTGGCCTCTCAAAATGAGATTTCTCGGGTCCGGGAGCTAGGTTACATGAGGGGAAGGAATTTAAAGCACCCCTCACGCCCGGCATGATTACCGGTCTCTACTAAATGTTTGAAAAGATTTTGAAAATATTGTTTAAGTGGACTTTAAACACGGATTCATGCGAAAAACACGACAAATGTATCAAAAAGATTAATGAGATATGAGTGAATGCTTGTGCAAAATGTCATGAGTGGATGATTCATGTACAAAAGATGCTAAAATTCCACTAAATGCCCTCAAACTGCCTCAGGATGTCTCAGAAAATGATCACAAATGCCCAACACATCACACCTGGATTGCAATCTGGGCACCTGGATTAGGCAGATCCAGGCGCCTGGAAGGAGTCAATCCAGGCGCCTGGATTGCCTTCCAGACAGCAAACTCAAAACTTCATTTTTGACAGGAAGCACCAAATGCAAGGCTTTTAACTAACTCACATGTACTCTAAAAGATGTATAACAACACAGTAGCAAACTTGAAACTTAAATTTAACTCAAATGCATGATATGAGCTTAAAAGAAACTTGATTTTGAATGATTTTTGGAAATATACACAACAAATGCTAATAAAGAACTTCCATTTTTGTGAAATTTGAAACCTTTCCAAACTCTTAACTAGTATGAAGAACTAGTAAGAGCTTGGATGGTATCCCCTCAGGGACCTTTTGAGCACAATGATAGAAAAACTACCTTGACAAGCTTGATTGATGAACTTTGGTTTGATCTTTTTTTTGAAGGATTTTTGGTAAGTGAATGGGCTGGACTTTTGTTTATGGAGGTGTAAAGGGTTGATTGTAGGTGGTTTGATTGGGGGTTTGATTGTGGATGATGAAAAATGGGTAGAATCAAGTAAGTATGTGGGGCTAGGAAAGGGGAAAATTGGGTTTTGATGGATGAAACAAAGGGAGATAGCTTAGGATCAGAATTTCTGGAGGTATTTCAGCAGCAAAACAGTAAGGAAAATGAGGGGAGAGCTGATCCTCTCAATGGAGGAGGAGAGGTGGGTATTTATAGCCAAAGGAAGGGTCAAAATGGGTCATTTGAACCCTTAGAGGTGAGGTTCAAAGGGTCACCAAAATACCTTACTCTCTCTCAACAATATTCTGCAGAAAAATCCCTGAAAGATCCTCAAGACGCTCCTCCCCACTCACTTGAACTTGGGCAGCAAGTACCTGGAGTGAGTCCAGGCGCCTGCATTAAGGCAATCCAGGCGCCTGGATTGAGTCCGGGCGCCTGGAATAGGGGAATCCAGGCGCCTGGATGGCGAGACAGCACAAAATTCCAAACTTCGCGGGGCCATTCCGGGTGCTACCGAACTCCGTTTCATGCGTGGTTTGAAGCGTTGGAAAGCTTGTCGAGTGTACTTTCTAACCCAAGTAGTTTGAACCCAATATGATTTGCATATCAAAATATGTGACCATTTTACCCTTAGAAGGTCGAAAGAATGAATCGTTTCGGTAAAATGGGCATATCTCCCTCATTTCAAAATGGATTGGGACTCGTTATATATCGAAAAAGAGGGTTTTGAGTGTACTAGAAGGTGGTGCAAGATTGGGTTTATTTTGGAAAGGTTTAGGAGGGGTTTTCAAGTTCACAATCAAGCTCCGTGTGCTCTTATCAGGCATATTCATCATCGGGGATGCTCGAGTGCATCCTGGGTTCAAAATCGGGGTGTCTACAGTTGCCCCTCTTGGACGGGACTCGATGCCATTGATTTGGTATGAGTGACGTTCAAGACATAGACAACCCGACTCATTCCCCGCGATACATCTCAAGTCACAAAGGAAAACTTTAAAGATCAATCGGTCGTGCCACTCAGGCTGCCTACGTACCCCATTGTAGGGATCAGACCGGCGTAGTTCCTGGGGGCATATGCAAACAAATGCAACGGGTTCTCCTGTCCCTCAGGACGATTGATTAAAAAGTTTGGTCCCTCAGGACGATTGATTTAAAAAGTTTTGTCCCTCAGGACGATTGATTAAAAAGTTTGGTCCCTCAGGACGATTGATTTAAAAAGTTTGGTCCCTCAGGACGATTGATTTAAAAAGTTTTGTCCCTCAGGACGATTGATTTAAAAAGTTTTGTCCCTCAGGACGATTGATTTAAAAAAGTTTTGTCCCTCAGGACGATTGATATAAAAAGTTTTGTCCCTCAGGACGATTGATATAATGCGAATTGACGAGCCTTCCCGGGTCGTGAAACGCCAAACAAATGAATTATGCAAATCAACGAGCCTTCCCGGGTCGTGAAATGCCAAACAATTATACGAATCAACGAGCCTTCCCGGGTCGTGAAACGCCAAACAATTATGCGAATCAACGAGCCTTCCCGGGTCGTGAAACGCCAAACAAATGAATTATGCAAATCAACGAGCCTTCCCGGGTCGTGAAATGCCAAACAATTATGCGAATCAACGAGCCTTCCCGGGTCGTGAAACGCCAAACAATTGAATTATGCAAATCAACGAGCCTTCCCGGGTCGTGAAACGCCAAACAAATGAATTATGCAAATCAACGAGCCTTCCCGGGTCGTGAAATGCCAAATAATTATGCGAATCAACAAGCCTTTCCGGGTCGTGAAACGCCAAACAATTGAATTATGATTTTACGTGAATCGTCAAGCCTTCCCGAGTCGAAACACTAAAAGCAAATGATGGTGACTATGATTGTGATTGTGATTGTGATTGAGTGTAGCTACCCTCTGAACAACGGGGAGGCTAAATTTAATGGGGCTATCCCTTGAGCAACAAGATAACCAATGATAAGATGATTGTCTACTGAGCAACGAGACAATCGAGGAAATGTGATTGCTTACTGAGCAAAGAGGCAATCAATACGCTATTGAACCAAACACATAAATGTGATGGTCTTAGCGGCGCAATGGTTCATCAACAACAAATTCTCAGAACAACTGATTAAATGCACTAACTAGTTAAACAAATATACTCAAACAACTTGACATGATTGATGTACACAATAAATGATTGATTGATTGAATGCACCAGCTAGGCGACTTTTCAATGATTATCCCAAATGACTTGACCATGCTGGTTTTGAAATTAATTTTGAAAAAGGTGACCATTTCTGGTCTTGAAATTAATTTTGAAAAGGTGACCATTTCTGGTCTTGAAATTAATTTTGAAAAGGTGACCATTTCTGGTCTTGAAATTGATTGAAAAAGTTGTCCCTCAGGATGATTGGTTGAAAACTGTCCCTCAGGACGATTGATTGATTTAAAACTTGTCCCTCAGGATGATTGGTTGAAAACTGTCCCTCAAGACGATTGATTGATTTAAAACTTGTCCCTCAGGATCATTGGTTAAAAATTGTCCCTCAGGACGATTGATTGATTTAAAAGTTGTCCCTCAGGACGATTGATTTAAAAGTTGTCCCTCAGGACGATTGATTGAAAACTGTCCCGCAGGACGATTGCATGCGACTCGTGCATCGACACTCGACGACAACAACGACAACATTCCTTCTTTAAAAAAGTAGGAGGCTCAATGGGTGGCTCTTTTGCTTTACTGTCTTTCCCTTGAGGCCAAGGTTTGGGTTGGAGCTTAGCAAAACTTGGATTTTGGATTGGTTTGAGGCTTTTAGGCTTCTATGCCCCAATCCTGGATTTGGGTGTATGTTTCCCCCAGAAATGGCATTAGGCTGACATGCCCCACAGATGATGATCCTCAAATCTGATTTTCTTTCTCGGCTCTGCTGATGGTTTTGACAACCAATTGACCATGTACCCAAACACGGGTTCTTTGATGCATTGAAATCGTTTCCACGAGTCAAGGATAGACACGATTAAGCCTACATGATTGACTGTTTGACAAAGAGGTGGATTTTTACAAGGCCGAGGAATTTGATCGGCCTTTTGGACAAGCGGATGGACATTGATGAGACCGACAAGGCCAAGGAATTTGATCGGCCTTTTTGACAAGGGGGTGGATTGTGACAGACAAGGCTTGGGGAATTTGATTGACTAGGTTGACATGACGGATATGAGCAACTATGTGAATGGCTTGATTGGGGTGCCCCGAGTGAGCAAAGGTTGATACGGAAGAACATGTCAACTCGAAGGGTATGGAAGACTATGCTGACCCAAAGTTTCTGAAAGATGGCAACCATGCTTCACCATTGATGTCGAAATTGTCATGATAAAATTAGATTTTGATTTTGTGATTGTTTTACTCCGTCAAGTGATGTTCATTCAAATCTACAATAAAACACAAGATTTCTTGTCGTGAACCCATGCCCCAGATTGTTGATGATGCCTCATTGGTTTTCCTTCAAAATGCCCAAGTTTAGAGGGCTGCTGATGAAGACCCATTGATATGCCCCAGTTTGGATTTTTGCTTTGCATGACGCCAGTGTTTGCACAATGCTTTGACTTTTTCAAGGGAGATTAGACTGTTCCCTTTTGACTTGAATTCTC
Source organism: Vaccinium vitis-idaea (assembly GCA_963854785.1). NCBI lineage: Eukaryota > Viridiplantae > Streptophyta > Magnoliopsida > Ericales > Ericaceae > Vaccinium > Vaccinium vitis-idaea. Next base: position 38,880,712 of record OY978225.1, on the reverse strand, counting down.
ACTATCAAGTTGCACTTTCCAATCTGAAAGGACTTTTATCTAGGTTATGATGGGGCCAAGGTTATGGGTTTAACAAAGGAAGGATTATTGGCTCAAAACATCTCATTTTTCCTCGGGGTTATTTGAGCAAGCAGCTATCTTGGACTTTTTGTGCCATTTTTGCTTATGATGGGTGCTTTCATGTGCTTTTTCTTGCTTTAAAAGAGCACTTCCTTTCATTCGTTTCAAATGTCTTTAGTGTTCTTCAACTTGTTGCACCCATGTATTTGACAAGCCTATGAGTTTGGCACTTTCATTGTTATGATACTTTGAATCTTCACACGCTTGTATCTTTGGCCCTTTTATTCTGCTGGCTGTCATGTGTTTGACACTTTCATATTTCTTGTTTCACCCCAGTGTGGGGGATAGTTGCCTAGCTGGGTTCTTTTTCAAAGAAATTGATTTAGGCTCAAAAGGGCTTTGCAATGGATATTTATGTGGGGAATCAAACAAAGAATGTCTTTCTTCATTTTGAATTGTGCAACTTGATGTGGAGAACTCATGCTTGCTCTAACTTTTGCCTAGATCTCATTTTGAAGTTTGATCTAGCGAGCTTTTTGCCTTAACTTTTGCCTAGACCGCCCTTACGGGTTTTCGGCCTAGCAGGCTTTTCCTGTGTCAAAGCATTACTTCTTGGTGGCACTGGGGAATGGTCCCTTGGAAATCCTCCTTGTGTGGGGCGAGAGTTCAATCCAAATCCATCTCGTGTTTTGAAGTGATTATCATGTTTTTCAAATGATGGTGGAAAACAATTCCAAGTTGAGGTATTATTACAAAAATCCAAGTTTATGATTGACAATTTCAACACAACGGGGGATGACATTGATTTTTGATAGTTACGACCGAACCGCGAAGGGTTGCCTACGTATCCCTTTGCAAGGAATCAGGTCGTGCGTAGTTCAGGCCTACAAAGTTGACTCTATTTTTGGTCTTTTTTTTTTTTTTTTGACAACAACAATATATTACAGACTTGAACTTGAAAAACTCATAGACACAAGAGCACGACAGACTCGAAGATGAAAACACACAGACAAGGAAAACAAAGACACAAACTAACACGACTTGCAAACTGATTCTTGACTTGACACTTGAATACTTCCAAGACTCGTGGAAGATTGACTTATTACATGGCCATCGATGGTTCATTGATTTGACGAGGTGCTTGGTTTCGCTAGTGGAGCAGAGATGGATCCGTTGTCAATGAGATCTTGTATTTCGTGATGAAAGCGTTGGCATCTCTCGGTAGGGTGACCGGGTATTTGGTGGTAGATGCAGAAGGTATTTGGGTTGTAGGAACGTGGAGGACTTTGTGGAGGTGGGGTTGGTTGAAGTGGTTTGAGAAAACCAGCCATGAGAAGCTCCTTATAGACCGAGGGCAAAGGTGCAGAGAGTTGGGAAAATTTTCTTCGTCGACTTTGAGGGTGGTTGATTTGGGTTGTGACTTCGTTGACTGGTTCAGTTTGGTTGGGATCATTGTTGGTAAAGCTCGAAGGGGCATTTTTAGTGGAAGTGAGGCTGATTTGATTGACACTGAGATCTTGTTTTTGTTGAGGAGTGTTGGATTCTGATTGCAAAAGAGAGATGGTTTTATCGTCAATGAGATTCTGGATCTTGTGACAGAGGCGTTGACAATTGTTGGTAGCATGACCGGGCACCTGATGGAAGGAACAGAAGGCATTTGGATTGTGGTAAGCTGGGAGCTTTTGAGGTAAAGGAGTTGGAGAGAGTGGTTTAAGAAGACCGGCCATGAGAAGCTCTTCATAGACCGAGGACAGAGGTGCGGGGAATTGGGAGAATTTTCTTGATTGGTCTTTGGGCCGGTTGATTGGGATTATGGTGGTGGTTGGTTTGGCTTTGCTGATGGTGCTGGTTGAGAAGTTGGGGTTGATATTTGTGGAGCTGGGGGTGGCTTTTGCATTGTTGTTGGTAAATGGTGTTTTGGCTTTCTCGAGGTAGACCTTTTCGCCTTCTGGAGTGAGGTGGTCCTTTTCGACGTCCCAGTGGTGCATCTCCACATCTCTCGTGTCAATGGAATTTCCAAAGCATATGGGTTTGAATCCTTCCATGATAGACTCCTCCAGTTCAGAGATCTTGGCCAAAGCTGCGGCCATTTCTGGGCTTTTTCCAGGTCGTTGGAGGTTCTCTTGGACCCCCGGAAGACAGTCACGGATGTCTTGCACCATGACTATGAGCTGGGTGATTTGATTTCCCAGGTTATTCACAGCCATCTTGAGTCCTTCGATTTCAGCCGGAACATCCATGTTTTGAGGTTTGGGTTGAGTCAGCTTCTGTTCGGGAAGTTGTAAGGCTTCTTTCTTGGATCAATGGCTCGGGACTGACAGTAAAGCAAAAAGGTCAAATTCAGATTGTGTCCCTGATTTTATTGAAGGAAATGTTGTGCATGTGTCGTTGTCATGTCGTCCGAAGATCTAGATTACCGGTCTCGGTCTCACTTAAGACATTGCATGGATGTGCGAAACAACAACCACGGGTAAGTCGTGACAGGCAGGTTAAATTCCAATCGTCGTGGAATCAGAGCCAATCTCCTTATAGACCATCCGAGACAGAGCAATTAGGTTGTTGAAATCCGGATACAGATGCACTTAAGGCTAGCCCGAGACACGGGGAGCCGTTCGAGCACGGCGAACACTGGAGGTATCTCAAACTCCGTGGATTTAAAGTCTCCTAGACTGACATCTATCCTATAGATTATGCTACGGTTAGCCTATGGTTAGTCTACCGGTTTCAAATCTCACTTAGAGCCATTGCACAGCAGATTGAATCAACACCACGGGTAAGTCGTTTACTCGGCAGTTACGGCTCTTCAGCCTAAATGTTGAAGCCGCAACCGTTATCCTTTCTTGACCATCCGAGACAAAGCAATGAGGTGTCGCCATCCAGTTACAAATGGGCCCAAGGCTAGTTCGAAACACGGGCTGCCGTTCGGGCACGGCAAACACCGGAGGTATCTCAAACTCCGTGGATTTAAAGTCTCCTAGACTGCATGTACAACCTTAGGGTTAGTCTACCGGATCCGAATCTCACTTAAGATCATTGCACAGAAGATTTTCCAACACCCCGGGTAGACCATTACTCGGCAGGTTAAATTCCAAACTTGTTGGAATCAGAGCCAATCGCTTTTCTTGATCATCCGAGACAAAGCAATTTGGGTGTTGTAATCCAGATACTAATGACCTTAAGGCTAGTTCAAATCACGGTGGCCGTTCGGGCACGACCAACACCGGAGGTATCTCAAACTCCGTGGATTTTAAGCCTCCTAGACTGAATTCGACAGCTTTGGAAGATTGCCCCAATCCTCAAGTTTTCTTTTAAGTGATAAGTCCTTGATATCGGATGGTCGGATTTGGGAAATCCTGATTCACATGAATTCCGACAATGATCTAAGATCAGATGTCTAAGGGCGATTGACCCTCCTCGGGCCAAGGTCCCTTAAACCCGTTTAGATCAGTGTTTAGGAATTTGATGATCCAAATTTTCCCACGTCCGGCCATCCTAAAGGCTAACTCGTAAGAACAACGCGCATATGGGATGCACGACTCATCATCGGGCCGAGGCAACCTTCTACTAACCGCCGGGAACCTAACTTATGCTATACTGACAACATAATAAGACAAGAATATGTACGGATGCGAGTGTATGTATGTATCCAGTATGGCATGCTTGGAAAGACGGTAACACATAGCACGTAACAGGATGGAGCACATAATCCTAACACATGGGTTGGTTAACTAACATGGGGTTCTATGGTTATCTATATGCAAAGGCTAGTTTTGGTTTGAAAGGGTACCCCGGACTCAAAGCCAAAGCTGTCTCCCACCGCCAAGGATCCCGCAAGGCGATGGTAATAGCGACAATTGTGACTTATCACGGTCAGGGGGTGCTGAGCATTTCGGGATTCCCCGTCACCGGCAAGCCGGGCGGGATTGCCGAAACACGCCAGCGAGGCTAGTAACCATGCACGTGCAATGCAAAAAGTCCATAAAAACAATATTTTCAAAATCCTTTAAACATTTTTCAAGTTTAGCTCTCGATAATTAATACATATTTTAACAAAATTACACGTAAGTGTAATCAGATTAAAATATATATTAACCAGAATTCCCCAGCGGAGTCGCCAGCTTGTGGACACCCCGCGGAGCGATGTGTCCACGAAATTGAAGTTTGATTTGAAAAATGATTTTGATTGGTTGAATGGAGTCGCCACCCGGATTTGAGGATCGTACCCGAGAAACCATTTGAAAAATGACTCTTTTGCCCTTGAAAATGGAAAATGCTTTACTGGCCTCTCAAAATGAGATTTCTCGGGTCCGGGAGCTAGGTTACATGAGGGGAAGGAATTTAAAGCACCCCTCACGCCCGGCATGATTACCGGTCTCTACTAAATGTTTGAAAAGATTTTGAAAATATTGTTTAAGTGGACTTTAAACACGGATTCATGCGAAAAACACGACAAATGTATCAAAAAGATTAATGAGATATGAGTGAATGCTTGTGCAAAATGTCATGAGTGGATGATTCATGTACAAAAGATGCTAAAATTCCACTAAATGCCCTCAAACTGCCTCAGGATGTCTCAGAAAATGATCACAAATGCCCAACACATCACACCTGGATTGCAATCTGGGCACCTGGATTAGGCAGATCCAGGCGCCTGGATTGGATCCAGGCGCCTGGAAGGAGTCAATCCAGGCGCCTGGATTGCCTTCCAGACAGCAAACTCAAAACTTCATTTTTGACAGGAAGCACCAAATGCAAGGCTTTTAACTAACTCACATGTACTCTAAAAGATGTATAACAACACAGTAGCAAACTTGAAACTTAAATTTAACTCAAATGCATGATATGAGCTTAAAAGAAACTTGATTTTGAATGATTTTTGGAAATATACACAACAAATGCTAATAAAGAACTTCCATTTTTGTGAAATTTGAAACCTTTCCAAACTCTTAACTAGTATGAAGAACTAGTAAGAGCTTGGATGGTATCCCCTCAGGGACCTTTTGAGCACAATGATAGAAAAACTACCTTGACAAGCTTGATTGATGAACTTTGGTTTGATCTTTTTTTTGAAGGATTTTTGGTAAGTGAATGGGCTGGACTTTTGTTTATGGAGGTGTAAAGGGTTGATTGTAGGTGGTTTGATTGGGGGTTTGATTGTGGATGATGAAAAATGGGTAGAATCAAGTAAGTATGTGGGGCTAGGAAAGGGGAAAATTGGGTTTTGATGGATGAAACAAAGGGAGATAGCTTAGGATCAGAATTTCTGGAGGTATTTCAGCAGCAAAACAGTAAGGAAAATGAGGGGAGAGCTGATCCTCTCAATG